>OZ023267.1:82051905-82364405 GCA_964006375.1 Tillus elongatus
ATTGTAAACTGTATCGCCCAGTGACCTCATCTCGTCTGAGATTAGGTACTATGTTCTAACAACAAAATATTTTTCAGTGCTAGTTTTTAAATCCCACAAGAGTCCTTATATATGTGTAAGTTGTAAGTCCATAAGTACATATCAAGGCACAAGAATATGTAGGTATATGTTTCTTGGGAAATTGCAAACAATGCAAAATTGTTAGTTTTACTCATACAAGTTATGAGTGGTTTTTATAAATCTGAAAAGTGAGTTTATATTTAATAATTTTAAGGCAACTCATATTACACGCTATCGATTTTAGGAAAATTTGTAGATTAACGAAACGACCTGGTGTGTGTGTGTGTTTTTTTTTTTCAAAAACAGTCACATGGGTGAAATATTGTGCTTTTAGCCCCCAACAAAGTTGTGTTTAAACTGTAGAAAACCAACTGGTATGTATGTTCTAGAAACTCTCTGGTGCAATAGAAACAAACCAGCGCGCAATACATGTTTATGTGTTATATGCAAATTTAAAAAAACTACATGTACTTAAATGAATCAAACAAATGATATTTTACCTGAAGGTGGTTTAGGTTGTTTCATTTCAATTTTGCCAGTAGTCGATTGCACTGAATCTGTTTGAGCTCTATTGTATACGGTGTATATGGAACCCCTCCTTTCTTCCCTTGAATACCTTGGAGTATTTTCATCTTTTTGTTTAGCACTCTTATCTACTTTGTTCTCAGGAAAAGACACTTCTTCTTTAGTTTCAAATTGTAACTTTTTATCAGAAATTGACTTGGGTTTTCGCATTTTTTTATGTTTGTGTAATGGGGAGATAAATATTTATTTGACATCACCATACCAACTTGACAGTTATGCAGTGAATAAAATGTTACCTAGCAAAAGCAGAACAAGAAAAGTAGGATTGTATTTGTACAAATGGCATCTGTTGTCAAAATTGAATAATTCTGTCTCAGCCAGTGCATCATTGTTTTGAATTTCCATATCGTTGGCATTTCTTAAATAAATCGAGTTTGCCTGATAATAAAACTTGAAAATATTTATAGGTACCTAGTGCAAAAGTGAGTCTAGTTTATCGTTACAAAAAATAAAAAAGACAACACTATTATATTGTTAACAGGTTGTAAAAAGTTTTTTAAAAGGTAACATCAGTACAACATTTAACACTCTAAAACCATTTTAACAAGACACGTTAACAGAATGATATCGTTAAAACAAATAATTGATATTTATGGGAGTAGGAAATATAAAATTAACACTACATTACTTACTTTGTAAATTTAATTGTCGGTACGTAATTACCAAGGTAGAGGCAATCTAAAAGAAATAAATAAGGCAAGTGTACATTTAGAAATAATGGAAAAAAAATGAAGATTGAAAGAAAACTTTCGACGTTAGCTAAGAACCATAACCAGCCGTTCAATATCTAATGATCTGTTGAGACTGATATTACTATCATTCTAGTGAATTTTTATTTTTATTTTTTATTTTTCTATAATTCACTAATGAGTTGATCCCGACTTTTAAACTTTGAAAAAGTTTCTTCAAATGAGCGCGAAATAGGACCCCTAGAACCCATATCCGTGGTCAGTTTCAATTTATATATATATATATATATATATATATATATATATATATATATATATATATATATATATATATATATATATATATATGTGTGTGTATGTATACATGTATAACCGTCAAAGTAAAGTCACTTTTCGCACCACATAAAATTAATCATTTTGATAAAAATATGGGCTGTTTGAGAAGAATGGTAGTTTAGTAAGCATTATAGGGTGGTGGTGTTTAATGGTAATTGAAGGCAATGGTTGAAGCAGTAGGAAAAGAGAATTAGTAAAGCAAAATGTATCCATGATTTGGTATGTCAAAATTTCAAGTTCTCTGAATTTGGTGTAGAAGTGTCAAGTCAACTTGGATGTAACTTTATAAATTATGTAATGATACAGCACAAGTCTAAGACTTCTTGTATTAACATACTGTAATTTTTGTCAATAAACTATAATAATAATTATATATATATATATATATATATATATATATATATATATATATATATATATATATATATATATATATATATATATAAGATATTCTTTAAAGAAAGGCTGTGTTGTGTTTGGTTCCTGTAGATAAGCGCAGTTTCCTCTGTATCTAAGCGTAATTGAAGTTTGAAAGAGTACTGTGTGTAAAGTTAAGTACCCTTGTTATCATGGTACGTCTATTATTGTATATAGGCAGGTAAGTACTTTGTAACAATAGTATCTTTAAGTAATTAATATCAGGAAACTTAAAAATTCTTCTAGTGATAAGCTTTTTCTCGACTGATAAATACATGTACCTATACTGTGTCACATTGAAAAGTGGACAGTGAATGTTTGTAAACATATATATTTTTGCAAGGCAGTGAAGATAATGCAGGATCCCAATACCCAGCTAACAAATTATTGGTAGAGTTAAACAAATTGATAGCAAACCTAGAAACCTCGTTGGGAAAGAACATTGCTGAGTCGAACGACAGAATATCTTTGTTGGAAAAAGAAAATCAGATTCTAAAAACAAGAATTGAAATTTTGGAGAAGAAACGGAAGAAAAATAACATTGTCATTTTTGGAATAAGCGAGGTCGGGTATAGACAAGATTCATTAATAGAATTTGTTGTGAGTAAGCTGAGAACTAGAATCGGGGTAGAGGTGAATCAAACATTGATCAGTGACGCATATACAGTGGAAAAAAGCAAGGCAAACCTATAGTTGTGGAACTAAACTCATTTGCGGTAAAGAGAGATATTCTAAATAATGGCAGTAAACTGAAAGGCTCAAATATATTTATAAGGATTGATTGCACTGCAACGGAATTAGAGGACCAGAGAATCCTGCGCAGGCATTTGAAGTTAGCAAGGAAGAAGAAATACAATGCGTTTATGAAGAGAGGGCTTTTGCCTGTAAATGGTAAGATATATAAGCCTGGTGAGCTGGTTGAAATAGCAGACGAAACAGAGGAGGAAGCGGTACAGGCCGAGTCGAGCAGTGCACCACCAACACCGGATGTCAAGTCCAGTGGAGATATCGGGGAGGTGACCACCAAAGTCTGTCGCCAGCCAAAAGAGCAGAAAGGTGTTGAGAAGCGATACTGCGAGTTCCGACATACCTAGACAGGCTGAGAAGAGAGCGATAAACAGGCTTAAATAATTTTGTCTGTGATATCTTTTGATGATTACTTTAATAAAACTCTGGACGCAGCAAGTGCGTTATGGTAGTGAATTTTCATAAAAATGTTTTTAATTGCAAATATGTGTGTTTCCTTTTTAAGAAAGCAGGCATCAATTTTGGTTACCAGTATAACCTATATAGTAAAAACAATGTGCCATGTTTCATAAAAATAACTTTATTGTGTGAAAATGTACAAAAATTTCCAAAAGTAAACTTAAAGTGTTCCCGGAAAAACTCGTTTCTTGGTCAACCTTATAGGTTAATAGCAAATTGAGCTATTCAAATTTGAAGCATTTAATGAAAATTCGCTACCATAACGCACTTGCTGCGTCCCGAATTTCTTTTCTTACAAACGTGCATCGCTGAAAAATTCAAAAATGCAATAACATAAGGCGTGTTTGATTTAAAAAAAAAGAAAATTTGTATCACCAACGACTTATGGGCCATCCTGTGATTGTAGAAATATTTTTTTAAGATGTAGCTCAAGACACCCTATAATTAATATATACAAATTTTCTTCATATCTTGTATAATAACGGATATATTGAGCTTTATTGATTTTTTACGAAAATTCGACAAAAATTATATACCATTAAACGATAAACTCTAAAGCTAAGGCTACTGCCAAGCATCAGAGAAAGGGTCTATTTGAAATGAATTTTCTGGAAATATTTTAGTAAAATGAAGGACAATGACGGTTGAAACTAAGACTTCAGAGTTTGTAAAAGATCCTTCTTGAGACATTTGATTTCCATATCCCGTATTAGATTCAAGTTCTTTGCCTAAATGTTGCCGATTTTGACGTTTTAAATCGCAACTTTGACGTTTTGAGGAAAACCCCAATTTATTTTTCTTTAAATGCGGATAACTTTTTTGTCTTTTGACTTACATAGCTAAATTTTGGTAGGTGGCTTACCTATAAGGATATTAACTAGCGTACCAAATTTGGTTGCCCTTACTTTGTTAATTCTGGAGATATAAATTTTTTTCGAAAGAAAACACTAAATTTTCCGGGAAAACCTGGGCAGATTTTTCTGGCTAACGAACTTATCCAAGCCATTTGCAAAAGGAATTTTTCCACCAAATTTAGTTAAAATCGGCCTATTATTTTTTGAGTTATCGGTGTGATACATATATATATATATATACTTATACTTTATACTTATACTTATACACACCATTTTAAATAAACCTTTTATACCATTTTTTGTTCCATCTTACATTTCCAATCACTGCCTTCATTTACTACTATTCTTTACACATCTATCATTATTGTTCCATCATCATTCTTCATTTACTTTCCATGTTTATACCAAATATATAACATTTTTTACAAAACCGAAACGCTTCATTCTGACAATTAAATGTCATAATATATATATATATATATATATATATATAAACATATAAAAATTGAAACGGACCCCGGATATGTGTTCTAGGGGGCCTAGTTCATTGTGCTTGAACTTTGGAGACATATATGTTTTTTGTATTTTGTAAGTCATAAGTGTTCTAATCGTCTGATTTTGATTGTGCTGTATTGGTTTTATTTCGGATCTGTATATCATTGTAAGGTGAACCGTTGCGAACGTGTAATTGTTCGTGGGTTATACTGCAACTCTATTTAGGTTAGTATTACGGCTTTATTCTGTAATTGTAGGGTTTTATTCTTAAGAATAGTAATGGAGCAGTATAATAGAGGCCTGCAGAGCGAACTGGTAGATATTGTGGTGGTGGATAGTATGGATGATTACAAAACTTGTGTGCCGGGTGGAGGTAAGAGTTTGAGATTTTTTCCATTTGAACATAAGAAGTTTGCTTAAAAATTTTGATAAACTGTGTGTGTTTTTGGGACAGTTCGAAGACTCATTTGACTTTCTTGTTCTTACTGAAACATTTTATATTCATGACCTTACATGCCACCAATTTTCAAATTATAAAGTAGTGTACAATAAGCGCACGATTAATAGGAATGGTGGGGTGGTTGTATATGTTAGGGAGGGGATAGAATTTGAGCAGGAAATTGTGTATCCGGACCTTCTGAAACCAATTAACGTAGACTTTACACACAGGTGTAAAAAATATACCGTTATGGCTATGTATAAGTTACATGGCATTTGCGTGAGTGCGTTTTTGGGCTTCTTGCCAAATCGCAACTTTACTATTATCGTGGGAGACATGAATGTGAATATTAAGGCACGGACGGATTATGTGGACAAATACTTGAACGTCATGAGTGCGGATAGATATAAATCCTACATAAACAACTTCACACAAATCGAGAAAGGGAGTAAGTCGTGCATCGATCACAAAATAGCGAGCCGAATAAGATTATCTCGCTAATTTTTAAATGTGATATTACAGACCATTTCCCTACCATTTTCGATATTGAAGTCGAAAAAATTAACGAGCTTGCAAACACTAAGGCATGCTATCGAACATTTTTTAATTATAAAACTCTAAAGGAATTGATGCAGCAGGAAATCTGCGAAGAGTTTTATCGTCTTGACAATGTTAATGTTATGGGAAGAGAATTATCCGTTAGGATACGAAAGAATCTGAGCGAGTGTACAAGAAGACGTAAAGTAAATGGAAGGTGAGGGTACAAGGACTGGATTACAGGTGGTCTCATAAAATCAATGCAGCGCAAGGACGAGATGTACAAGAAGTGTCTTAGGTATCCAGGGGACACCGGGTTGATGGAGGAGTATAAATTGTAGTGTAATAAGTTGAACTCCTTGGTAAAGAAGGCTAAGATCAGTCACTTTCGAAAGCAGATAAAGGCAAATAAGTCCGACAGCGGCCAGCTTTATAGATGTGTTAACAACCTGTGCAGTAAAGTTCGCAAGAAGAGTTCTAAAACAGTTGCCCAAATAGGAACTGAGAATGGAACTGTGGTGAGCACGAGCTTTGAGATAGCAAATAATTTTAATGCCTATTTCTCTTAAGTGGGCAAAAATCTGGCTAGCAAAATCAGGTAAATACAGATAATTGTAAGTCCAACATTACTCGAGTTGTAAATTCAATATATATGAGACCGGCAAGATAGGAAGGTTTCAAGAATTATAAAAAAGCTAACGCAACGAAATACACCTGGGCATGATGGAGTAGCGGCTGAGATATTGAAAGAAAATGCTGCATTTGTTGTTAAACCGCTGACTCACCTCTTAACTAAAATTACTGGTACTGGCGAATTTCCGGCACACCTAAAATTAGGAATTATAAAAGCATTTTTAAGATAGGCGACATATTAGATATGATTAACTATAGGCCGATTACTTAAATCACAACAATGGCCAAGATGGTTGAAATGGCACTGAAGAGTAGACTGATCGCATTTTTTGACAAACATAGGGTCATATCGGAAAGGCAGTATGGCTTTCGCGAGACGAAGTGAACTAGGGATGCCATCGCTTGCTTGACTGCAAACATCTACAAGGCCTTGGATGCAGGCAAACCATCTCTAGGCGTCTTTGTAGACTTGGCCAAGGCCTTCGACACCGTTGACCATCGTATTTTCCAGAAAAAGTTTGAGGCTTGCGGGGTCAGAGGGATCACCTTAAGGCTAATGGAAAGCTATTTGTCTGGAAGGAAGCAGCGGGTTCAGATAGAAGATGTATATAGTGACGATCGGGAGGCTAGCTGCGGAGTTCCACAGGGTAGTGTTCTGGGGCCTACCTTGTTCAATCTCTATATAAATGACTTGTTGTCTTTGGAATGCAATGGTGAGATCATGAGCTATACAAAGGATACGGTGATATTCTGGAGTGATCGAACTTGGGACGGGGTCAAGCAAATGGCTCAAGGTGAGTTTGCCATGGTTGCTGCTAACTGGTTCAACGTAAACTTCTGAACAGTTAATCGGAAGAAGACTAAATTTTTGCAATTCTCAACGTACAGCAATACATTACCTGACAATGGCCCGCTGATGATTAAAACAGAGATTGTACCAGTGAATAATAGTAGATAGGGAGTCACCCTGGCTGACCCCCTCCACTTTCCAAGATGGCGTCTGCGCATGCGTTGACTGATGACGTCACGACGGCGGGAGCCAGCTGATAGGTTCCAAGTTCCCGCCCGCCGCCATGTGAGCATGCGTTAACAGATGGCGGGTAACGGTAACCTGATAATTAGCCTTGCGAGCATGCATTGACAAATGGCGGGAGTCGGCTGTCGGATCAGCGACTGCCAGATGGCGAGAGTCAGCTGTCATCAGCCGACGTCACACGTTCCAAGATGTCCGCTGCAGCAACCGGCCATCTGGTTGCGGGTAACGTGTCAGGTCCCAAGTTCCCGCGTGCCGCCATGTGGTTATACACACGTGTTGAGCCGGCCCGCTAGCCAAATGTGGGGTTAGAACTCCAGATTCCCCATGCTGAATGTTAAGTCTTGTATAGGTTATGTTTTTGTTGACATCAAGTATGTGTTGTTGTGCTCTTAGGTTATTAGTTGCCAGGCAACAGCCTCACAACGTGTTGTATATGTTTGTTTGTTGTGAACGCATGCGTTGACCGATGACGACCGATGACGTCACGACGGCGGGAGCCAGCTGATAGGTTCCAAGTTCCCGCCCGCCGCCATGTGAGCATGCGTTAACAGATGGCGGGTAACGGTAACCTGATAATTAGCCTTGCGAGCATGCATTGACAAATGGCGGGAGTCGGCTGTCGGATCAGCGACTGCCAGATGGCGAGAGTCAGCTGTCATCAGCCGACGTCACACGTTCCAAGATGTCCGCTGCAGCAACCGGCCATCTGGTTGCGGGTAACGTGTCAGGTCCCAAGTTCCCGCGTGCCGCCATGTGGTTATACACACGTGTTGAGCCGGCCCGCTAGCCGAATGTGGGGTTAGAACTCCCGATTCCCCATGCTGAATGTTAAGTCTTGTATAGGTTATGTTTTTGTTGACATCAAGTATGTGTTGTTGTGCTCTTAGGTTATTAGTTGCCAGGCAACAGCCTCACAACGTGTTGTATATGTTTGTTTGTTGTGAACTTGCCATATGAAAATTTGTGGTTATGATTATTTGTTTGTTAAGGTTAAGTGCTGTTAAGTTTTGGCGCGAAATTTGAATTTTATCGAAAAGGTTTGCGCCTGTACAGAGTTCATATATTTGTTGACTTTATTATTGCTATTTTGGACTCTGCACAGACACACACATACTCATACACACACACAGAGACAGAAGGCTAGCTAGCGGGTAGTTGAAATGGACAACTAATTTGTTTTATAGAAAAGCGTACTGAAGGAGAGGCTGAGAATTGAACCTGGTCTTTCGAAAAACAGACGAGACGCTTTAACCAACTAGGCCATTGAGATATATAACATATGTACTGTTAAAGCAGCTATATATACAACGATCTTTTTTAAATTAATATCAGAGATTGCTTTTAACAAACGACATACATATTCATTCATATATTCAAGTATTAATATAACGTCGATTTATTATGCAGTTGTTTACCGAATTTGAATAACAGCTAGAAAACCTTATGAGAGAGAACTCAGTTTGTAATAAATTATAGTTTCGCTGCAACCTGTACCGCCTGAGGCATATTAGTACGTTATACAATTTATGCGAACGTGACGCCGTGAAAGTTAGGTATTTAAGAACCGTCCAGTATGTAAATGTTGATTACTAAAATCAACGAACTCTATACTTGAAAGGGATATTCATTGACTAGACTATAACAGGTACATGCTTCTTGAGATGAGTTTGTGCGGCTAAAACACAGATGGCCAGAAAACAGTTAATTATTTCTGTCGAAGGTTGGCGTTATATATTAAATTAACAAAAATGTACATATTTAATTCAGGAAAATATTTACAAGAAACAGTGTACCAGGAGTGTTCAATAATAATATAGCTTTAAAACAAAAAATATATAAACGACGGGGTCTTCACTGCATATAAGAATGGAATTTAAACATGTATACGAGGTGGCATTCAATAATAACATTGGTTTAAAACTATATATATATATATATATATATATATATATATATATATATATATATATATATATATATATATATATATATATATATGTTACCCATTAAGAATTGATATTTAAAAAATACACACACACACACACGCTCGTTTGTTGTGTATCACGTGTTGGTTCTCACATGCGTCGATTTCACTAGTGAAATATACGAGTGTTTATCAAAATGCAAGTAAGAAAAATAAAGCAAGTGATTTACATACAATAAAGAATTTATTTGGGGTACAACCCTAGGCTGCACATATTGATACATAAGTGACATAGTAAATTATATTATTACATAGTGGCTGTACATATTGATACATAAGTGACATAGTTACTATTATTACATAATGGCTCTAACGATGCCCGTTAGAGGTTTATATTCCAATACACTGTCATGAATAACCAAACAGTAAGCACGTGTATTGTTAGGGAAGTTCGCTCGGCTCATAAACTCCACTTTAATGTCCACCGTTGACGACTTGATCGACTCGTTCTAGTGTTGACAGTCGATCACAAATAGAGCTCGGTCTTTAAACTCGTCATAATTCAAGATAGGCTCCGACATGTTTTTATAACAGAAGCTTTTTTGAAAATCTGTATACATCTGATAGGCTTCGGCATACTTGGATTTCTCGAAATCCATATGCATAGATTCATAAGGGTAGCATTCTGAATTTAGAAACACTCGGAGATCCACCATACCAATGTTATCGAAAAAGCCTGCCTTCTTGCTTACGTTGTCCTTGCGATCTGTTTTGAAAGGCTATAATCACATATCGAGGTCTTTCCAAGTTGGTTGCAGTTTTAACAGCCCACACATCTCTGTTGATATCTCTGAGTGATGGTAGCTCATATATGTCCCATTTGCGATATGCCAGAAATATGGATGTGTCTTTTGCTATTTTATCCATCAGTTCCAATTTCATTTTATCATTGGGAAAGACATGTTTTGCCTTTAAAAACATATTGGTTACTGTAATTTTTGCTCGTGCCGTACCTGTGCTGTAATAGCCATTGGAATCATTTCGAGCTCTTGTAAATCGGAAAGTATGTTTGCCACAGAGAACTCCTTTGAAATGATGGAAGAAACTGAAGAGGAACCAAACAGGTATGAGCATGTGAAACTTGTTATCGTTTAAGGTGATGTGCTCCGACGACACATTCAGTCCGGCATTGCTAAGAGATTTGGCTTCATTCTTACTGAAGGATAGCAGACTTTTGATGGTTGTTGTGGTGTATGGGTCTCGCACTCGTTCCACCTCCTTGTTATTTAACTCATAGGTCATGGATTCAAACAGAGCAGATCCTCCATTATTTGACAGATAACACTCACTTTGGCGTTTTGTACTGCTAAAGGTTCCAGAGCACCTTCGATTATTAGAGCTGACTCGGCCGGACATACGAACGCATCTTGCTGATTGATGGTTATTTCAATTTCATCGCTGTTACCAAACGATTTAATTGGTGAATAGTGGTGGTGGTGGTAAAAAAAGATGGTATGGCCTCGACGGAATTGTCATTAGCCACAGATTTTTTAACTTCTCGTTTGAGATTTGTATTTTTTTCCTTTATTATGTCTGTTATTTTTAATAACGTAAATACAATCTCAGCATGTACACACTTAATTACGCATACCTACACAGAAATGTACGTATATATTTTAAAATAATTAAAGTTTAACATTTTCCTTTACACTAAGTTTGTAAATACACACATATATACATACTTACATATATACACATATTTATTATAAATAAGAAATTTTTTTTCCTTTTTTTGTATTTGTTTTTTTTTCTGTTTTTTTTTAATTTTTTTTTTGGTGTTTTTTTTGTTTTTGTTTTTTGTTTTTGTTTTTTTTTTGTTTTTTTTTGCTTTTTTTTGTTTTTGTTTTTTGTTTGTTTTTTTTTTTGTTTTTTGTTTTTTATGTTTTTTTTTTGTTTCTTTTTTTTCAATTTATATAAGGATTAACAGGGACACTTTAACGCCTAGGGGCCCTTCAAGGCATCACAGACAGACAGACTGGACCTCGGAGAGGAGGGATCCACATAAAGGAAAGACAGTAGGACCCTTAATCTAATTAACAGTTTTATTATAAATGTATGCATGATGTTCTATTATAATATTAAATCTATTTGTCTACAGAATCTATACAACAATAGGAATACATTTTTATCATGAAAACCTAGCAGGTATGTTACATTTGCCGGGAATTTAATATTCACTGTTGTTTTTAAAGAATTTATAAGGTTAGTTCGTTGGGAATTGAATCTGCAACATGAAAATACTACGTGATCCAAGTCACAGATAGACGTTCCATCGCAGTTGCAAAATGGAGAGTTCTCGATACCAATTCGGTGTAGATGAGATTTATATCTACCGTGGTTAAATCTCATTCTAATTATCGTGGTTAAGATTTTTCTTGGGAAATTGAATTCTTTTATTTGATTTCCTGATGGCAATTGTGGGTAGAGCAAGCTATATCTGTTGCTTGATTTTTGGACATAAAGTTTCCATTCTTTTTCCCATAAAGCTCTTATATATTGTCTAATTTCTGGGTAGAAGTCAGTAAACGGGATATCTATTTCTTGCGATGATGTTTTAATTGATGCTTCTTTGGCAATTTTGTCCACCAATTCATTTCCAGTTAAGTTAGAGTGTCCTTTGCACCACAAAAATTTTATTGTGCAGTGTCTTTTATATTTATGGCAGAGCTGTCTAATTTTTTCTATAATGATGTTATTAATGTACTTTTTATGACTATTTTTTAATGCTATTAATGCCGACTGTGAATCACTGATGATTACAACCTTTTCTATCTTATTTTCTGTTGCCCATTCGATGGCTTTCTGGATCCCGATCAGTTCAGCTGTGAAAATGGAAGCCTTCCCGCATATGTTATATTTTCTAGATTCGTTGAATTGTGTTAAGAAAGCTGCACCACATCCATCCCGATTCTTTGAGCCATCTGTGTATACCTGTAAATGATTCTGGTACTGCTTAATAATGTCATCAAATATCATTTTGTTCACTAATTGATTTTCTTCAAATTTGGGAATTTCAACATTTAGAGCATAGTAGGTGGTCTCGTATTCAGAAGTAAATCTAATTGGAATTGTTCTTATTGAAATATTGTGTTCATATTTTATAGTATTATAGTAAGCGTCTACAAGAGGAGGATTCTTCTTCTTTGCCCAAAACTTGTTGGTTAGTGTTTCTATAAAGAGTAGGTGTAGTGTATTTATCATTTCTTGATTTCTGCTTCTCAGCTTTAATGTATGTTTCTGCGCCAGTAATTCTAACCTTAGATGATACGGTGGTTCTTGAGCTTCAGCAAATATTGCATGAGTGGGAGTTGATTTCATGGCTCCCATGCATATTCTAAGACATTTGAGTTGAATACGCTCTATCTTCAACATATTGGTTTTTGATGTTCCACCATACACTATACATCCATAATCTAATATGGATCTGATAAATGAACGATAAAATAATAGAGCCACGCTAAAATCAGCTCCCCACTTTTGATTAATCGTGGATCTAAGCACATTAATGCCTCTTTCGCAACTTGATAACACATACCTAATATGCTCTGTCCATAATAGCTTTTTGTCGATAATGATGCCAAGATATTTGTAATTGTCTACTGTTTTAATTTGATAGGTTTGGACCTGAATACTATTTGGCATTTTGGTTCTATGTCTAGTGAAACACATGACGGCTGTTTTGTTACAACTTATTTGGAGTTGACGTTCACTTAACCAGCCAATGACCACATTTATTAACCGTCTAAGTTGTAACTGAGCTTCACAATAGGTTGAGGCTGCTGTGTATACGCAGAAGTCATCTGCATATTGTAAACATTTTGTTGTCCCATCCATCAGTTCGTGAATACCCCGAGTGTAAATATTAAAGAGTATTGGGCTCAAGAGCGAACCTTGTGGTATACCTTGTCTAATCAATCTTGGCCCGTGAATGTTGTTATTGCTGTCCCTTACAAATATTTTTCTTTCGGTGTATAGTGATACTATATTTAAACCTACATTGTGTGGAATTCCTATGGACTTTATTTCCTCAAATAACAACTTTAAATTGATACTGTCATATGCACCCCTAATGTCGAGGAACAAGCACATAAGATATTTGTTCTCCGAAAATGCATATTGTACGTCTGTGATCAAGTGACTGACTGCTTCCATTGTACCCAGACCCTTTCTATATCCAAATTGAGACGACGGTAGAATTTTATGATGTTCACAGTACCATTCCAATCGCTCTTTGATCATCCTTTCTAGGGTTTTTGTTATGCAGCTCATTAAGGAAATAGGTCTGTAGGAGGTTAAATTTTGTGGATCTAAATCTTTTTTAAGTAGTAGGCAGATTACAATTTCCTTCATATGTTCGACGTATTTTCCTTTCGTCCACCAGTTGTTAAAAATGCTGAGCAATTTTTTTTAGCAAAATCACTCAAATTAGCGATAATGCAATAGGTTATCTTATCTCTGCCAGGTGCTGTATTTTCTGTGTATTTGATAGCCTTTTCCATTTCTTCTTCCGTAAATGGCACACTCATGTTTTCGTAAAAATCATTTTTCTGGAAATATCCAATGTCTTCTGACACCCCTATAAATGCCAGCTCGTCAAGAAATTTAATTGCAGATTCCTTATCTGGTAGTTTATCACTATTTGTAGCATATTTATTTGTCATGGTTTTAGCGAATCTCCAAATGTCTGAAAGAGAGGTGTTTTTGTTTAAGCTACTGACGTAGTTTCGCCAAGCATCCCGGCTTTTCTGCTTCAACGCTCTTTTTACTTTTGCTTCAGTGTGTTTATATCTAATGTAGTTTTCCCAGTTTGAGACTATTTTGTACTCTCGGAGTGTCTGTTTTCTTTCTTTAACCAAATTGGAACACTCTTGATCCCACCAAATTGGTTGGCTCGGGCTATTTATTTTATGAGTTGTTTTTTTCATGGAGTAGTCGGCTGCCTGGATGATGGAGTTTAATAGATGTATGCATTCTTCTTTGTCTGTTTTTGTTCTGTTTTTTAATAAATTGTCTAATTCCTTTCTAAATACCGTCCAATCTGCTGTTTTCTCCTGCCACTTTTTATATGGATTATTAGCTGCTTTTGAAATTTGTCTACCTAAGCAAATAACAATGGGATAGTGGTCAGACCCTAATGAGTCATCTTCAACCTCCCAATCTAATTCCCGTGAAATACTTGGTGATACAAAAGTGATATCGATCATTGATGGCGTCTCCAACGGTCGTGTGATTTTCGTTGGTGTTCCGTTATTTAAAACAACAAAGTTTGCTTCGTCTATGGCCTCTGCCAAACTTACACCCCCAGAGCTATCTCTAATTGATCCCCATAAACTGCGATGGCAGTTGAAGTCCCCACCAATGATAGTGTTATTGTTTTTAAACTGATTAAAAAATAATTTCCATGAGGTAGAGTTAATGTTGCAATTTGGAGGCTTATATACTGAGATTACATTTACGTTTATATTTCGTATGTGAACGGCGCATACGTCTACCATATCACTGGGAAAATTATCTATTTTAAGTTTGACAAATTGTAGCTCATTGCTGACTAATATCCCCACTCCCCCTGCTTTACGATCTGTTCGGTCTTTTCTGACTAGACTGTAACCCCCAAACGAGAAGTTCTCATCGGACGGCTTCAGCCATGTTTCACTTAAAATAACTAAATCTATTTTATTATTAGCTAAAAAATTTTTGAGGTTGTTTTTTTATCTTTAATTGAATATGCGTTCCATTGCAAAATTTTTATACCACTAAGTTGACTCGTCATCTATGTCTGAAATAAAACTATTCAAAAAATCATTAACTGAAGATCTAACATTAATTTCCGCTATTTTTTCCTCACTTGTGTTAGGATTCATTTGTTTGACAATATGAGAAACAAGATTAGTTACTTCGGTTATTATTCTTTCTTTGTGTTCAATTATTTCATCCCTGTATGGGTTCGGCAAAATTCCCTTCTTATGAAGTGTACTAGAAAGAGGTTTTGCTGCCTTACGTTTTTTACTATTTGTCTGTGTCATTGTTTGTGTATTTGGGACCATACTACTGTGTTGTGTTTGTGTCTGGTATTTAAGTTGCGGAATTGGTTTTTGCACGTATGTTGCTTTGAAATGACTTTGAGACGGTAAAGAAGGATACTCAGAAAAATTATCTAAAGCCTGATATCTGTTAGATGTAGTTACCTTGGCGTATGTAGGATTTTTTCTACGTTTTCTGCTTCTTTAAATGAAAGATTTTGCGTAGCCATAATTTTTTTAATATTTTTTTGTTTAGTGAATATTGGACAATTTTTAGACACTGTAGCATGATCATTAGATTTACAATAAATACAGTAACTTTCGTTGTCGCATTGATTTATGTCGTGATTTTCACCACATCTTTTACAAATACTATCTGATTTTTTGCAATTTCTAGTGGTATGTCCGTATCTCAGACATTTCATACACTGCACCACTGGGTGAATGTATGGCTCAACTGGAAAGTTTACCCCATTTATTCTAATTTCGCTGGGAATTGAGTCACCTAAAAACGAAACAATAATAATCTGTCGCGGAACCAATTTAAATTCGCCTTTATCGTCTTTAATTTTTTTCATCATTCGTTTAACATCCATGATCTTTTTACTTGACTCTATTTGCTTCTTGAGATAATCTTCACTAAAATATGTATCTACAAATTTAACGACCCCCCTTTTCTCTGTATAATATTTAGGAATGTAAGCTATTAAATTATTTTTTATTAATAATTCATGATTAATAGTTTCATTTGCAGCTCTATAATTATTGAAAATAACTTTAACTTTGTTATATCCGACGATTTTAATGTCTATTATTGATTTCTTAAAAAGTTCATTAATATATAAGTGGTGTCCAACTCTAATAGGATACAATCTGCCTAAATTTTTTTCTCTGTGTTGAATGTGCACGTAATATGGGCCCTTGTCGGTTGGCTTATATTTATTTTGAAGATCTATATATTCATTAAAATTTATTTCTTTAGGAATCTCTTGTACGGAAGTTAAATTATTATTATCACTTACCTGATTACCGGCTATCTCTACGTTGGGTGGGGCTGCCTCTGCCCCACCCACTGAATCAAACATGCCTAAATACTAATTGAATAATTTTATAATAATTTTTTCCAGAGTTATACCTACAAATGTACAAACCAAAATAATTAAATGCCAATTTAACTTTTCACTGATAAATTATTTCTTTATTTACAATCACTTTACACACGATAACACCCAACGTCTAGACCGTATCAACGGCAGCGATGAACTGTGGTGAATAGTAAGAGCGCAGTTCTTCGCGATCGATGGCATCATCAAACACGGAATCTTTGAATATTTCTAGTTTTGACGACATGATAGCCCAGGCTTTTCAGGAACTCAATATTATCGGGACGAAGTGTACCCTTTGAACTGTCTGCCTCAACTGAAGTTGTTTTGGTGGGTGCACTTGCTTTTATATCTTTAAAGACCAACATGCTAAGCAACCTTTATAAGTTTCAAGCGAACAGACACCTCTTCACCTTAAAAGTTGACAGGAACTGAATCTTGATCGACGATGTCGATGCTTATATTCGAAATCTCTTGCTTGTTCACCGGCAGGTAAATTAAATTTTTAGGTTCTATGTCGATTGCGTAGCCCGGATCAACCATCGGAGCAAACTTATACAGCGTATGTGAGGGTTGTTCGTTATAATAGGAACCAGACACAATATTAGTTTCGATGCGAATCTGTCTAACATCCACTATTTCAACAGGTAAATCAGATTCATAAAAGATGTCCGGTTGAAGAACTTGTTTTGAAAAGCCCAACATTCGCCCAATCGAACCATCAAATTCAAAACTGACATTTGTATAACACTTTAGTTTACATTTGATGGTATTCGGATTAGGTGTCAGAATCAGAGCCTGCTGCTTTTGTTCGTGTGTTGCTGTAGCACCAACAAGCTCATTTTGAAGTAACTCTTCCAAGTGTGTTATCTCATAGGCACTAATGGGTATCGTGATGGTCCGCCAACCAGTTCTTTCTTTTACATGAAATTTGTTTTTACCCTCATAGATGTTGGGTATGTTGTTGTATGTGTGAAAGCCTCTCAAAGCAACAGCATAACTACAATCCAAAGCAATTGGTGGATGGTAGTCTGACGACAGATGGGAGCTGCGATCTTTCAACACGAAGGTGTGCGCCATGACTGATACACACAGGCTACTGTTTGAGTCTTTTATTGCAAACATTTCAAACACAAGTGACCACAATTAAATGTGTTATATGTTTGATACACATCATGATTATACAAGATGGAATAGTCTTTAAGGTAACGTTGCAGCTCCACAGGAGGCTTCAAGTTTCCATACGAGTCAAAGTACTCGACAATACCGCCACGTTTTCTCGCAGCAACCAAATGACTGCCTGGCTCCTCATGTGTTTGCAAATTCATGATAAACGATTCGTTTTTACGTGGTCCATTGCGAGGTCGCTCATCTCGCATTTATACACCTCGAAAATATGGGATTTTCATTTTACCACCAAACTTGACAAGATCTACATTTGTTAGAGGTCTTGCTGGTAAACACTTTAGTTTTTTGGCTTTTGCAGATACAACCCATAACCGGAGCGTTGTTTCTTGAGATACAGGCCTTTGCCCAGTCTCTTGCATTTTGGCTTAAATTTCAAACCACTGCCTCTCTTACCCATCGCGATGGCTTCCATTGTTTTGTTGTAACGTTCTTCCTCCTCCAATTTCTGTTTCGCAGACTTGGCATCGTTCACGGCTTTAGTAATACCAGCAGCACCGCCACCCAGAGCTCCTAGTGCTGAGAGACCACCAAATATCAGAGGCAACAGGGGAAGGAAGCCTCCGCTTATAGGTATTGGAATATCTCGAGGTTTCTGCACCTTATTACGCCCACCAATGTTTCTAACGATTGCATGAGCTATATCAAACACAGCGTTCTCTGTTGGAATAGGGTTTCTATCTTTTATAACTTCCCCAATCAGACTTATTATGTTTTTAAAGGGAACTTTCTTCTTTGGCTTCGAGCTGATTACATCAAGACTCGCACCAAGTTTTCTGTTAACTTTCATGGTGTTTGTAACGCTCCAACTTTTCAGCAAAACTTGCGTCCTTCTTTGTTAATAACGACCCTCACTCTGTGACACCAACATTTATACTGACTGTGCGTCCCACTTGCATCTATATTTATATACACACACACCAAAAATATAGTTTAGTTCAAGTCAAGATGCGTACCATCAAACACGCTTCTGCCTTACCTATTACAAATATAGACGATACTGTTACAGATACAGCAGAACAACTGAGGCATGGTCCTCAGTAGGTATAGAAGAGGGGTTCTAACTCCGCCACCCACGACCGCCCCCGACCTAACCCGAGCACAGGGTGGCGGAGCCACTGACCGGACCCGACCGCCGCCGACCTAACCCAAGCACAGGGTGGCGGAGCCACTGACCGGACCGGACCGCCCCCGACCTAACCCGAGCAGTTCCGCCACCTGACACCGAACCTAACCCGAATATATCAGCCACCTGACGTCGTATTTAACCCGAACAAGTAGCGAACTAACCTGAGATGACGTAATCAAATACAAAAGCCAGCTAACCTGTATTAGGCAAACGAGGAACTGCCATTTAAAATAACATGTGTAATAAGAAGTTAATTATTAGTAATAAATATAAACCACTTGCCAAAGACACCTAACCTGAGAAGTATAGCAATTTAATCAATATATTGAATACGTAATAAATATAAACCACCTATCAAAGACACCTAACCTCAGGATTACATCAAGATAATTAATATAAAACACTAGGATGAAAAAAATTAACGCGACCGAATTAAATGAAAGCGAAATAAAACGTTATGATTTTATTTCAAACGCTTACATATTACACCAGCTGATTAACCGTTATCACAAGTCTTTCCGGTTTAGTTGAGTGGCCAGCTAATAACAGTTTAAATCATCAGCTGGGTGCGGTCATGACAATTAAAAAATTAACTCCATCGAATTAAATCACATGCAAACAAAACGTTATGTTTTTATTTCAATCTTTTAAATATTACACCAGCTGAGTAACCGTTTCATTATCGTCGGCTTCCGGCTGATATGATAGGTGAATGCCCAGATCATATGACGGCTTTAGTTTAAATAGAGAATCGGTAGCGAATTTTCATAGAAATTATTTGGTGCAAATTAGTTTATTATAAAATTGAAATATAAGTTTTTGCTATATAGTTTTTATATTGTAAACCCACCAAATTTGTTTCTTAGACAACGGTTTAAGGTTAGAAATAAAACATTCGATTGTAATACAATCAATTTATTAGGAGTAATAAGATTTACATACAAAATATTACATAATGGCTCTTACAATACCAGTTAGAGGTTTATATTCAAATACACAATCATGAATAATTAAACAGTAAGCTCTAGTTGTCGGAGCAAAATTGTCTTTACTCATAAACTCCACTTTGATGTCGACTGTTGAAGACTTGATTGATTCATTCTGGTGTTGACAATCGATTACAAATAGAGCTCGATCTTTAAACTCATCATAATTTAAAAGAGGCTTATAGTGGGTGTGGTAAAACAAATGTTATGTTAAATTTACATAACATTTGTTTTACCACACCCACTAGGACCACATATGATACATCTAACTGTGTTTGGGAAGAGAGGACCATGCCTTAGTTGTTGTTCTGCTGTATCAACAACATCGTCTATATTTGTAATAGGTAAGACAGAAGCGTGTTTGATGGTGCGCATCTTGACTGGAACTAAACTATATTTTTCGAGTATGTATATAAATATAGACATGTAAGCGGATCACACAGTTAGTATCAATGTTGGTGTCACAGGGTGAAAGTCTTGTAAACACAGCTATTAACAAGCTACCTGTTGAGCTGCACGTTCCTGGTTATCAGTTTTGTGGCCCGGGTACTAAACTTAAAGAACGTCTTGCTATAGGTGATCAAGGTATCAATCCTTTAGATCGTGCTTGTCGAGACCACGACATCGCTTACTCTCAATCAAAACAGTTAAGTGATAGGCATCGAGCCGACGAAGTGTTGGAGAATCGAGCTTGGGAAAGAGTCAAGTCAAAGGACGCTAGTTTTGGTAAAAAGTTAGCCGCTTGGAGTGTTACAAACACCATGAAAGTTAAAAGAAAGCTCGGTATGGGTGTTGATGTAATCAACTCAAAACCGAGGAAAAAAGTTCCCTTTAAAAACATTCTTAGTCTGATTGGAGAAGTTCTAAAAGACAGAAATCTTATTCCATCAGAGAATGCTGTGTTTGATATCGCTCACGCAATTGTTAAACAGATTGGTGGGCGTAAGAATGTGCTGAAACCGCGAGTTATTCCAATACCTAAAAGCGGAGGCTTCCTTCCACTACTACCTTTAATTTTTGGTGGCCTGTCAGCGCTAGGTGCTCTGGGTGGCGGTGCTGCAGGCATTGCTAAAGCAGTTAACGATGCCAAATCAGCCAAACAAAAACTAGAACAAGAAGAACGTCATAACAAAACGATGGAGGCTATTGCTATGGGTAAGAGAGGTAATGGTTTGAAATTAAAACCAAAGTATAAGAGACTCGGTAAAGGATTATATCTGAAGAAGCAGCGTAGCGGTTATGGGTTGTATTTGCAGAAACCAAAAAACGAGTAAGATGTTTACCAGCAAGACATCTAACAAATGAAGATCTTATGAAATTTGCTGGTAAAATGAAAATTCCATATTTTAGAGGTGTATACATGCGAGATACTTTACCATCGAATGGGCCACGCAAGAATGAATCAGTTATCATGAATTTGCAAACAAACAAGGAACCTGGCAGTCATTGGGTTGCAGTTAAGAAACGTGGTGACACAGCCGTGTACTTTGACTCATATGGAAACTTGAAGCCGCCAGTTGAGTTGCAGCGTTACCTTAAAGACTCTAATATACAATCATGATGTGTATCAGAAATATAATACTTATAATTGTGGCCACTTATGTTTAAAATTTTTAAATAAAAGACTTAAACAGTAGTATCTGTGTTTCACTCATGTCGCAAACCTTCACGTTGAAAGATCGCAGTTGCCATCTGTCGACAGACTACGATCCTCCAATTGAATTAGATCCAGGTGGTAGTTATGCAGTTGCTTTGATAGGCTTTCACACATACAACAACATACCTAACATATATAAAGGTAAAAATAAATTTTATGTAAAAGAAGGAGCTGCTTGGAGAACCATAACGATACCTACTGGTGCATATGAAATAACACATTTGGAAAACTTGCTTCAAAATGAGCTTGTTGGTGCTACAACAACACGTGAACAAAAGCAGCTAGCTTTGATTCTAAGACCTAATCCGAACACCATTAGATGTGAAATAAAGTGTTTCACAAGTATCAGTTTTGAATCTGATGATTCGATTGGGCGAATGCTGGGATTTTCAAAGCAAGTTCTTCAACCAGGTGTCTTCCATGAATCTGATTTACCTGTTGAAATAGTGGATTTTAAACAGATTCGTATAGAAACTAATATTGTGTCTGGTTCTTACTATAATGGAAAACCTTCACATACGTTATATGAGTTTGCACCGATGGTCGATCCTGGTTATGCAATCGATATAGAACCTAAGAATCTAATTTATTTACCAGTAAACAAACGAGAGATTTCAAATGTAAGCTTCGACATCGTGGATCAAGATTCAGTTCCTGTAAACTTTCAAGGTGAAGAGGTGTCTGTTCGCTTAGAGCTTAAAAAGATTGCCTAGAATGCTAGTCTTTAAAGATATAAAAGCAAGCGAATCTACCAAAACAAATTTAGTACAGTCAGCTCCTTTAAAGCATACACTTCGTTCCGATAATATTGAATTCCTTAAAAGTCTTGGTTAACATGTCATCAAAACTAGAAATATTCAAAGACCCCAAGTTTGACGACTCCATTGGTCGTGAAGAACTTAGGTCTTACTATTCATCAACTAAATCGTTTGGTAACAGCGATGAAGTTGAAATAAACATCAATCAGCAAGATGCATTCGTATGTCTAGCAGAGTCAGCTCTAATAATAGAAGGTGCTCTGGAACCTCTAGCAGTACAAAATGCTACTGGTGTCTGCCACATGTCAAATAACGGAGGAGTAGCTCTGTTTGAATCAATGATCTATGAATTAAATAACAAGGAAGTGGAGCGAGTACGAGATCCATACACCACAACAAACATCAAAACTCTGCTTTCGATTAGTAAGAATGAAGCGAAATCTCTTAGCAATGCTGGGTTGAATGTATCATCAGATCACATCACCTTAAACGATAACAAGTTTCACTTGCTCCTACCTCTTTGGTTCCTCTTCAGTTTCTTTCATCACTTTAAAGGAGTTCTCTGTGGTAAACATACTTTCCGATTTACGAGAGCTCGAAATGATGCCAACAGTTACTACAGTACTGGTACAGCAAGATCTAAGATAACTGTAACCAACATATTTTTAAAAGCAAAACATGTATTTCCAAACGATCAAATCAAGTTGGAACTGATGGATAAAATAGCAAAAGACACATCTATATTTCTCGCATATCGGAAATGGGATATATATATATGAGCTGCCAGCTCTCAGAGATAGTAATAAAGATGTGTGGTCTGTTAAAACTGCAACCAACTTAGAAAGACCTAGATATGTGATTATAGCATTTCAAACAGATCGGAAAGATAACATAGGCAAAAAAGGCGACTTCTTCGATAACATCGGTATGGTAGATCTACGAGTGTTCCTAAATTCAGAATGCTACCCTTATGAAGCTATGAATATGGATTTCGAAAAATCAAAATATGTTGAAGCCTACCAGATGTATACAGATTTTCAAAAAAGTTCTTACTATAAAAACATGTCGTAGCCTCTTTTAAATTATGATGAGTTTAAAGATCGAGCTCTATTTGTAATCGATTGTCAACACCAGAATGAATCAATCAAGTCTTCAACAGTCGACATCAAAGTGGAGTTTATGAGTAAAGACAATTTTGCTCCGAGAACTACAGCTTACTGTTTAATTATTCATGATTGTGTATTTGAATATAAACCTCTAACTGGTATTGTAAGAGCCATTATGTAATATTTTGTATGTAAATCTTATTACTCCTAATAAATTAATTGTATTACAATCGAATGTTTTATTTCTAACCTTAAACCGTTGTCTAAGAAACAAATTTGGTAGGTTTACAATATAAAAACTATATAGCAAAAACTTATATTTCAATTTTATAATAAACTAATTTGCACCAAATAATTTCTATGAAAATTCGCTACCGATTCTCTATTTAAACTAAAGTCGTCATATGATCTGGGCATTCACCTATCAAAGCAGCCGGAAGCCGACGATAATGAAACGGTTACTCAGCTGGTGTAATATTTAAAAGATTGAAATAAAAACATAACGTTTTGTTTGCATGTGATTTAATTCGATCGAGTTAATTTTTTAATTATCATGACCGCACCCAGCTGATGATTTAAACTGTTATTAGCTGGCCACTCAACTAAACCGGAAAGACTTGTGATAACGGTTAATCAGCTGGTGTAATATGTAAGCGTTTGAAATAAAATCATAACGTTTTATTTCGCTTTCATTTAATTCGGTCGAGTTAATTTTTTTCATCCTAGTGTTTTATATTAATTATCTTGATGTAATCCTGTTATTTTAAATGGCAGTTCCTCGTTTGCCTAATACAGGTTAGCTGGCTTTTGAATTTGATTACGTCATCTCAGGTTAGTTCGCTTCTTGTTCGGGTTAAATACGACGTCAGGTGGCGGAGATATTCGGGTTAGGTTCGGTGTCAGGTGGCGGAACTGCTCGGGTTAGGTCGGGGGCGGTCGGGTCCGGTCAGTGGCTCCGCCACCCTGTGCTCGGGTTAGGTCGGGAGCGGTCGGGTCCGGTCAGTGACTCCGCCACCCTGTGCTCGCGTTAGGTCGGGGGCGATCGTGGGTGGCGGGTGGCGGAGTTAGAACCTCTCTTCTATACCTACACCGGTCGATGTATCATATGTGGTCCTAGTGGATGTGGTAAAACAAATGTCATGCTGAGTTTATTGTTTGAAGCAAACGGTTTAAAGTTTGATAACGTGTATGTGTATTCAAAGTCGTTGTATCAACCGAAATACAAGATGTTAAAGGAGGTGTTGGATGTATCAAAAAGTGCTGGTTACTATCCGTATAGTGAAAACGATGAAATCTTAGATCCGAGAGATGCCTTGGACAACTCTGTGTTTATATTTGATGATGTGGCGTGTGACAAACAAGATAAAATAAGAACATACTTTAGTATGGGCAGACACAAGAATATTGATTCATTCTATCTCTGTCAAACATATACTCGAATACCCAAACATTTGAAGAGCTTGAGGCAGACCTACAAACTGTCACCACCAACCCAGCATATCATGAATTTTTGGAGCAATATCCTGAACGAGTTCGATATTATATAGACAAGTATTTTACTGAACCACCGAGACTTGCTACCATTGATCAAACGTATGGTGCTCGCTACGCTAAAGATACTGGTAGCTGGAGTGTTGGCAACAAACGCTTAGACTTTACTGATGATGACATTCGACTGGGTCAAAGGAGATATCCACAAACACAAGGTCTGCTAGAATTGATATTTATGAAAACACCTAGGGGGTATACTTATGACGATCTTCAACACTATATAGATATTCTAGAAGCAACTAGTGTGCATAAAATGAACTACGATCCCAACGCACGAACCAAGGGTTGTTCCTCGGAAAAGTATCTGACTCTAATAAAACCAGTTATAAACCCACGGGGGCGAAGATCCTCAACGCCTCAAGGTTTTGGTTACGCCTATGACGACGACGACCACCACGACAACGACCACATCACACATCTTAACAAAAGACTAAATCTAAAGCTCAGAGTGATGAGAGCAGTGGTAGCAGCAGCAGCAGCATCAGCAGCATCAGCACTAACAACTATATGATACAAAATAACAAAGCAATAGCATATGTGTATTGGGATGACATAAACGCGTTGGTTGATAGACTTAGACTTTTAGTGGCTTTCCAAGTTGTTGCTGGTAATAATGCTCATAACAACGAAAATCAGTCAATCTTGGAAGAACTAAGGGAAGCTAGTGTTATAGCAGCCTAGTAAATCTACATAAGGTCATATATGCCTATCTATTGCTTAGTATAAAAATGTCTATCGATAAGTTCGGACGTTCCCCGCACAATAAACGTGTAAAGTTTAAAATTATCGAAAGAGAGACTTTCCCAAGAACTGCAAGTGGTGATTTAGATGTGCAACGCCGTAGATTGTGTAACGTCGCCGACCCTATTGATTCCACAGATGGCGTAACTAAAACATTTGTTGATGCGTGGGTGGACGACTATCAGAAACATAAAGCTGAGTATCTGAAGAATAAATATGAAGTGACACAAAGACTAATAGCCATACTGCTAGAGGCTGTGCACAAGCCCGAGTTGGAAGATTTGAAAAACGAATTTGACAGAAATTGAAAATTTTAACCAAGACCATAACAGCTCAAGTTTTAAAATATATCGATCTGTCAAAGAGCCACAAGCTAAAGAAGAAGTTGGGTGAAATAGACAAAAATCTGAAAGATTTGCACAAGTGGATACTTTTAAATCCAACACCACCATGAAGCGTCGCCGACGACAACAGCACCAACGTAACGATGAACCATCTGATGTTGAGAATTCTATAAATGAATTCCAACAACTGGCAAGAACCGTAAAACGTAAGCGTACCATACTTAAAGGCTGGAATAGCTTGTGGCAGAGTGATTTGACTTAGTTTGTACACGTGTACTTTGTATCAAATAAAAGACTTTGTTAAAATTAATGTGTTTTTATTTTATAAGACACTTCTCCTGCGGTACATCTGCTATCTGTATGTTGTTTCTATGCGACGTAAGGTCTTTCACTTTGGTCTTTATTCTGTTAAAGATGATTGGATATTCAACAGACTAAATTTAATATCAAATTTTTTCACACATATGTACCAGATATAAAGTTGTTTTCAGCTTGTCTTCCACCAAAGTCCACCAAGTATGTGGCAGTTGTCGGTGTTAATTGAGATGCTGCTTCCTTCACATCCAGGGGTCCGGTGTTCCGAACCCCTAAAGGTAACTATAGCTTGTTGTTGTGCACGGACCTCTTACGTCTGTTATGTCAAGCATGTGTTAAACAGCTGTCGAGTGTATTATAGACAAGCTCAACCAGGAACGAGGTTACTCGCAACCGATACCTTTTACTTGTCGCTGTTTAACTGTGAAAGTAGGTCACCGGTACGAAACGAGGTCACTCGCAACCGCTAACGTTCACTTGGCGCGGCTTGACTCTGAAAGTAGGTTATCGGTACGAAACGAAGTCACTCGGATCCTGATACCTTTCACTTGTCGCGGTTTAACTCTGAAAGTAGGTCACCGGTAGGAAACGAGGTCACTCGCAACCTGTCACGGATAGCGTAAAGCAACTTGCTTATATGCCAGACTTAACCTTACATTCTCGGCAAGCGGGCCTCCGGTACCTGCTCAACACGTGTGTATAACCACATGGCGGCAACTTGGGACCTGACAGCAGCAGCAGCAGCCATCTTGGAACATGTGACGTCGGCTGATGACAGCTGACTCCCGCCATCTGGCACTCGCTGATCCGACAGCCGACTCCCGCCATCTGTCAACACATGCTCACATGGCCAATTATCAGGTTACCGTTACCCGCTATCTGTTAACGCATGCTCACATGGCGGCTGGCGGGAACTTGGAACCTATCAGTTGGCTCCCGCCGTCGTGACGTCATCTGTTAACGCATGCGCAGAAAAGTGGAGGGGGGTGGGCCAGGGTGGCGCCCTATCTACTAATAATATAAGATCTTCATTTCCTTGGTGTTTAAATACTCCCTCAGGGACTTAAACTTGCTTACCCCACCTGAGGTGTTTATCTATTATGATGCCCAGGTATCAAATACTTTCTGCTTGATCTATTCTCAGAACCTTTTAGTCCCAAAGGGTTCTTGAAACCGCCTGCTGTGCACATCAAGCGATCTCTTCTTGTGGCCTCCTGTCTCGCTTAGGCTCAGTTCAGACATAAAATAGTTCCGCAAGTTAAAAATCTCCTTCAGAGGCCGAATCTGTCACCATTGTAGACGAGGTCCCTGGCGTAAGACTTGTCCGACAAAGCGATAAAACATCTACTCTACGGTCCAGATACATCTTCTAAAAAGGCCAGACGAGATGGCAGACGACGCAACAAACAGTGAGTTTACATCTGTAAATTGATTTAAATCATTTAACGATTATTTTCATCCAGTTCAAAGAAATTTTATCGTACCTGAACAAGGCTGTTTGTGAGATTTATTGGTGTCACCAAAAAATATATACATATAGAATATAATGTTCTGCCGACATTTATTTTCTTAGTCCAAAATATTGTACTAGTTTTCATCATTAACTTTGAAGAGCGGCTTATCATGTTGTCTAAAAGAGCACTAAGCACAAAAGTGTGTAGTGCTTAAACAAATAGGAATTTTATAAGCTGAATTATTAGTACTAGTCCCAGTTTAAAATTTTCTGGACGCAGCAAGTGCGTTATGGTAGCGAATTTTCTTTAAACTATTTTTAATAGCAAATGTCTTTCTTTGATGAAAGCAGGCATCAAACTTGGTTGCCTATATAGAAACAATGTACCATATTTGATCGAAATAAATTTATTGTTTCAAAATATATGAACATTTTTCAAAAGTCTGGATGCAGCAAATGTGTTATGGAAGTGAATTTCCATAAAAATGTTTTTATAGCAAATGCGAGCAGGCATCAATCTGATTATCGGTATAGCCTATGTAGTAGAAACAATGTACTATATTTTATCAAAATTACTCATGGTTTGAAAATATACAAAATCTGCTTGAAAGCTGTCTATTTGAAGCCATATCCCCATTAAACCCTGCCTACCCCGCACAGCACCACTATTTGCCACAAGTCACGTTACTTCCTTGGGGGGTATGAATAAGAAGTTTTTCTTGTGGTTTATGCAACATAGGTGTTTGTATGAACATATAGGAGGGGTGCACACGACAAATCAGACCCCCCCGGTTCGACTTGCGGCAGGGGTTGGAGGGTGGCTGCTTCGTCGTGGGGATTTTCCTTCCACCTTGCGTGCATACAACTACCCTCGCTGCATAAACCACAAGAAAAATGTCTTGTTCCTACCCTCCAAGGAAGTTACGGCACCTGGGGGGATAGGGGTGCTGTGCGGGGTAGGCAGGGTTTAAGGGGAATATGGCTTCAAGATGTGAAAAAGACAGCTTTCAAGCCCATTTTATTTGAATTTTCTGCTCATATTTCCTTTTTACTACCTACCCCGTCCAGTAACTTCCTTGGGGGGGTGTGAACAAGACATTTTTCTTGGGGTTTGTGGATCCAGGGGGGAGCCTAGGCAGGTTTCTGGAAACAGTTTTTTGAAAAGCGTTCAGAAGCTAAACTGCAAATTTGCCGAAAATTCGCTACCAAAACGCACTTACTGCCTCCAGATTTTTTTCTTACAAACGCATCATATTTCGATAAAAAAATGCAAAAATGCATAAACGAATTTGTTCTACGAAAATTAGCTAAAATAAACTATACACCCCTACTCACTCCTGGTCCCGTAAATTCCTTGGGGAGTGTGAACAAGACATTTTTCTTGGGGTTTGTGGATCCAGGGGGGAGCCTAGGCAGGTTTCTGGAAACAGTTTTTTGAAAAGCGTTCGGGAACTAAACTGGAAATTTACCGAAAATTCGCTACCAAAACGCACTTACTGCGTTCGGATTTTTTTTCTTACAAACGCATCATATTTCGATAAAAAATGCAAAAATGCATTAACGAATTTGTTCTACGAAAATTAGCTTAAAACAATTATAGACCGTTAAACCATAAACTTCACTAAACCTACAAATAAATATACCGAAAAGCATCAACTTAACTAAACTAACAGCTAAAGCATCAAAGAAAGGGTCTATTTAAAATGAATATTTTGTAATTATTTTAGTAAAAAGGGCAATGACGGTTAAATCTGAAACTTAAGGGTTTGCAGAACACTCTTCTTGCAACATTTTCTTTTCACTATCGGTATTTTTTTCACGTTCTTTGCCTAAACATTGCCAATTTTGACGTTTAAAATTGCGAGTTTGACGTTTTGAGGAAAACTCCAAAATTTGTTTATTTAACTGCTCATAACTTATTTGTCTTTAAAGATAGAGACCTAAATTTTGGTACAGAGTTGACTCTTTATAATGCAAACACGCGTATCAAATTTGGTTTCCCGTGCTTTGTTATTTCCGGAGATATGAATTTTTTTAGAAGGAAAACACAAAATTTTCCGGGAAAATCTGGTCCGATTTTCCTGGCTAACGAACTTATACAAGCCACTTACAAAAGGAAGGTACTCACCAAATTTGATCAAGATTGGTTCATTATTTTTTGAGTAATCGGTCGGATATATATATTGCTATGGTATTTATGGTGGTTTCTTTTATTTAATTTATCTTATACCTTAATAGCACTTTTAATTGTAGAGCATGAGAATGCAATTGCGTCTTTATATAAAAAAAACGCTAATATTGAAAATCCTGAAATTATGCCAAAAATAATTTATTTACTGCTGTGATTTTAAATTTTTCTCTCATCTCATGGGTAGGGTACTGTGCTTGGGCTAGCATTTTTGTTTAACATATCGTTTTTATGAATTCTAGTATTCCTGAGTGTTTGGAAATTTCAAAAAAATATATGTATGATTGGGTCTTTTGATTTTTACTTTTTTTTAACGGTGAAAAATAGCCTTACTTTTCCATATAATTAATATTTGCTTGATTTGAGGTCAAAATTAAACAGATTGATCAAATTAATAAATTTCTATTAACAAAAGGTTATTTCAAATATGTAAAATCAAATTTAGTTAACAAAATGAATTATCTAACTATAATACAATGATTCGGCCTTTATATTGCATCCCCCTTAGTGAACTAAAATTTACATTAACATCCTAAATGAAACGAAAATATCCTTAAAAGCTATTCACACTATAGAAAAAGAGTCATCATATTTATTCCGATAAAGTTCTAGAACGACTTACTGAATGTCGTCTTGATGGATCCTTCCATTTTTTCTGTGATTATTAAAATCTATTTGTTCTTCTATTTGGATTGGGCAGCTTGGCAGTAATTGTTAATTACTTTCCATCTTATTTAACTGTCTTGACCAACCTCTACCAGGTATTTAATCTTCTTTCACACAATTTTTTTTTATGATGATTTTAGGCACTTGCCTTGTATTTACTCATTGTCTTCTTGCGGTTCTGTTTCTAATCGTCTCACAGTTGAATTACTTGTCTTTCGCAGTTGAATTACTTATTCTCTTTCGTGGTTGAATCACTTGTTGTCTCGCAGTTCATTTACTTATTATCCCCATCGAACTCCCGTTGACGCTTAAATAAACTCTGCTGTGTTACAAAAAACCTGTTCGAGCTGTGTCTCGGTAATCATAGTTCATAGGCCTTTCGTGATTCCATTGTTCGAATTTGTTTGTCACTCGCACTATTCCTTTTAAGACACGCACACACAAAAACTATCCTTATTAACTATCACTGCGTCTTTGCTTAAAATTATTATTTACAAAAAACTTATATTTACCTTAACATTCTAAATGTATAATATGGTTAATGTGCCTACTGCCTAAAAAAATATAAAATCGTTATATTCCAGTAAAATCCTACGGATAAAAAACAGGGCTATTGTTCTGAGTTATTTTCATATTATAAGGACTTTGGCTTCGTGAAATTTAAAATGCACTACATGTAAAAAAAATCCATTGTTCTTTATTCTGCTACCTAATGCTATTTCTTATTTAGCCCTAACATATTTTACACTTTCAATTATACAGGGCATTTAAATTATAGGATTTGTTAATCTTATGTACATTGCCCGTTTTACTCCACAATAATGTTTCTATTTTCTCCCATATTTGCTATCTATAGCAATTCCCCCTTTCTAAAAGTGCGTCTGGATAATAATCGTTAGAAAGACCATCTTTGCTTTTTATTTTTAAAAATCGCCATTTATGACATTGACTTGTTATTTTTACATATCTATTTTCATTATTTATTTTTATTTTTTTAAATCGACAATTATGACATTCCTTTTTTACTTTGACATATCTATTTTGTGGCAGTTTATTATTTACTTTTTCTTTATAATTCGATATTTTATGCCATTCCCTGGTTATTTTTACTTATCTATTTTGTGGCAATTCATTATATAATTTATTTTTTTAAAGATCGTCATTTATGCCATTCCCTGGTTATTTCAACATATCCAATTTCCCTCCAGACTTACTTCTGTGACTGACAGTTATTGTTATACTCTTTTCTTAAATTTATGGGGTATCTATCTTTACCGATTTTATTTGATTATGTTTACTATTTATTGATATTCTACCATGGAATAGGACTATTTAATACATTTTTCATCTATAAACTTCTAATAATTGAACTTTTTAACACTACATATATGGTCTCCATACTTTTTCTTTTCAAACAATCCCCCTATACATATTTCATAATACTTGCATTACATTAACTTTTATTATTCATTATATATTCTATTATCATATTCATTTTCTTACACATATCTATCATATTTCTTCTTTATATCATTATACTTTTCATATTCTGTTCGCTACACCATCTATACAAATTCTTTCCTATCAATCCGACCCACATATATTTTATTTTTAGTTAATTATAATTCTTTCTCGGTACGTAACCGGTTCCTGTCTTTTCGATTTTCACATAATTTTCTTTCCCACTTATTCCATGTTTCCTATACTCAATACTTTTTATATTTCCCCCTTTCTATTTTTATATTCAGATTACTTTAATTGACATATCCAATAACTGTCTCCTATTTTGAGCACTGCTCCTAATTTGATATCACTTAATTTTTATATGAAAATTTGCTTTTCAAAATGTATATTTTCCTTTGGGTTACTATAATGCCTACTTGGTTCATTTTCTTTTCTCAGGGTTATTATTCTAAGAAAATTTGCTCAAAATTAATATTTTCCTTTGGGTTATTATCATGTCTACTTGTTTTCTTTTCTTTTCTCAGGGTTAATTATTTAATTGTATTTTTTTATGTTTTAAATTGACATATTTTTCGTCATATAGTTATATCTAATCAAATTTTATGTATTTTAGGAGAAATTTCTTTGTCTCGTAATTTTACTATTTATTTTGTACATTAAAATTCGTCTCTTCGGCATGCGATTATCATTTTCATTGCTTAGGTCATATTGTACTCGATCCAAATTCATGCAGGTTAATTTTTATTTATCTTAAATTTTTGCTTTTTGCTTTTGAAACTAAAATTGCTATAGTTGCAATGACGTGTCTTATTATTTACATTACTTAGTTTATTTTCATGCCAAATATGTCTATTCTGGTCATTAAATTTTGGCTTATGAGTTTTAAATATATTATAATTTCCAGAATCTTTGTTTTTATAAAATTTCTGACTATGATTGTATTTGTATTTATTGTGAAAATTATTGTTTTTAACGAAAAGGTTTATAATTTTAAAGTTGCGGCTATTGTTATTATTTTTTATATACGGTTTATTGCATTGAGGCATAGTTTCATTTTTCTGGCCATTTTCAATTTTGTTACAGTAAAAATAATTTGTTGCCGTTATTAATTTTTCTTCATTTGCAGTATCTACGAATTTTTCCAGGCTCATTTCTAGTACATTTTGTCTGGTAGTAATTCCTTTTCTATGTATTTTTCTGGGCTTGTTTCTGGTATATTTTCTTCTATCTTAATTAGTTGTTCATCAGTTTCCTGCTCTACTCGGATTTCCTTCCCGTCCATTGGCTCCATACGCGTTTCGACCCTTTTAATGTCGTACCTCCTCATTGCAGTTTCTTCCATTATTTTATCATGACACGACTGTATTCCCGTGTCCAGCTCCGTCTTGATTATTTTATGGCTTTCCTGGCATTTTTCTTGCGTTGTTGTTAATTCATATATTTTTGATATATTTTTGCGTGGAAACTTGTTTCCATATTAGTAGATAGGGAGTCACCTGGGCCCATCCCCTCCACTTTTTACTGCGCATGCGCGTGACGTCATGCGCATGCGCTGACCTGCGCAGACCTGTGACAGTTGACAGCTGACCTGTCAGATTTGACAGGTGTCAAATGTCACTGACCTGACAGCTGTCAGCTGTCAGCTGTCAGCTAACCTGACAGCTGTCAACGTCAGCTGTCACCTGACCTGACATGTGTCAACGTCAAATGTCACCTGACCTGTCAGATGACGTCACAAGCATTCCAAGATGGCTGACCTGTCATAGACAGCCGCAACCCGGGTCTCTATGGAACTGACCTGTGCTGACGTAAGATGTTCCGTCTGACCTGTCCAGAGAGAGAGAGAGAGAGAGAGAGAGATAGCTACAGCCCCAGGTTAGGTATTAACTGACCTGAGATGACGTCACAAGCGTTCCAAGATGTCTGACCTGTGTCCATAGATATCTACAAGTCAGGTTAGGTATTAACTGTCTTATGTCTGACCTGTGATGACGTCAGATGTTCCAAGATGGCAAACCCTGTTCATAGATAGCCACAAGTCAGGTTAGGTATTAACTGTCTTATGTCTGACCTGTGATGACGTAAGATGTTCCGTCTGACCTGTACAGAGAGACATCTACAAGTCATGTTAGGTATTAACTGTCTTGTGATGACGTCACAAGCGTTCCAAGATGTCTGACCTGTGTCCATAGATATCTACAAGTCAGGTCTCCATGTGTGTTTGTCGAATACCAGCTGTCTGATTGTTTGTTAAGGTTATGTATTTGTTATTTGAATGCAAACAGAGATAATACAAGATTGTACTTACATACAACAAGAGACGTTAGCCTTCTTTCACAGCTTAATACACACACTATTGAACAAGTGTCTCCTGTGTTGAGGATACAGACAGACAGACAACTGATTGCCATTGTTGAAGCTTATACATGCTGTTTAACAAACACGTCATGACAGTTCAAAGTCTTTGCTTAAACTGACAGATGCATGTGTATTTGAAAGAAAAGCATTCGCCTGAACTTAGATTTGAACCCACGAACCTCGAATCGGCCATAGACAGCTTTCTCAGATATACACTGTCCCTAAACCAATAGCTCCACAGACGCACACGTTAAAAGTTTGTTCGCAGTTGTATATATAAAACAAAAGCCAGTTGTTGTTTACATATGAGGTTAGGTGTTCGTATACATGTTGATTACCAATCATCTGATTGTTTAGTAAGGTTATGTTTGTATTTGTTATTTGAATGCAAACAGACATAATAATAAGAGTGTACTTACATACAGCAAGAGACGTCATCCTTGTTTCACGACTTAACACATACTGAACAAGTGTCTCTGTCTCTTGTATTGAGGAAACAAACTGATGTAAGAGAGAGAGGCCTTACAAAGGATAAACAACGTTTTACAGTTGTTAACCTTGATCCTGTTTGAGCTTGTCTGTGTATCTGTTTAATATACACAAGAGAGAGGCCCTCTTAAAGGTAAACAACGTGTCGGTTGATGACCTTGGCGAATGTTATCTTGTGTTATATCTGTTCAATCACCCCATTATTCGTGTTTGAGCTTGTCTAGAATACAGACAAAACCGAAAGGATGACATCATCACATTATTTGTGTTTGTAGAAAAGGCCCCTGCTCACACCTTAAATCGTTTCTATTTCCCATAAGATTACATGTATTTTAGCCTAATATAGAGCTTTTGATACGTTTCCCATAAGAAACAACGTATTTGTAGACACACACACATTTAGTAAGGTTTCTGTGAAAACAAATATGGTTTTAAAAACGGCTATTGTGGCAGCATATATAAAGTGGGTACACACACTCTAAAGCTCATTCACAATTCAGTTGTCGTTGAGAAAAGACGTGCTTCAGTTTACTCTACCCAAATCTGTTTCAAAATGGCTACATTAAGTGATGTGTGTTACCAGCAAATTAAAGACAACTTCTGGTATGGTCTATTTGGAGACTTTCAACTTATTATCGATAAAAACACTGGCTATTTTAATGCAACTAAACTGTGTAAAACTAGTAATAAAAAAATGTATCATTGGTTGGAAAATAAGAAAACTAAAGAGCTGATTGCCTATTACAACAGTCTGCTAAAGGAAGAGTCAGGGTATCTGAATACCGATACCCTCAATATTTCAACTGAGGGAGCCCACTTAGAGTTATCGCCAAGGAGCCGGACTACTAGCCCCCTTAAAACGGAAGCAACAACTCAAGTAATACCAACAACAGCTACATATCTGGTGGACTTTGGTGGGAGACAGGCTGAAAACAACTTGATATCTGGTACATATGTGTGTAAAGATTTAATATTAAATTTGGCTTGTTGGATATCCAATCAGTTCTATAAAAAATGCAACCAAATTATTTATGATTTTTTCCTAAACGAATTTGATCAGAAATACAGGGACAGCCTAGATGCGATTGAAGTAAAATTAATGGAGATAAATGATGAGTTGCAGCGTATGCGAGAAACAAATGCTAAAGTCACAGAATATCTTGAAGATATATCCCCAAAGCCAAGTAACCTGGGAAAAATAAGTGTGTTTGGTTTACTTGCAAGAAACGAGAAAGACGCCCCCTATCCATATCATGCTGTAAGAACACAAAAGAAAAGTTTCCCCAGGGCTGTGAGGAACTTTAAAAATAAACACCCCGACGCCCAAGTGATCCTAAACAAGCTGTACGATCCAAATTCAGTAAATCTCTTTAACAGAATCAAGACTGAAGTGAAATACCTTACAGCACATAGAAACAACCTACATATAGCCGATGTACCGCAAGATAAGTTTGTTCAGGATATTATTGCTTTAAGACATACTTTTAATTGTATTACAAAATAAAAACACATTAATTTTAACAAAGACTTTTATTTGATTCTAAGTACAAGTATGTAAACTCTTTGTTGGAATACATTTATAGAATTATTAACATTAGATGGTTCAGTGTTGCGTTGGTGCTGTTGTTGTTGTTGTCGTTGGTGCCTCTTCATGGCTGTGGGTTTACTAGGTGATAACACTAGCTTCTTTTAGTTCTTCCAAGATTGACTGAATTTCGTTGTTATGAGCATTATTACCTGCAACTTGGGAAGCCACTAAAAGTCTAAGTCTGTCAACCAACTCGTTTATGTCATTCCAATACACATAGGCTATTTGTTTGTTATTTTGTATCATATAGTTGTTGGTGCTGATGTTGTTGTTAGGGCTCATGCCGTTGCTATCGCTGCTCTTATCACTCTGAGTTTTAAGTTCAGTCTTTTGTTTTTTGTTAAGATGTCTGTCGTTGCTGTCGTCATCGTCTTCCTCGTAGGTGTAACCAAAACCTTGAGGTGTTGAGGATCTACGACCTCGTGGATTTATCACTGGTTTTATTAGAGTCAGATACTTTTCAGAGGAACAACCCTTGGTTCGGGCGTTAGGATCATAGTTCATTTTATAAACACTAGTTGCTTCTAGAATATCTCTATAGTGCTGAAGATCGTCATAAGTATACCCCCGGGGTCTTTTCATAAATAACAATTCTAGCAAACCTTGTGTTTGCGGGTATCTCCTTTGGCCCAGTTGAATCTCAGCATCAGTAAAGTCTAAGTGTTTGTTACCAAGACTCCAGCTACCGGTATCTTTAGCGTAGCGGGCACCATACGTTTGATCAATGGTACCGAGCCTTGTTGGTTCAGTAAAATACTTGTCTACATAATATCGAACTCGGTCAGGATATTGCTCCAAAAATTCTTGATATGCAGGGTTGGTTGTGACAGTTTGTAGGTCTGCCTCAAGCTCTTCAAATGTTGGGATATCCTCATCGGAACTTGCCGCCTCAGCCTCTTCCCTTGGTTCAGCTTCAAAAACTTCATGGTCTTTAAGGAACTGTACTTGGGGTTTCGTTTCTGGTATATCGACTTCGTCTTTGATTTGTTCAACCTTTGGTGGTTGCGATGGCTGTTGCTGCTGCAGTGCTGCTGTGTTTTTAGATATTTCACTTAGGGGCTCAACAAGTGGTTTATATAAACGTTGCAGAGCATCATCATTCTCAGCTCTGTTAAGTTTAAGCATTAAATGTTTTTTTCGAATATTGTCAGCAAGTTGTAAAATCTTTTTCTTAACTTTTCGCTCTTCCTTACCCAACACTTCCATTGTGCTACAACTGTTTGGTGTTACCAGTCAGTCTAATCATTTGTTTGAGCGATACAGGTTGTGTGGTGGTTTAACATATACTGACTCAGTCATGGTACATGCCTTCTTATTTATCACGATGTCTGGCTGTGTTAGACAGCTGTGTTAGACAGCTGTCTGTTAGACAGCTGTGTGTTAGACAGCTGTGTGTTAGACAGCTGTCTGTTAGACAGCTGTCTGTTAGACAGCTGTCTGTTAGACAGCTGTCTGTTAGACAGCTGTGTGTTAGACAGCTGTGTGTTAGACAGCTGTCTGTTAGACAGCTGTGTGTTAGACAGCTGTGTGTTAGACAGCTGTCTGTTAGACAGCTGTCTGTTAGACAGCTGTGTGTTAGACAGCTGTCTGTTAGACAGCTGTCTGTTAGACAGCTGTCTGTTAGACAGCTGTGTGTTAGACAGCTGTGTGTTAGACAGCTGTCTGTTAGACAGCTGTGTGTTAGACAGCTGTGTGTTAGACAGCTGTCTGTTAGACAGCTGTCTGTTAGACAGCTGTCTGTTAGACAGCTGTCTGTTAGACAGCTGTGTGTTAGACAGCTGTGTGTTAGACAGCTGTCTGTTAGACAGCTGTGTGTTAGACAGCTGTGTGTTAGACAGCTGTCTGTTAGACAGCTGTGTGTTAGACAGCTGTGTGTTAGACAGCTGTCTGTTAGACAGCTGTCTGTTAGACAGCTGTCTGTTAGACAGCTGTCTGTTAGACAGCTGTCTGTTAGACAGCTGTGTGTTAGACAGCTGTCTGTTAGACAGCTGTGTGTTAGACAGCTGTGTGTTAGACAGCTGTCTGTTAGACAGCTGTGTGTTAGACAGCTGTGTGTTAGACAGCTGTCTGTTAGACAGCTGTCTGTTAGACAGCTGTCTGTTAGACAGCTGTGTGTTAGACAGCTGTGTGTTAGACAGCTGTCTGTTAGACAGCTGTGTGTTAGACAGCTGTGTGTTAGACAGCTGTCTGTTAGACAGCTGTGTGTTAGACAGTTGTGTGTTAGACAGCTGTCTGTTAGACAGCTGTGTGTTAGACAGCTGTGTGTTAGACAGCTGTATGACAGCTGTGTTAGACAGCTGTCTTAGACAGCTGTGTTAGACACCTGTGTTAGACAGCTGTCTGTCCTGTCTACCATTGTTAGAATAATATATATCTATCGAATCCTTTTCTATATCGACCTTTGTGTACATCGTTTTCCTTCACAATCACCAACACACCATACTTATTATCTTTCCAGCATTGGTGGCAGATAGTTTTAAATTGTTTAAAGTCCATATCGGTGGTTACATGATCGTCGTACACATGTTTTAAATTGGTTTCATCTTGCTTGAATAACACAATAACATTGGTGTTGTCACGTACCAGATGCTTGGGTATTCGTGTATATGTTTGACAGAGATAGAATGAATCAATATTCTTATGTCTGCCCATACTGAAGTATGCTCTTATTTTATCTTGTTTGTCACAAGCTACATCATCAAATATAAACACAGAGTTGTCCTTGGCATCTGCCGGATCTAATATTTCATCGTTTTCTCTATAAGGATAGTAACCAACACCTTTTGTTGCATTCATCACCTCCTTTAACATCTTGTATTTCGGTTGATACAGAGACTTTGAATACACATACACGTTATCAAATTTTAAACCGTTTGCTTCAAACAATAAACTCAGCATGACATTAGTTTTACCACAACCACTCGGACCACATATGATACAGCGAACGGTGTTTGGAAAGAGAGGACCATGCCTCAGTTGTTGTTGAGCTGTGTCCGTAACAACATCGTCTATATTTGTAATGGGTAAGGCAGAAGCGTGTTTGCTGGTACGCATCTTAACTTAAACTAAACTATATTTTATTTGGGTGTGTATATATATGAATGCAAGTGAGACAAAGGCATGTATCTCAAGAAACAGCGCTCCGGTTATGGGTTGTAACTGCAAAAACCATTGCAATAAAAGACTCAAACAGTAGCCTGTGTGTATCAGTCATGGCGCACACCTTTGTGTTGAAAGACCGCAGCTCCCATCTGTCGTCAGACTACCATCCACCAATTGTTTTGGATGGTAATTATGCTGTTGCCTTGATAGGCTTTCACACCTACAACAACATACCCAACATCTATGAAGGTAAAAACAAATTTCATGTAAAAGAAGGAACCGGTTGGCGAACCATCACGATACCCACCGGTGCTTATGAAATAACACACTTGGAAGAGTTACTTCAAAATGAACTTGTTGGTGCTACAGCAACACACGAACAAAAGCAACAGGCTCTCATTCTGAGACCTAATCCGAACACCATCAAATGCAGACTAAAGTGTTATACAAATGTCAGTTTTGAATTTGATGGTTCGATTGGGCGAATGTTGGGCTTTTCAAAACAAGTTCTTCAGCCGGACACCTTTTATGAATCTGATTTACCTGTTGATATAGTGGATGTTAGACAGATTCGCATCGAAACCAATATCGTGTCTGGTTCCTATTATAACGGACAACCCTCACATACGCTGTATGAGTTTGCTCCGATGGTTGATCCTGGCTACGCAATCGACATAGAACCTAAAAATTTAATTTACTTGCCGGTGAACAAGCAAGAGATTTCCAATATAAGCATCGACATCGTCGACCAAGATTCAGTTCCTGTCAACTTTCAAGGTGAAGAGGTGTCTGTTCGCTTGAAACTTATAAAAGTTGCTTAGTATGTTGGTCTTTAAGGATATAAAAGCAAGTGCATCTACCACATCAAATTCAGTTGAGTCAGACACGTCAAAGGGTACGCTTCGTCCCGATAATATTGAGTTCCTGCAAAGCCTGGGTTATCATGTCGTCAAAACTAGAAATATTCAAAGAACCCGTGTTTGATGATGGCATCGATCGAGAAGAGCTGCGCTCTTACTATTCACCAACTAAATCGTTTGGTAACAGCGATGAAATTGAAATAGCCATCAACCAACAAGATGCGTTCGTATGTCTGGCCGAGTCAGCTCTAATAATCGAAGGTGCTCTGGAACCTGTAGCAATCCAAAATGCCACTGGTGCTTGTTATCTGTCAAATAATGGAGGAGCAGCTCTGTTTGAATCAATGACCTATGAGTTAAATAACAAGGAAGTGGAACGAGTGCGAGACCCATACACCACAACCATCATCAAAAGTCTGCTATCGTTCAGTAAGAATGAAGCCCAATCTCTTAGCAACGCCGGTCTGAATGTGTTGTCGGAGCACATCACCTTAAATGATAACAAGTTTCACATGCTCATACCTGTCTGGTTCCTCTTCAGTTTCTTTCATCATTTCAAAGGAGTTCTCTGTGGCAAACATACTTTCCGCTTTACAAGAAGTCGAAACGATTCCAATGGCTATTACAGCACAGGTACGGCACGAGCAAAAATTACCGTAACCAATATGTTTTTAAAGGTAAAACATGTATTTCCCAATGATAAAATGAAATTGGAACTGATGGATAAAATAGCCAAAGACACCTCTATATTTCTCGCCTACCGCAAATGGGACATATACGAGTTACCAGCACTCAGAGATATCAACAGAGATGTGTGGGCTGTTAAAACTGCAACCAACTTGGAAAGACCTCGATATGTGATTATAGCATTTCAAACAGATCGTAAGGATAACGTGAAGAAGAGGTCAGACTATTTCGATAACATTGGTATGATGGACCTTCGAGTGTTTCTAAATTCAGAATGCTACCCTTATGAATCTATGAATATGGATTTTGAGAAATCGAAATATGCAGAAGCCTATAACATGTATACAGATTTTCAAAAAAGCTTCTGTTATAAAAACATGTCGGAGCCTATCTTGAATTATGACGAGTTTAAAGACAGAGCTCTATTTGTGATTGACTGTCAGCACCAGAACGAGTCAATCAAGTCTTCAACGGTGGACATTAAGGTGGAGTTTATGAGTCACGCCAACTTCCCAAAAAATACTCGTGTTTATTGTCTGGTTATTCATGACAGTGTAATGGAATATAAACCTCTAACGGGCATCGTTAGAGCCATTATGTAATAATAGTATGTCATTTATGTATCAATATGTACAACTTAATTAATCCTAATAAATTTTTATTGTATGTAAATCAGTTGTTTTATTTTTATTTTGTTGCATTTTTATTAACCCCTTTCTGTCTGTCAGTCTAAGCAAAGACTTCGAGCTGTCATGACGTGTGTGTGTTAAACAGCTGTACAAGCTCAAACAAGATTATCTAAGATACTTGTTGGGCAATCAATTGTCTGTCTTTTATTACACAGCTCTGTCAGTCTAAGTAAAGACTTCGAGCTGTCATGACGTGTGTGTGTGTGTGTTAACAATCAACAACAGCGTCTATATGTTTTGTTTGGTTCAAGTGGATGTCATTAAACAACTGTGTTATTTCTATAACGGGCCCCATTCAAGACCTCAACATACGTTAGTGTGTGTTAAGCTGTGAAAGAAGGCTGACGTCTCTTGCTGTATGTAAGTATACTATTATATTATTTATGTTTACATACAAACAATACTTATCAAACAATCCTCGTATATCAAAGTTTAATTTAGTTGTTTTAAATCGAGTTTTGTTACTTGTGTGTTTTTGATCACTCCCTATATAAATTTAGATTCATTCATTCAAAATACAAACACACTAACATAAACAAACACGCCGGCAATAAAACCAAGTCCCCGAGTTTTATTGCGCTATTAAAATAAACTCATTAACATATCTAGATGTAAATACGTTTTTCTTATTGATATAGTTTACTTCAAACGTTTTTGTTATTAAATGATATTAGATAGGTAAATTGGTACGTGTTTTAAATAGCTTTTACTATAAATATACAATTGTTTTTTAAATTACAGTTCCTATTATTCAATTGGAATGTAATAGAGATACAACCCCTGCCTACACACACAAACTCAGCAGCCTCATAAACTCGTTTTATGTAACAGGTTTTTGTTTTATATATACCCACTGATAACAAACTTTCATCGTATGTCTGAATAGCATAATCGGTTTAGGGACGTTTGCATATCTTAGTAAGCTGTATGGTTGGGGGTTCGAATCTAATTCAATCTAATTTCAGGCGAACGCTTTTCTTTCAAAAATCATATTTCAAATTAAATTCAAAATTTCAAATTACCCGCTCAATATATCTTCCTCATATATGTATGTGTGTGTGTGACTAAACCGAATGACTGTGTCCAACAGATGTCTCCCATCGAGCTAGAGAATATTCTCTACACTCTACAACTTTACAAATAGAATATTCTCTAGCTCAATGAGTCATATCTCTGGACACAACAGACAGTAATTTTCAAACAAATTCAAATTTCCCGCCAAAAACGAAATACCCTAACAAACTTCAATACACCTTAACAACAACAACAACACAATAAACAAACCAAACAGCTGTGTTTACGAACATAACCTTAATAAACAAAATACATAACCTTAATAAACAAACAGATGCATGGTAATCAACACACACATGACATAACCTTAATAAACAAATACAAACATAACCTTAATAAACAAACAGATGACACGTGAGCGAACATAACCTTAATAAACAAATACATAACCTTAATAAACAATCAGACAAACACACACATGGAGAGCTAACCTGACTTGTAGATATCTATGACAGGTCAGACATCTTGGAACGCTTGTGACGACATCTCAGGTTAGTTCCATAGAGAGAACCCGGGTTGCAGCTGTCTATGACAGGTCAGCCATCTTGGAATGCTTGTGACGTCATCTCAGGTCAGACAGTTCCATAGAGACCCGGGTTGCGGCTGTCTATGACAGGTCAGCCATCTTGGAATGCTTGTGACGTCATCTGACAGGTCAGGTGACATTTGACGTTGACACATGTCAGGTCAGGTGACAGCTGACGTTGACAGCTGTCAGGTTAGCTGACAGCTGACAGCTGACAGCTGTCAGGTCAGTGACATTTGACACCTGTCAAATCTGACAGGTCAGCTGTCAACTGTCACAGGTCAGCGCAGGTCAGCGCATGCGCATGACGTCACGCGCATGCGCAGTAAAAAGTGGAGGGGATGGGCCCAGGTGACTCCCTATCTACTCATATTTTTTTGTTTTTTATTTATTTCTGTTAAAATTTATGTTTTGGTTTCTTGTATATTTTCATATAATTTCCTAAAATTTTCTCCCGCATGTTTATTATATTCTTGCTGTTGTTTTTCTATTCTGTAAATATCTTGTTTAATTTCATTTTTAATTTTATTTTTGGTTTCTTCTAATTTGCCATTTATGTTTTTTTTTCTGTTCTGGAACTATTTTCGTCCATTTCCTTTTTCATAATATTGAACAAAGCTGCTAATTTTTTATCCATTGATGATTCCTCTTCCTTTTGGTTTTTTATTGTTTGTTTTGCAGGGTCTTCTATCACACTGCTGCTATGATCCTTTTCTTCTTCTATTATAAAAGTTTCATCGCCCCGATAATCTGTTTCTTCTCCTTCATGTGATACAGTTTCTTCTTCCGAACTTTCCTTAGGCTCCCTCCATTTCTTGTATTGTTTAAGTTTTTCTCTTTCCTGCTTTGCCATTTTTACTGGATCCTCGGGTATGCTGATCATAGGTTCTTCTAATTCCTTTTCTTGTTCTGGACTAATTGGTTTTTAATTTCTTGTTTTTCCCCAGACATATTTGGGCTTTATTAATTTTATTTTAGCGTGAATTTAAAATTTAATTATCCCCCTTTCTAAGTATGGACTAGTTTTATTACTATAGTATATCACTAAAATATTTAATTTACCGTCCTGTATTTCGCCAGACAATGTTCCTGTGCACTTTTTAATTATAACTGTTTTAATAACTCTTGTAGAGACAAATTGTGGACAAATGCGAGGAATTCTATCAACTATTACCTTGTTTTGCAAGACAATATTCCTGTACACGAAATTTTTAATTCCCTTTTAAATACCCCACTGAAAGTTGTTAATCATAAAACAATTTCTTCTATTTGATGTGCAATTGAATTTTTATATTTAAATATTGTGACTAATTATTTTCTGTCTTAAAATACTAAATTTTCTTGTTACGGCTCGAAATAAAATGGTTCGATAATATTTCTGTCAATATTTTCCCTAATATCAGCCTTCAAATATTTAATCACTAAAAATTGAATGAAAATTTGCTATAATTTAAGGTAGGTAATTAGTATATTATTTTAAATATTAAAGACAAACCTTTGCCGTTGCGGCGAAAAAAATTTTCAAAATTTACGATGGAAATAAATTTATTTTTTTACACAAAAATTTTGATATAGTTTATTGTTATTATTTTAAAGCCCTTAAGTTGCGGCGCCATTTAGTTGCTATGGTATTTATGGTGGTTTCTTTTATTTAATTTATCTTATACCTTAATAGCACTTTTAATTGTAGAACATGAGAATGCAATTGCGTCTTTATAAAAATTAAAAAAAAACGATTATATTGAAAATCCTGAAATTATGCCAAAAATAATTTATTTACTGCTGTGATTTTAAATTTTTCTCTTTAGTGAACTAAAATTTACATTAACACCCTAAATGAAACAAAAATATCCTTAAAAGCTATTCACACTATAGAAAGAGTCATCATATTTATTCCGATAAAGTTCTAGAACGACTTACTGAATGTTGTCTTGATGGATCCTTCCATTTTTTCTGCGATTATTAAAATCTATTTGTTCTTTTATTTGGATTGGGCAGCTTGGCAGTAATTGTTAATTACTTTCCATCTTATTTAACTGTCTTGACCAACCTCGTACCAGGTATTTAATCTTCTTTCACACAATTTTTCTTTGATGATGATGATTTTAGGCACTTGCCTTGTATTTACTCATTGTCTTCTTGCGGTTCTGTTTCTAATCGTCTCACAGTTGAATTACTTGTCTTTCGCAGTTGAATTACTTGTCTCGCAGTTCATTTACTTATTATCCCCATCGAACTCCCGTTGACGCTTAAATAAACTCTGCTGTGTTACAAAAAACCTGTTCGAGCTGTGTCTCGGTAATCAAAGTTCATAGGCCTTTCGTGATTCCATTGTTCGAATTTTTTTGTCACTCGCACTATTCCTTTTAAGACACGCACACACAAAAACTATGCTTATTAACTATCACTGCGTCTTTGCTTAAAATTATTATTTACAAAAAACTTATTTTTACCTTAACATTCTAAATGTATAATATGGTTAATGTGCCTACTGCCTAAAAAAAATATAAAATCGTTATATTCCAGTAAAATCCTACGGATAAAAAACAGGGCTACTGTTCTGAGTTATTTTCATATTATAAGGACTTTGGCTTCGTGAAATTTAAAATGCACTACCTGTAAAAAAAATCCATTGTTCTTTATTCTGCTACCTAATGCTATTTCTTATTTAGCCGTAACATATTTTACACTTACAATTATACAGGACATTTAAATTTTAGGATTTATTAATCTTATGTACATTGCCCGTTTTACTCCACAATAATGTTTCTATTTTCTCCCATATTTGCTATCTATAGCTATATATATATATATATATATATATATATATATATATATATATATATATATATATATATATATATATATATATATATATATATATATATATATATTGTTATAGAATGTTATATAGGAAGATTAAAGTCCCACGTAGTAATAATTTAATCTATCTAGGAAAATTATAGTCCCACGTTTTTGGGCGCTAATTGATATAGAAAGTTAATTTAAGCTAGGGTTGTTTAAGTCCCACTATTGGGTGATAATTGAAATAGGGAAAGGTTTATTTTAAGTTTTATATTATTATTATTAGGTATATTGAAATACTTGATATGGTGGCTAACTTAAATATGTTTTATTGCTTTTTGTGATGTTAATTTCGAAGTGTATTTTATCTTGTGAGTTTTATCTACCTGTAAAGTTGAGTGAATTATGCTGTAAAAAAAAATGTTTATAAAATATACGTGTATATGACTTCCACCCTGGTGTACCCAATGTCTTTTATTGCTGCATGTGATATAAACAAATTGATAGCATGGATATACTTACTCTTTAAAACAGGGAGCTTCTTTAAGCTAGTGGGTTCAAGTCCTATCAAAATTTTTATTATTATTTCCAAAAGTATGATTAATTTTAAATTTTGAAATGTATTCCCCCTCTGATCTTTACTCAAAATGCTTATAAATATATGTTAAAGAAAACAAAGCAAAGGTCCTTATACGCTCACAGAATTTAAATATTTATTAAATTAACATATATGACAAAAACCTAAACCTTATGTATTACTTATACCTATTTGAATTTTACACTATAAAAGGGAACGAAAGAAAATAAAATAAATTTTAACGGTACCGACACCTATTGGTGTTTATATTAATTCCACTGTATTGTGGCACTTAGTCAATAGACACAAGAGTTCCACGCTGACTATCAGTTATAGCCAAAAGATCCCCTGCCTCTATAAGTATCTTGAATGTCGTATAAAAACCAAAGCACAGTTTATGTACTTATTTTTTTAGCGAGTTTTATTATTCCTTTTATTTTTACACTACTCACTCAGACTGCTGCTGCCTCTGCTGCCTCTCCTGTATTTGCTGAGTCGGACTATCGGATCAGCGACCCTCTAGATTTTTGCATCCTCTAGACTAAAATTTATCCTCTTGCTACTATCCCTTTTCAAACCCCTTCTATCTAATTTCTCAAACTATATCCTTATTACCAAAAATTCCCATCTAATAATTTAATGACAATTTCAAACTTTTTTCCTCTCAAAAATTTTAATCTGATACTTTTTATCAAAATTTTTCCATCTGTTTATTCTTTTTTATACGTAACCAGCGTAACTAATCAAAAAACTGCTTTATGCCTGCTTCAAATAAAATATCCTATCAAATTTTTAACACAATAATTATCTTCCATCATCTCCTCGGATACATACATACTTCTGATTGTTGTTAGTCAATGAGAGAATAATTAACCTAACTATAACTTTAGTGTCAGTTTGACGTCTGTCCTAAATAAAAAACAGCTGACTTAAACATAGGTTATGACATGACATTTCTTACAATTTAACACTCAAATTTTGACATCTTACTATTCTTAAAGCTAACAATATCCTTAATTCTAACAAACAATAACATCTTAAATTACATAACAGCTATCAAACAATAATACCTTAAACTATCTAATTAAACTTGTCATACATTTACACCTGCCTTGCCTCCTTTTAACACATATATATCTGTAAAATTTAGTTTCTCCCTGCCTTACAGTGCAAAAACATTGCATACACCAAAGGTAAGTTGTTGTTTGTGTATATGTATGTGTATATATGTATATGTGGCCCCCTTTAGTAACCATATCAAATCCCCAATAATAAGTTTTTACTGCTTTAGAGGCTTGCCTTCTGAAGCTAGGAAAAATTTTTATTCACGCTTTTAGTTTATAGCAATATAATCTTTTCCTCTCTTAATACATTTTTTTGCATTTCAGATTACGGAAATGAGTTATGCTGTGAAATCAGAACTATCATCTGAGACTCAAGTGATCTAGCTGCGAACATGAGAAGTTATTATATTTACGTGTCAGATGCACTTATGCATGAAAGACATTATTGTGCTTATAAGCATGTTTAAAAAAAATACTAGCGTGCCTACAATTTAGAGGAACACTAGCGTACCTTTAATTGTTTTATAAGAACACCGCTGTGCCAATATTTTGTCAATTATGTTTTTGAAGACCACTGCTGTGCCCACAATTATTTTAAGAAAAATACTACTGTGCCTGCAACTTTCTGCTACTGATCCTGTTGTCATTATTGCTGCATGTTTGTTCCAGCTTCATAAGTGTTCAGTTCTTCGAAGTGTTTATGGCCTTTATTTAAAATAGTGCTTCGTTAGTTTAAGTGCTTTAAAAAAATATGTGTCATGTCAGTGCTTTGTTCGTCTGGGATTTCTTCAACTTATATTCCTTTTTTAATGTCACGTTTGCCCAAGCAACGTTTGACTTAGTTATTAAGTCTGCATGTTGCATGCTATAAGAAATGCCATCAACATTAAATGAAAAAATGTTGTTAATTGACTATTGTCAAGGCTAAATTTAGTTTTAAGTATCCCCCCAAGTAAAGTAAGAAATTATCTCTTGCTTTTCAAATTCCTTGTTTAACTTATCTCTTTATCATCATTTTTTTTTTTATTATTACCGAGTTTCCCTTTTCTCATTGCGTGTGTTCGTACACGTGATAATGAACCGATTTCTATAACGACATGTTTGTATATACCCCCATATTTGGACTATTTTTTCTATTGCTGCTACCATTGTAAGTTTCTATATGTTTCTTTTTGATATTAGGTCCTTTCCTTTTTCAATTCGTTTTATTCTTCTGATACCCAACTTTTTTTCTTCTTATTATTAATCTGAAACTACTGTTTATCAGTCAATATATGTTCCTTTTACTTGACTTTTTCATCTCATTCCCCTATATCTTGCAACTACTGTGCACATAATCATCTATATATATTTTCATTATCTCAATATGCCCTCTATGGGTTTACATATTCACTGGTTAGCTTCTCCATCTATTAAATTCATTTCACTGTTCGTACATATATATTTTTGACTTTTCCCATTACTCCTTGATTCAGACGTCCTTATTTAGTTGTCTACCCTACTAAATGTTCCATAATTTTAACGAATTTTACATAATTGGCCTTGATATCTGTTTTCTTCATATATTTTTCTTTCTTTTTCCTCATTTGTTGGCAGCTCTGGTCCTCTTATCTTGGGTTTAAACTTGTCCCCACTACTTCGTTTGTTTCCGATCATATATGTCTTGTTTGACGTGCATTTCTACTGCTTGTTTGTCGTGAAATTCTTCCCCACGCTTAGCTGGTTACTAAATCTATCTGCCTCGGTTTTAATTTGGCTATACTCTTCTTTCATGCTTGACATTTGCTTTACATTTTGAATTTTGACGTGTTATTTGGTCGAACTAGTTTTGGTTCAGTTGATAGACTTAATCCAGGTCTGCAATTTTGAATTTTGATTGTTATGTTATTTCAAAAAATGTTGGTGAGTTTAAAGACTTCCCAGGTCATTCATCTCATTCTAGTTCATTAATTCTTCGTAGTCGTTTCATATTTTGTTGCTGCGTAGTCTCCATATCCGTTATGTGGTCTTCTCCACTGCTCATGATTGTTATCAGACTCTTCTGCCTGTCTTGCATCGTATTCCATGCTAGAATCGTTTTTGTAGGTATCCTCGTTTCTCTGGCATTTATACCTATTCGTGCCATCGTTGCCATCCTTGTTTTCACGTCTATACCTATTATTTCCTATACGTTTCCGTTTAAATTTGTCACCCTTATTCCTGATTTCTTCTAGGCATTCTTGTTTCTTTTTGTTTCTTCTATTCTCCATTGCTCTTGTCCATTTTGGCCCAAAACATTCTTCTACTTCTTCTCTCAGACTTTTATTTCCCAACGTCAGCTTTACATCTGGCTCTTCTCTTAGATTCTCCAAATTTCCATTCGTTTCTCTCAATCTCTCTTCCATTTTGGTTTCATATCTGTTTCTTTTGTGTTTGCGCATCTTTCTAGGCCCTCTCATTCGCTGATTTCTTCCATTCACTCTCTCTATGATTTTATCCATCGGTTCATCATCATTTGCTTTGATTTTTTCTATTATTATCTTGCGTACTACATCCATCTTTGTCTCTACTTTACTTTCAAACTTTCGTACTGCCTCGCTTATCTCTTCCATCTCCATTTCTACATCTTTTTTCACTTCTTGTACACTTTTTTCAACTTTCTCTGTGATATTTCTATCTATATTACCCAATCTCTCAATCATCTGCCTCATATTCTGCTCTTGTTCAACAAATTTCACAGTCATACTTTCTTTTATCTTGTTTATATTATCCTCTTGTCTTTCGAATCTGTCATTCATATTCTCATTTATTCCATTCATATCCCCTTTCATACTTTCCTTCATATCCATTAAACATTGTATTACCATTTCGATGCTTGGACCGGTTTCCTTCTGTTTTTCACCTTCTTTGCTTCTAACATTCTCCATTTCATCCACTTTTATGCTCTCTTGTGACATTACTTTCACTCTTTCATCCGGATCCTCTCTCATTTCTACTTCAGGCACTCTCTCGTCATTCATTTCCACATTTTCCTGTAGCATTTCCTCATGTACCTCCATTTCTTCTTCGTGTTCCGGTCCTCCTTCGTCTCCACGATCGTGTCTGTCTCTTGATGTGGCTTTGCTCCTAGTAGTGATTTTCTTATTTGGCATTTTTCTTCCTTTTTTTTTTATTTTTGATTACCCTGCCTTATTGATTATTTTACCCGCGAACCTCGAAAGCTCCCACGTTTAGGCGACAATTGTTATAGAATGTTATATAGGAAGATTAAAGTCCCACGTAGTAATAATTTAATCTATCTAGGAAAATTATAGTCCCACGTTTTTGGGCGCTAATTGATATAGAAAGTTAATTTAAGCTAGGGTTGTTTAAGTCCCACTATTGGGTGATAATTGAAATAGGGAAAGGTTTATTTTAAGTTTTATATTATTATTATTAGGTATATTGAAATACTTGATATGGTGGCTAACTTAAATATGTTTTATTGCTTTTTGTTATGTTAATTTCGAAGTGTATTTTATCTTGTGAGTTTTATCTACCTGTAAAGTTGAGTGAATTATGCTGTAAAAAAAAATGTTTATAAAATATACGTGTATATGACTTCCACCCTGGTGTACCCAATGTCTTTTATTGCTGCATGTGATATAAACAAATTGATAGCATGGATATACTTACTCTTTAAAACAGGGAGCTTCTTTAAGCTAGTGGGTTCAAGTCCTATCAAAATTTTTATTATTATTTCCAAAAGTATGATTAATTTTAAATTTTGAAATGTATTCCCCCTCTGATCTTTACTCAAAATGCTTATAAATATATGTTAAAGAAAACAAAGCAAAGGTCCTTATACGCTCACAGAATTTAAATATTTATTAAATTAACATATATGACAAAAACCTAAACCTTATGTATTACTTATACCTATTTGAATTTTACACTATAAAAGGGAACGAAAGAAAATAAAATAAATTTTAACGGTACCGACACCTATTGGTGTTTATATTAATTCCACTGTATTGTGGCACTTAGTCAATAGACACAAGAGTTCCACGCTGACTATCAGTTATAGCCAAAAGATCCCCTGCCTCTATAAGTATCTTGAATGTCGTATAAAAACCAAAGCACAGTTTATGTACTTATTTTTTTAGCGAGTTTTATTATTCCTTTTATTTTTACACTACTCACTCAGACTGCTGCTGCCTCTGCTGCCTCTCCTGTATTTGCTGAGTCGGACTATCGGATCAGCGACCCTCTAGATTTTTGCATCCTCTAGACTAAAATTTATCCTCTTGCTACTATCCCTTTTCAAACCCCTTCTATCTAATTTCTCAAACTATATCCTTATTACCAAAAATTCCCATCTAATAATTTAATGACAATTTCAAACTTTTTTCCTCTCAAAAATTTTAATCTGATACTTTTTATCAAATTTTTTTTTTTTTTTTTTTTTTAAACTTGTTTTGGCCTCGAGCAAAGCTCTTTTAGCCACGGTCACTCCAGGTCAACAACTAGTGCTACAGCGCCCTATTATAATATGATGTTTTACATTATAATAAAAACAAAATGGATTCTCTATGCTATCGTCTACCAAGCTCAGCAAACAAACACCTAAATTTCCCTTACTTCATGTAAACCAATAATAATTTACGAAGAGAGACTATGCCCATCATACTTTACATTTTGTTTTTGTGGGTAAGGTGTATGTATTTAAGTCTTATAAACTAGGATTAAAAATAAGGAAAAAAGACATGGGATCACAAACTTCACGCCTAGGGGTCCACCAAGGCGACTTTATTTGAGACAAACTAGACTGGACCACGGTAAAGATGGGTTAGACACAGGGACAGACAAAAGGAATCTATAATTATATGCCTATTAACTATAATGTCAATTTCTTCCACAAAATTACTATAAAAAACAGAACAAAATTTTATATCTTTTTACGTTGAGCTAAATTACCTCATGTAATTTATTACATTTAATGAAGTTCAAAAGTATATGCATCATCTCTCTTTCAACATAGAACGCTACATGCAACAAATATGATATATTTAATGGTAGTGGAATTCCTTGATCAAGACATTTTTTTTTTTTTTTTTTTCAAAATTTTTCCATCTGTTTATTCTTTTTTATACGTAACCAGCGTAACTAATCAAAAAACTGCTTTATGCCTGCTTCAAATAAAATATCCTATCAAATTTTTAACACAATAATTATCTTCCATCATCTCCTCGGATACATACATACTTCTGATTGTTGTTAGTCAATGAGAGAATAATTAACCTAACTATAACTTTAGTGTCAGTTTGACGTCTGTCCTAAATAAAAAACAGCTGACTTAAACATAGGTTATGACATGACATTTCTTACAATTTAACACTCAAATTTTGACATCTTACTATTCTTAAAGCTAACAATATCCTTAATTCTAACAAACAATAACATCTTAAATTACATAACAGCTATCAAACAATAATACCTTAAACTATCTAATTAAACTTGTCATACATTTACACCTGCCTTGCCTCCTTTTAACACATATATATCTGTAAAATTTAGTTTCTCCCTGCCTTACAGTGCAAAAACATTGCATACACCAAAGGTAAGTTGTTGTTTGTGTATATGTATGTGTATATATGTATATGTGGCCCCCTTTAGTAACCATATCAATATATATATATATATATATATATATATATATATATATATATATATATATATATATATATATATATATATATATATATATATATAAACAGATCTCCCCATTAGCGAATGTTTTTTTTTTAAAATTCACTAATAAGCATGGATTCCTTTTAAATATGTACCTAATGTGTTATATGAAATTATTAATTATTTTTGCATTTGAAGACAGGCATCTTGGCTCCTTTTAATAAGTATGAATCATTGAAATATATTTTGAAACTAAATTTGAAATTGAAAGTATGGGGTATGCACTAGATAGTTCGAGAAAAACGGAAAAGTGATTTAAAGAAAAATAAATCTCTTCACCTTGTGTCTTGACAATTTTGTGTAATCGCTCTCTTGTAGCTCCGTATCTAGAATGACATTCAGGTGAAGTATCGCTTCATGAAGCGCCAATATTCGAATACATAAGACCTTACAGACAGGTCTATAGCTATAGGGCTCTGACTTTTGTATTTGTCAGATAGGAAGCTTTGTTCAATAAATTAAGCGTTTTATGAATTTTTGCATTTCTTTCACAATGCCTCAATACCACAGTTTTAATTAGCACCACGCAATTCAAGCTTTAGACTTTCAATGGCCAATGTAATTGTTACGGTGATTCAGGAAATCAGATACCTTTTATCATAAGCTTTCAGGTAGAAGCCTTTTCTAAAGGTAAGTGGAATACGTTTTATTGATCAGCGTTCATCCAGTAATTAAAATAAAACGTTGTAAAAAAAATTGAATATCAATCAAAAATTTAAGTAGGAAAAATGTTTTTCTTTAAACAATGTGCTTGTATACTTGTTGCTTTATGTACTGGGTAATGTATTGTTCGGTATGTATTTTGAATATGGGGGGGGGGGGGGGGTATATTACAATAAATATATACAGTGTCCCATCGGTGTGAGGACGGAAGATGCGTCCTCACTGAGGCTATATTTTCAAATGCGGTTTTCTCGAGGTGACAGATGATCCACGAGTGCACATTTTAAAATCATTTACATTCATACAGAGTGTTAATATACAGAGTGTTGCACCAAACTTTTTAATAGATCACCCTATATATTATGGCATTTTTGGAAAGCCACGTCGATGCCGATAGTAGATAGGGCGCCACCTCAGTCCGCCGGTCTGAGCCTTCTGATTGGCTGTAACATCAGAGTTGAGTGGAGTAGGGGTAACCTGAGAATTAGCCATGTGAGCATGCGTTAACAGATGGCGGGTAACAAGGCATCTGTCAGCTGTCATCTGTCAGCTGACGTCACATGTTCCTGTCATCCGTCAGGTGACGTCACATGCTCCAAGCCTGTAATCTGTCAGCTGACGTCACATGTTCCGTCGCTGTCACTATCTGTTAACGGGTGGCGGGAGTCTGCTGTCAGGTCCCAAGTTCCCACTTGCCGCCATGTGGTTATACACACATGTTGGACAGATGGCTGCTACCCGCTTGCTGAGAGTGGAAGACACAAGCCGCATGTGTTGTTTGTTAAGTTATGTCGGCTACCCGCTGCGCCGAATGCGTTTCTTAGGTTAAGCTTACACATGTGTATTTGTTAGGTTAGGACGTAGCTAGCCGAATGTTTGTTAGGAGCTCACTCACGTGTTAATTTGAGGTTAAGTCTGATAAATAAGCATTCTGCTTCCCGCTATCCGAAAATGTTAGGTTAAGGCCCACACATGTGTTGTTTGTTAGGTTATGTCGGCTACCCGTTAGCCGAATGCGTTTTTTAGGTTAAGCTTACACATGTGTGTTTGTTAGGTTAAAACGTAGCTAGCAGAATGTTTGTTAGGAGCTCACCCACGTGTTAATTTGAGGTTAAGTCTGACATAAGAATTCTGCTTCCCGCTATCCGAGAATGTTATGTTAAGGCACACACACACACATGTGTTGTTTGTTAGGTCTCTGTGACGTATAGAACTCCGAGTCCTGCTAGACGACTGTGCTCCTAGGTTATTGGTTGCCAAGTAACGGTCTCACAACGTGTTGTCTATGTTGAATGTCTGTACACATGTTTGTTTGTTATGTTACCATGTGAAAATTTGTGGTTATGTTTAAAACAAATACAGTTTAAAAAACTGAGGCGGTGTCAAGATGTATAAATTGGGCTGCACACACACACTCTTGAGCTCATTCACAATTGAGCTGTCACAGAGAGAGGACAAGCTTCAGTTTGCTCTATCTGTTTCAAAAATGTCTACATTAAGTGATGTGTGTTATCAGCAAATTAAAGGCAACTTCTGGTATTGTCTATTTCGAGACTTTCAATTAGTTATAGGCAAGAATACTGGTTATTTCAATGCAGCAAAACTGTGCAAGAGTGGTGAGAAACGGTTGAGTCATTGGCGGTAAAATAAGAAAAATAAAGAGTTGATTGCCTATTACAACAGTCAGTTGGGGGAACATTTGGTGTGTCGGAATACCGACACTCCAAATGTTCCAACCAGAGGCGCACGCTTAGTACCGACAACCGCCGCAAACATTGGTGGAGCGCAGACTGAAAACGACGCGATATCTGGTACATATGTGTGCAAGGATTTGATATTAAATTTAGCATGTTGGATATCCAGTCAGTTCTATGACAAATGCAACCAAATTATTTTTGATTTTTTCTTAAGCGAATTTAATCAGAAATACAGGGACAAGCTTGAGGAGATTGAAGTGATAGATGGATAAATGGAGATAGATGACGAAGTGCAACGTATGCGAGAAATAAATGCTAAAGTCGCAGAACATCTTGAAGATATATCCCCAAAATCAAGTAACCCAGGAAAAATAAGTGTGTTTGGTTTACTTGCAAGAAACGAGAAAGACGCCATCTACCCATATCATGCTGTAAGAACGCAAAAGAAAAGTTTTCGAGGAGCTGTCAGGAACTTTAAAAATAAACATCCCGATGCCAAAGTGATCCTAAACATGTTGTATGATCCAAATTCAGTAAATCTCTTTAACAAAATAAAGACCAAAATAAAATACCTTACGGCGCATAGAAACAACCTACAGATAGCAGATGTACCACAAAGTTTATTCAGGATATTCTTGATTTACGATTTAATTTTTAAAAATAAAAATATTTACCGACTGTGTGTGTTGTCATTCCCTACCTGCGTGACCTCACTTTTTGTTTGAGCTTGTCTACAGTTGTTATTTCCTATCGGTGACCTACTTTCAGAGTTAAACCGCGATAAGTGGACGCCTGCGTGACCTCGTTTCTTACCGGTGACCTACTTTCAGAGTTAAACCGCGACAAGTGGGCGCCTGCGTGACCTCGTTTCTTCCGGTGACCTACTTTCAGAGTTAAACCGTGACAAGTGAACGTTATCGGTTGCGAGTGACCTCTAACATCGAGAATCGTTTCTATTTTACATAGGATTACATGTATTTTATCCAAATATACAGCTTTTGACACTGTTTTCCATAAGAAACAACGTATTTGTAGACACACACACACACACACACACACACGCAAGCACGCACGCACGCACGCACGCACGCACGCACGCACGCACGCACGCACGCACGCACGCACGCACGCACGCACGCACGCACGCACGCACGCACGCACGCACGCACGCACGCACGCACGCACGCACGCACGCACGCACGCACGCACGCACGCACGCACGCACGCACGCACGCACGCACGCACGCACGCACGCACGCACGCACGCACGCACGCACGCACGCACGCACGCACGCACGCACGCACGCACCCACACACACACACACACACACACACACACACACACACACACACACACACACACACACACACACACACACACACACACACACACACACACACACACACACACACACACACACACACACACACACACACACACACACACACACACACACACACACACACACACACACACACACACACACACACACACACACACACACACACACACACACACACACACACACACACACACACACACACACACACACACACACACACACACACACACACACACACACACACACACACACACACACACACACACACACACACACACACACACACACACACACACACACACACACACACACACACACACACACACACACACACACACACACACACACACACACACACACACACACACACACACACACACACACACACACACACACACACACACACACACACACACACACACACACACACACACACACACACACACACACACACACACACACACACACACACACACACACACACACACACACACACACACACACACACACACACACACACACACACACACACACACACACACACACACACACACACACACACACACACACACACACACACACACACACACACACACACACACACACACACACACACACACACACACACACACACACACACACACACACACACACACACACACACACACACACACACACACACACACACACACACACACACACACACACACACACACACACACACACACACACACACACACACACACACACACACACACACACACACACACACACACACACACACACACACACACACACACACACACACACACACACACACACACACACACACACACACACACACACACACACACACACACACACACACACACACACACACACACACACACACACACACACACACACACACACACACACACACACACACACACACACACACACACACACACACACACACACACACACACACACACACACACACACACACACACACACACACACACACACACACACGTATTGCAATGATTATGGCAACCGTGCAATGTACCAACAAATGGCGACTCAAACGATCTGAGTTGTAGTATACTCAGTTTGACGTTATAATGCTAGAAATGTCGTCAGATCATCTATACACTCGCTGATTGGTGAGATATTTCGAGATGAGCAAGCGTGCATACAACAACATTGTGGCATCGGTTGCCATAAGTTCTGTGTATGAGTGTGAATATATATCAAGAAAATGGCAACTTTATGTGTGAACTATTAACAACATTGTGGCAACGGTCGCCATAAGTCCTGTGTATGAATGTGAATATATACCAAGAAAATGGCAACTTTATGTGTGAACTATTAACAACATTGTGGCAACGGTCGCCATAAGTCCTGTGTATGAATGTGAATATATACCAAGAAAATGGCAACTTTATGTGTGAACTATTAACAACATTGTGACATCGGTTGCCAAAAGTTCTGTGTATGAATGTGATATATATATATATATATATATATATATATATATATATATATATATATATATATATATATATATATATATATATATATATATATATATATATATATATATATATATATATATATATATGTATATATATATATATCAAGAAAATGGCAACTTTATGTGTGAACCATTAACAACATTGTGACATCGGTTGACATAAATTATGTGTATGTAATGTAAATATATATTAAGAAAATGGAAACTTTATGTGTAAACTATATGACAATATTGAGGCATCGGTGGCCATAACTTCTGTGTATGAATGTGAATATATATCAAGAAAATGGCAACTTCTTGTATCAACTGTATATAACTATGAACGACTATGCGTTGTTGTGGCTTCGTGTTTAAGAAGGTAAACGTGTGTATTCTCAAGTCATAAGCTGGACTGTGTAGCAACATGCGGCATCTATATTTACAGGAGTTTGAGCATGGAAATTAGGAATTTTGATTGAGATCGTGTGCAAGTTATAACATGGTTTGCCAGTAAGCAAAGTGAATTTTCTTTAAAAAAATCACTAATGAGGAGATGGCTACTTTTGAATTTTGAAATTATTTTTTTCACATGAGCGCTAACTAGGCCCCCTAAAAGACATATCTGGGGTCAGTTAAAATTTTTATGTTTATGTATATATATATATATATATATATATATATATATATATATATATATATATATATATATATATATATATATATGTATATATATATATATACATATATATATATATATGTATATATATATATATATATACATATATATATATATATATATATATATATATATATATATATATATATATATATATATATATATATATATATATATATATATATATATATATACCTAACTTGTCGGTTTGTTGATTATTTTATTTTTTTTTTTTTATTAATAATAGGTGCCTCGACAATAAAAGCCATTGGCACAGACAAAAAATAAAAATAAATCTGAAACAGAAGTTATAAACATAAACACTACTCTAACTTAGTATAACATAAATGTGGAATCTTAAGTTACAATGTGTTGTAAACATTAGTAGTTTTCAAGAAATAAATTAGTCTCGATAGATCATTGGTTCCGGAGAAACTGAGGATATCACTGATGTTTTCCTTAAGATCCAGATACGACCGTTGTTCACTATATCCCGGGCACTCAGTCAAAATGTGGTTTACTGTGAGTTGAGTACTACAATGGCTGCATAAAGGAGGTTCACTTTTTTCTAGTAGGTGTTTGTGTGTAAGCATAGTATGACCAATCCTTAACCTTCTGATAATGATAAGTTCTCGTCTGTTTAGGTTTGTTATTTTTGTTATCTGAGTGGTGGATTCTATGTTTCTGAGTTTAGTTTGAGCACTAAACCATAAATGTTGCCATTCCTCGTGAACAGTGTGTTTTAAGTGAGTTTGAAAGTCTGTATGTATAATAAACTCATGATCTGGATTAATTTTTTCACAAGCCTTCCTAGCTAAGTTGTCTGCCTGAATGTTGCCTCCTATACCAGAGTGAGATGGCACCCATATTATTACTGTCGATTTTCCACACTGGGATATTTCCCTTGCCGTTTTATGTATGTCTGCAACAATAGGATGTTTGTTGTAAAGTGTTCCTATGGCATTGACAGCTGATAATGAGTCGCAGCAAATAATCGATCTGGTATGGGAAGATTTAAGGAAAGTTTCTAGACACAAGTGTACGGCTGTGAGCTCTGCTGTATACACACTGCAAACATCCGAGAGTCGTAGACTCAGTTTTATATCCGCTCCGAAAACGGAGCAACCAGTGGTGAAGCCGCATCTAGATGCATCAGTGTAATATATTGCATCATATGGGTACTGGCTGAGAATCCCATAGAAATCTGCTCTTAGAGAGGGGGCAGGTGTTGTTCGTTTGTTGTAAATACTCAAGGTTGTGTTGATAATGAGGTGGTTTTCCAACCATGGAGGATCTTGGACAACATTCTTTCTGACGTAGTGGATATCTCTTGAGCTTAAATTATTGTGTATATCTAAATATATGTTAGCAAGGCGTGAATAGTTTTGAAATACCCTGTTCATAACAATCGAGTGTGCAGGGTTGCATGTATCCGATGTAATCTTCGCAGCATATGACAGCGATAAATGTTTCCTCCTTAGCCACAAAGGTATCTCTCCAGTTTCCCTTAGTATACTTAAAGTAGGACTGGTCCTAAAAGCTCCTGTTGCTAATCTTAATGCTGTATTTTGGATAACATTTAGTTGCTTAAGAGTTGACTTACTAGCTGATGAATATAAAATAGAACCATAGTCAAGTCTTGATCTAATAAGGCATCGGTATATTGTAAGGAGCACAGTTTCGCTAGCTCCCCAATTTTGATTTGCCAGTACTTTTAGGATATTAATTTTCTTAAGACATTCCATTTTAATATAATTAATATGAGATTTCCATGTTACTTTGGTATCTAATATCATCCCAAGGAATCTATGTTCATCTTTCATGGCTAAATCACTGTTGTATAGTTGTAGTGGAGTGATGGTGCTGACGTGCCTTCTTTGAGAGAAGAGCATCACTTCTGATTTCTCTACGGAAAAGGTAAAACCAAGTTCTTCTGAGCATTTCTGAATTGAGAGTATGGAATCTTGTAGTAGTATTCTGGTTGAATCTGCATTATTTCCTCTACAAAAAAGTACTATGTCGTCGGCAAAAAGGGATATCTTAACTGGTTGTGCTATGTATTTAGTGACACTGTTTATGGCTATTAGGAAAAGAGTGGTACTCAATACAGAACCTTGAGGAACTCCATTCTCTAGTTCATACTGGGATGAGATGGCTCCGTTCAATTTGACTCTAAATCGCCTATTTTCTAGGAAGTGTTGTATAAAGTGAAGAATGTTTCCCTTTATATAATTATCGTGTAGATCACGAACAACCTTGTGTCTCCACGTTGTATCGAACGCTCTGTTTATATCTAAGAATACTGCAAGTACTTCTTGTTTGCATGCAAATGCTTCTGTTATTTCGAAGTTTAGTGTTATCAAGCTATCCATGGTAGACCTGTTTGGTCTAAATCCATTTTGATGTTGGCTTAACATACTTTTGCTCTCGAGAGTCCAAATTAATCTGTTATTAATTATTTTTTCCAAAACCTTGCAGGAAGTGCATGTGAGAGATATTGATCTATATCCAGAGGTTCTATCTTTTGGCTTGCCTATTTTGTGAAGCGGTAGCACATCAGCTTCTTGCCAGATGGAGGGAAATTGATGACTCGCCCAAATCAGGTTGTAAATATCAAGTAGTTTACTTAACGCAATTAAAGGTAATTCTTTTAAAAATACCATAGGAATATCGTCTGGACCTGCTGCCGAGCTATTTGCGTTGGCGAGTACTCCACTAAGCTCTTCCATTCTAATGGGTGAATTGATTGGAGCTGCGTTATCATCACCAGGATCTATACGAATGTTTGATTCAGTTTCCTGTTTTATTTTGAGAAAATCTGAAGTGTAGTTTTCATTGGCAGAGATGTCGTAAAAACTTTTTGCCATTAGATTTGCCATATCGACGTTTGAAGTGACCAGGTTGTCTTGACTATCATATAAACCCGGTATATGGTGAAAATTTTGCTTTCCTTTAATCCTATTAATTTTGTTCCATACTGCAGAGGAAGGGGTGTTTATAGATAGAGTTCCCACATATTCTTCCCATGATTTTTGTTTGCTTTCTCTAATTATTTTCCGAGCCAATGCCTTAAGTCTCTTCAAGTCCAGAAAATGGTGTTGCGTTCTGTGTTTTCTAAACTTATTGAGTGCTCGTTTTGCTTCTTGGACAGCAATTTTGCAACTGTTGTTCCACCAAGGTACTTGCGGTCGTCTGCTGTTAGTAGTACGCTTTCCTATGTGATTGGTTGCTGATCTAATGATTATGTTGTTGAAATTGTTTAAACACGCCTCTGCATTCGTATCGATGTTGAATTCTTCCATCTTTTCAATTATTTCTTCTCTGTAACATACCCAGTTTGCTGAAAAAATATTCCATTTACTGATGAGGAATGTTGGTTGGGTACCAGCAACAGACTTTTTAATGCAAATAGGAAAGTGGTCACTGTCATATAGGTCATCGTGGGGTTTCCATTCTGTGGACATTGACAAGCTAGGACTGCAAAAACTGAGGTCAATGCAAGTTAAACTTCCAGATCTTGCACAAAAATGTGTAGGTTCGCCTGTGTTTAGAAGTATTAGATTTGAGGATTGTAGGAGTTTCTCAATTTCTCTACCTCTTTGATCCGTTTTGATGTTGCCCCACGCACTGCTTCTAGAGTTAAAATCGCCTAAAAGGTAAAACGGAGAAGGTAGTTGTTTTATAAGCTCATAAATGTCACGCTCATTTAGTGGTTGGCTATCTGGACAATATATACTGCATATAGAGAACTTCGTGGGAGTCAATACCTCTACTGCAACTGCTTCGAGGTGGGTGTTCAATGCTATGCTTTTAACCATAATCTCTGTGGAGGTAAATATAGCAGTTCCTCCACTGGCTCTAAGAGACGATTTTCGATTAAATAGAAAGGAATTGTAGTTTTTCAAATTCACTGACTGTTCGTCTTTTAGATTGGTCTCTTGTAGGCAAATGATATGTGGTTTTGAGTATGCAATCAGTGTTTGTAAGAATGGAAGACGTTTAAAGTACCCAGAGCAGTTCCATTGAAGTATATTAATTTGATCTATGAATTCTGTAAAATTAATTATTTGAGTCAGAGTCGTCTACTTCCATAGATGAGATACTCTCTGTTTCGGCGTTTTGCTCAAGGTGCTTACGAAACTTTGTGTTTAATCTAGATATTCGATTCTTGATCGCCTTGTTTGTTATGTTTGGGTAAATTTCGTACATCATTTGTAGTAGCGCAGGTATATTAGATCTGCTTACAAATCTAAGGGCCTCTTCTATGGGATCACAAGAACCGAAGGTATTTTCCAGGAAACTTTTCAGCTGAGCAAAGTTTAAAATGTATTGTGGTTGGTTGGATGCGATTATCTCTCTAACGTTGCTTAGTGCAGTGTCCAGATCGATGTTAGATTTCTTCTTTTTCTTCTTTGGTTGAGTTTCCGGTTGCTTAGGTATCACAAATTCGGTATCAACTACTTTAGTTGCTGGCTGATAGTCAACAGATGCTGCAAGATCAATAAGTGAACCAGTGCTACTAGATGGTGCTGGTCTTTTAACAGATTGTATTTGATTTTCCGGACATGCAAGAGGTTGTGCCTCTTGAGCATCAGCATCGCTCATAAGATCTTGGGAACTGATTGTGTTTTCTAGTGGAGGTGATATGCTTTCAAGAATAGCTTTGTCATTTGCACCGCGAGTTTCTATACCGTCGTTTTCTAAACGAGTTGGCAGATTTGTGTTTAATTTCTCGCTGTTTTTACAATTAGCAGCAATATGGTCTGTCTGTTTACATAGAAAGCAGGCCATATCGTCCGAATTTATAAAAATTCTGTGCTCTATGCCCTCAAAAACAATGCATAATGTCGATGGTAAGGTTTGATCTGCTGGAAGCGGTGTTATATAAACCTGTCTTCTAAAGCTTAAGATGTGCGCGAACTCGTCCCCGACCATTCCCGCTCTCAAGAAAGATGGCTGGCTAACTAAATTTAACCCACACTCTCTAAGTGCGTCAGCAATGATTTCGGGCGGTATATATGGGCTTGCGTTTGAAATTATAATTCGTTTAGCTGGTGTAACTAAACGTCTGACACTAGTATCATGTTCACCTATTTTTATCGTGCTATGCTCGTTTATTACTAAATCGACTAAGGTGGTTGTGGATAAATAGATGCACACACGATTGTGTGACATTCTAGAAGCAAATAAAATATTTCTCGCACTAGTAATTTTGCTGACTGCTTTTACATACTCAATAAGTTTTGGGCCGTCAACTGCATTAATGATAATAGCTTGTTCTTTCTTGGGTATTACTTGAACTGGACGTGATGCAATAGCCTGAGCATAGGATCTGAGTGTTGAAGCGTTTGGGTTTTCTGATCTAGTGGTCATTATATTTGTGGATACAGTAGGTTGGTTAACTATTTCTTCATTGTTGGGTGTTTGGCTGCTCCTATACATAGAGGCAGCCTCGTTTTGTAGGCTTATTTTGTAGCCTTAATATGCAGGCCACAAGTCGCACTCCATCAGTGTATAACTGGTTGCCAATTATTATTTTTAAGAACGGAGTTTATGTATGAGAATATATTTGCGATAATACTATCTCTGTGTAGTGATAAAAATATGCAAATATTTACTTGATTTATATTACCGTTAATTTGTAATCTGTCACTTAATTGTTCAAGAGTGCACTTTTAATATAAGATTATTTACTATAGTCACTATCTGGCACTATGGAATTAATTTGCACTAAAAAAACTGCCAAGAAATGAGCTTAAATAACTCGTAATATCGCGAAAACTACGATCCGAGATGAACGATGTTTACACGACAAAGCCTTAAACTCGAATCGTTAGTGCGATTTATCGTTGTAATAAAGTAAAATATCGAGGTGAGCAATTTGCCTCAGGTGTATATTTATATTATCCCGCAAATACTCTGTTGATTATTATTTCCTAGGCAATCCGCTATCGCCATTTATTGCAGGACCTTTTCATGAGCAGATTTGAAACAGATCTTGAAAGTGAAAGTGGTTATTTTCCTCAGAGTGCCGTTTCGTTACGTGGATGATATTTTCGCAGTGTTTAACACAAACATTTTCAGAATAGAAGATTTTATTGCCAAATTAAACAATAAATTTGATTCGATAAATTTTACCCACGAATTAAACAAATTAATAATAAATTAGCCTTTCCAGATGTACTAGTTATCAAGAATAAAGACACTTTAGAATTCGATGTCTATGGAAAGGAAAACACCACTCTAAGCTACATTCCGAACGACTCACATCATACGAACGAACAAAAAATGACCAGTCTGAATTTTTTAGTAAACCGGTTAATTAATTTTCCTTTAAAGAAAAGTACATATACCAAAGAATTAAATTATATTAAGGACGGGGCCGAATATAAGGGATATACTGCTTGCCTAGTGGAAAAATTATTCAATAAACAGACAACAAAGAAAATGTTGACGGAATCAACGACGTTTAGAAGAGAGAAATCCGAAAAAACTTTGTTTGATTACCATTTGAACCTCGAATCACGAGGGGTCTAGATAGCATTTTAAAAAAGTCAACTTGCAGCTAACATTTTCGACAAAAAATACTTTAAAAAACTTGCTAGGTAATCCAAAAGACAAGGATAGAACGGCCAAAATGTCGGGAATTTATAAAATAAGTTGCAAATATTGTAATCTTAAGAAGGCCGGACTAACAAAAAGATCGATTTAGATTCAAAGAACACTTAGCCCAATTACTTATGGTACTATAGATAGATCTTCCGTCGCCTGACCTAGTTAGGATAATAATCATCACGTTAATGAAGATAGTTTAAAATTAATAAAAAAATGTTAGACAGGACAGCTAAACGCGTTCGAGAGTATATATTTTGCGAAATATAGTTACAATAAAAAATGTATGAACGTTTCACCACCGCCGATTACGAGTCACCTGATCGATTGCTTTGTAAAATAAATTCCCACGTTTCAACACGTCCTAGAGATAACATAAGAATACAGATATTTCCGCCAAAGGAAACTGTTAACTTAGTTGTCGTTGAACCTTCCCAAAATTATTAGAGATGGACATCTTTTAGATAAGTCAATAAAGACAGTTCAAAGACGTCGTCCGGTGGTAAAAAAATACAATACACTGCAGAATGTGCCTGCGACTAGTTCCCCTCTCAGTTCGGTCTCTTTACCTAAGATCCGGTATATAAAGTGATGTTAGTTTTTGAAGTAGTTAGAATTTTTTATCCTCTGATGGCGCTAACTTGGTTAGTGAAACGATCGTCAGGTCCTTTAAAATGTGTTGTCGTGATTTGGGTTCTCCAAGTGTACTTATCAGTGCTCATCACAGGTTCCAATCTTCACTTAGTATATCACCCTATATATGCATAGTCGATAATAAAATGATTATTTTTTTTGACACATGGGAGATTAACCTACTCTTTTCATCAAATACAAAAATAGATGAATTGACGGTTTCCAATAAATGCTTTGGCACGTTTGTTCTTCCTCATTGTTCCTATCAAGGTTAGCTTCTTTTATAACATTCTTCCGCGACATCGTGAGAACTAGCCTAATTATCTGTGGTACAATTTCTGTTTGAACCTTGAAGGGCTGTTGTAAGATAGAGGACCTATTGTGTAGGAATTGAATGTTGTTTTTCTCTATCTTCTCTATTGATATAAAGTTTAGCTGAGCACAAATAAAATTTCAGACCATACTTGTCTTGCTTGTTGCATATTGTTACACTCTTCGGGGTTTTTTATTTGCTGATTAACCATACACAGCTTTCCAAACCACTAATTTATTATAACAGACTAGTTTCTAATAATAAACACACCAACTAAGATATTTCTCTATTACCAAATGTCAATAGTTTATTTGAGGCCTTCTATTATTCCGCACAATCGCTTATTTACTTACTGACTACTCTATCTGCGGCTCATTTATTGATACCGTCTATAGTAGTTCTAGATCGTTCTACATGATTCATATCTGTGACTTCTAGTGCCTTCTCAAAATATCATTCTAGAGTATTCACTGTTACCAACACACTCTGCAAGCTGTCTGTGGCCATAGAAGTCATCTGCTCCATATAGTTCATAAACTAAACTCTCATAGAGACGGATGTGAAACTGCCCTCTTCTTACATTTGACCCCTTCGTTCGGATTCTGACAGTCCTCTGAATGGAGTAAGCCTGTGCATATGGACTACATTCATCTGGCTCTTTGGGCTACTCTGAATGCGATAGACAACGTCCTTGATCCGTTTGACTAATTTTTACGGACCTTTCTATGATTTATATACTTTCGGTGACCGTCCCTGCGTCGTACTGGATTGTAAAATCATACCCGATCTCCTTCTTTCAAACCAGTCGAATTAGCTCGCACGTCATTACGGGTCTTCATGCGGTCGCCTTCTACTCGTATATTCATTCTCAGAGTGAATGAGTAGCCTATATATCTTCTCTTCATTATATAGGAGCTCTCTTTAAGCGAAGCTCTTACACTGCACTGGTTCTTCCGCCCAATTGCTCTTAACCTGGTGTTTCTACTTCAACAAAAATCTCTGCAGGCCCTATTTTTCTTGTCGGCATCAGCTCTTTATAACAAATGTGTTCATTGACCTTTTTCTGGGTTTGTTTCACACCTAAATGGCTCATACAAGCTTTCTTGTATTTCTCCAATAATTTCTTTTTTAGTTGCAACTTGCTGAATATATCGGACGTGTTTTCCTCTCTTAGCTTCCTTCACTGGAATAACACTTTCGTTGCAGACGTTAATGTTATTTTTTTCCACTGTGATTTTCTGCACTACCAATTTACTGCCAGGCGACATTACCATTCTACTAGATTACTACACTAGACGACATTATAGAGTATTCGCTGTTACCAACACACTCCGCAACCTGCCTGTGACCATAAAAACTGGTTCGATTGAACTGCTTAACCTTTTCGACAGAAATGCGTATAAGCTGACTTGGAGAAACCGAATCATCACAAAACAGTTTTAAAAACCCGACAATCGTTTAACTAACCAAGTTAGCGTCATTAGATGATGAATAATTCTTAGTTAGAATTATTCATCCTCTGATGACGCTAACTTGGTTAGTGAAACAATCGTCAGGTTTTAAAAAAAATTGTGATTCGCGTTCTCCAAGTGCGTTTATCAGTGTTCAGCACATGTTCCAATCTTCACTTAGAGAAAGGTGTATCCAGATTTCATCAAACTCGGTTAGTTATTTATTCATTACTCACTGGACCGATGCATATATGTTATCATTATTTTTATTTATTGATAAATAATTATACCGGTACTTTATATCTATATAAATAAGCCTTAGGATTTGCGCAATATATTTTGGCATGATATTATCAGCTTACAAAACCAAAACATACAAAAACTGGAATAAGTGACGATCGAAATGCATTATATAGGCCCCAATTAACATTATATATATATATATATATATATATATATATATATATATATATATATATATATATATATATATATATATATATATATATATATATATGGTAGTTACAGCCCATAAAAGATTACAATCATTACTTCACTAGAAATGTGTAAATTTTTCTTTCAATGTGTTTATCATCTTGTACCTACCTGGAACCAAAAATTCGGGACGCAGCAAGTGCGTTATGTTAGTGAATTTTCTATAATGTTTCAATTTTGAATAACTCAATTTTTTATAAACTTAGAAAGCTAAATTTTGGTATGTAGTAAGGTCTTTCCTAAGGCAACATATACACCAAATTTCATTTAAATACCTTTGTAATTTTTGGAAAAAAAAATTCCGAAAGAATAGTCAAAATTTGAATAACTCAATTTTTCATAAACTTAGAAAGTTGAATTTTGATACGTAGAAAGGTCTCTCCCAGGGCAACATACCATTTAAATTTTATTAAAACAGCTTTGTAATTTTCGGGGAAAAATTTTTTCCCGGAAAAGCCTTTCCGATTTTCCTGGCTAACAAACTCGTCCAAGCCATTAATAAAAGAAAGGCACTTGCCGAGTTTCATTGAAATCGGTTAATTAATTTTTGAGTTATCGGATGGATATTTGAAAAAATGTGTGCAAAGTCTCACCATCGATACCTACCTCTCTATTAGCGAATTTTTTTAAATAAAAATTCACTAATAAAACAATACAAACAGTATAACCCTCGTGCTTTAAGTAGGCTTATTATTACACGTAGATACACCATTTTAACATTTTAAATAAAGTGGTTGAAGTATTTTACATAATATGTTGATAATTAATTAATTTATAGAATATAACATGATCATTTTCAAACAGTCTCCCAGTATACAACACAATATTACTCCTCAGTCAATAAAAATTTTATCGAAATATCTTTGTAATTTTCGGAGAAAAAATTTTTTTTCGAAAGAAAACTCAAAATTTTCCCGGGAAACCGTGTCATATTTTTCTGGCTAACGAACTCATCAAAGCTATTAATAAAAGAAAGGCACTTTCCGAGTTTTATCAAAATCGGTTAATTATTTTTTGAGTTAGCGGTTGGATACACACACACACACACATATATATATATATATATATATATATATATATATATATATATATATATATATATATATATATATATATATATATATATATATATATATATATATATATATATATATATATATATATATATATATATATATATATATATATATATATATATATATATATATAACTTATAAAAATCGAAACTGACCCCGGATATGGGTTCTAGGGGCCCAAATTCGCGCTCATTTGCAAAAATTTTTGCAAAGTCTCACCATCGATACCTCTCTATTAGTGAATTTTTTAAAATAAAAATTCACTAATAAACATAAAAAGTTCTGAAAAAATGAGGTTTGCCTTAACATCAAAGTTTGTTTCTCTAAATCTTAAATCGATAATTGATTATAATCACAACCTATTTGGCGGACTTCATCTCATATACGAGCCCCCTTTAGCATATGCGTCCAAATTGAGGCATTGTTTGAAATCTTACGATTTTTATAACGAACGTCCCTTGTAGAAAAAAGCAACTTTGATTAATAACTACAAGTAAACATCCCAATGATTTTTATTTAAAAAAAATCACTTATTTTATATAATACATATTTAGAAATTCTTCTACCCCACAACAGATCACAGCACCCCACAACAGATCACAGCTGTAAAATTACTATTATACAGCAGCAAACAAAGAGAGCAGGTAGTATTTAGGAAATAAATATGGGTACCCTTGAGCATCTTGTCAACTACAGTAACAATAGAATCCTAAGAATACTCGTATACTTAGGTAAATATAAAATTCTGGTGGCAAAATATGTTATATGGCAGAATGGCAGCCAATTTTTATTAAAATGTTTAACAAATATATACATTCAAAATTTCATCAGCACAAAATTTATATATCTCCGGAAATAACAAAGCTATAGCTTTAAAATTTGGTAGCTGGGCTTACGTCGTTAAAGCTGAACTATGTACCGAAATTTAGATTTCTTAGTTAAAATGAAAAAAAGTCTGAACGCAGCAAGTGCGTTATCGAAGTGAATTTTTATAAAAATGCTTTGAATAGCAAATATGTATTTTTAATGCAAGCAGTCATCAATTTGGTTACCGGTATAACTTATATAGTAGAACCATGTGCCATATTTTATCAAAATAACTTATTGTTTGAAAATGTACAAAAATTTTCCGACAATAGACTTTAAATGTTGGTTTCTTAGCCAACAAACCTTAGATTAATAGCAAATTGAATTATTGAAATTTGAAGCATTTAATGAAAATTTGCTACCAAAACTCACTTACTGCGTCTCGATTTTTTTTCTTGCAAACATATTTCGATAAAAAATGCAATAAAATAAGGGTGTTCGAAAAAAATGGTAGGGATCACCAACGACTTATGGGCCAGCCGGTGATTGTCAAAATAATTTTATAAGATGCAGCTCAAGACACCCTATAATTAACTTATAAAAAATTTTCTCGTCTCTTGTATAATAATAATTGTATTGAGCTTTACCGTAGAAATGCATCACCCTGTATATATGTAGACAGATAAAAACTGAACGTAAACCCGGATAGGGATTCTAGAGGCCCAGTTTGCGCTTAGTTGAAGAAATCTTTTTAAAATTCTAAAGTCGCGGTCTCCTCATTGACGAATTTTTTGTACGAAAATTAGCTAAAAATTATGCACCGTTAAACCACAAACTACCGCCAAAGCATCAGAGAGAAAATAACTAGCCTGTTGCATATCAGCCCTTTTTATAAAACTTCGATCCTTTATATCTGTTGATAAAACATAACCAACTGTTTAGTCCACCCACTAACATTAATAAAATGGTTAAGGAATAATTTGCACTTGTATATTAAAATTCCCAAATAACGCAAACAATTTGTCAACTGAAATTGAAAACAGATAAACGATCTAATAATATACGATAAACGTCAGTTATAGCGTGTAATTGACCGCCGCAATGATATCAAATGTTCCACTGCTAAGTAACGACTCAGGCATACTAGATCTCATATACCTATAAACCAGTTTTTACCATTGTCAACAAAAAGCGGTGATATTAAAAATAAATGTTTCAAATTTGAATAACTCAATTTTCTGTAAACTTAGAAAGCTGAATTTTGGTACTAGTTAGGTCTTTCCAAAAGCAACATGTCCACCAAATTTCATCGAGACAAAAACATAGAAAAATCAAAACTGATCCTGGATATGGGTTCTAGGGGCCCAAATTGGCGCTCATTTGAAAAAATTTTTGCAGTTTCACCATCGACACCTCTCTATTAGTGATTTTTTTTAAAATAAAAATTCACTAAAAAGTCATAGGCATTTAATGCAAAAAAGTTTAGTGACTTTTGAATTTTGAAAAGGTTTCTTCAAATGAGCGCAAACTAGGCCCTATAGAACCCATATCTGGGTTAGTTTCAGTTTTTATCTGTTTTCATATATACAGGGTGACGCATTTCTAGGGTAAAGCTCAATATATCCATTATTATACAAGATATGAGAAAAAATTGTATACGTTAATTATACGGTGTCTAGAACTGCATCTTATAAAATTATTTTTACAATCACAGGCTGGCCCATAAGTCGCTGGTGATACAATTTTTTTCTTAATCAAACACGCCTTATATTATTGCTCATTTTGCATTTTCCATTCAAAGATAATCCATGTTTGTAAGAAAATAAATTCTGGACTCAGCAAGTGCGTTATGGTAGCGATTTTTCATAAAATGTTTCTTTCGATAGCTTAATTTACTATTAACCTAAGGTTTGTTGGCCAGGAAACCAGTTTTTTGGGAACATTTTAAGTTTATTTTCGGAAGATTTTTGTACATTTTCAAACGATATAGTTATTTTGATGAAATATGGTACATTGTTTCTTCTATATAGCTTATACTGTTAACCAAATTTGATGCCAGATTTTATTTAAAAAAAGATATATTTCCTATTAAAAACATTTTTACAAAAATTCACTACCATAACGCCTTTGCTGCGTCCAGACTTTTTATTATTATTATTAAATACTCATAGTTTTATATTACAAGCTGTCAAAAACCACAACGGTATTTAAGGCTGTCATTTTAAAATTCCATTTGACATTTGTAAAAAAACTTACGAAAATATAAATATGTATAGATAATCAGATGAATTATTTCCTACTTTTTTTGCACCAAAATTTGTTTAAATATTTCAATATTTTTCCTCAAAAATTCGTAAAATAATCCTATAATCTGATCGGTTAATATAATCAAATAAAAAACTGGAAAAAATGTGTTAAACTGATCGCTAAGTGAATTATGGTATGCGATTATAAATACGTATATTTCCAAAACTATAGTCTTTAGGTATAGGCGGTATAATACAATAAATAATGTAGGTGGTTGAAACCGAAATGGATATGGTTGTAAATTTTAGATGAGGCAAGTCTTCGTAAAAATTATGAGTGGTTATTTTAGAAATGTCAAAATTACATTGACCTTGTCAAAGTTTGGAAACTAAATATAAATTGTATATGCGTACAGCAATTGCAAATATAAAATTAGACATCTAAATTTTTTTGTGATAATTTTCATAATTTTGATTATGTTACAACGAATTATTTACAGTATATACATATATTATAACTAAGGAAAAACCATAATGTGCATGTCTGAGCTAACACTAAGAAATCCTCGGTGTTCCCTTAGTTAGTTAGTACAATGGGTGTGAAAACATATGGTGTCCATTTAAAACATTCTCAGCCTCGCCTTAAAATAAGAAACTCAGAGTCACTGTTTATTGCGATACAAGCTAGGATTAGCCCACGGCATCAAATTCGTTTTAAATAAGCTTTAAAGTGTATACTGAAGGGTGCGCTGGAATCAGTCTTTCCTGAGTAGCCACAAGTTGGCTTATTACATGTATGCACAAGACCCATAAATGGCAACTCACACAAAAAATATAAAACTCCTAAGTATTTCTCAACGAATTGATGAAATCACCTTCTGAATGTTTCTACACGTCCGTGGTGCGATGAAGAATCATGACGCATATACTTTTTTCGAGGAATGCATATCATTCTGTGATTTTCATCTGTGGCAACCGCAAAAAGTTGCCACAATCTGAGCGGTAGCCACAATAGAGTACTATTCTCACACACGTTGTCATAATCATTGCATCACACACACACACACACACACACACACACACACACACACACACACACACACACACACACACACACACACACACACACACACACACACACACACACACACACACACACACACACACACACACACACACACACACACACACACACACACACACACACACACACACACACACACACACACACACACACACACACACACACACACACACACACACACACACACACACACACACACACACACACACACACACACACACACACACACACACACACACACACACACACACACACACACACACACACACACACACACACACACACACACACACACACACACACACACACACACACACACACACACACACACACACACACACACACACACACACACACACACACACACACACACACACACACACACACACACACACACACACACACACACACACACACACACACACACACACACACACACACACACACACACACACACACACACACACACACACACACACACACACACACACACACACACACACACACACACACACACACACACACACACACACACACACACACACACACACACACACACACACACACACACACACACACACACACACACACACACACACACACACACACACACACACACACACACACACACACACACACACACACACACACACACACACACACACACACACACACACACACACACACACACACACACACACACACACACACACACACACACACACACACACACACACACACACACACACACACACACACACACACACACACACACACACACACACACACACACACACACACACACACACACACACACACACACACACACACACACACACACACACACACACACACACACACACACACACACACACACACACACACACACACACACACACACACACACACACACACACACACACACACACACACACACACACACACACACACACACACACACACACACACACACACACACACACACACACACACACACACACACACACACACACACACACACACACACACACACACACACACACACACACACACACACACACACACACACACACACACACACACACACACACACACACACACACACACACACACACACACACACACACACACACACACACACACACACACACACACACACACACACACACACACACACACACACACACACACACACACACACACACACACACACACACACACACACACACACACACACACACACACACACACACACACACACACACACACACACACACACACACACACACACACACACACACACACACACACACACACACACACACACACACACACACACACACACACACACACACACACACACACACACACACACACACACACACACACACACACACACACACACACACACACACACACACACACACACACACACACACACACACACACACACACACACACACACACACACACACACACACACACACACACACACACACACACACACACACACACACACACACACACACACACACACACACACACACACACACACACACACACACACACACACACACACACACACACACACACACACACACACACACACACACACACACACACACACACACACACACACACACACACACACACACACACACACACACACACACACACACACACACACACACACACACACACACACACACACACACACACACACACACACACACACACACACACACACACACACACACACACACACACACACACACACACACACACACACACACACACACACACACACACACACACACACACACACACAGGTTTTCAAACCTTATGGTCACAGTTAGCTTACCCTCCATACAGTTGGAGTAACAACAATATTTCAACTATGGCATCGCTGTCACAAATATTGGTTTTCCAACTATGTGTATCGTGGATTCCATAAATATGAGCATTCTGGTGATGTGTGAAACTAAGATGCCATAACTTAGATTGCGACGTTGACAAATTACAAGCTCCGTCGCAAAAGCTAATGAAAATTGTTGCTAACTAGGTAAAATGTATTTTGTTACATTTAAATCGTTCTTGCACTTTCGTGTCCATTTTTTGTTTGGTAATATACTTAGTCTATCTTAAATTCTTATTTTAATTAGGCGGCGATCAGTTTAGCTTCTAAGACATAGAATGGTAAATTTTAACGTTTTTGAAAAGCATTCTTTATAACTTTATAACTGAAAATAGTAAAACATCTGGATAATAAAATTGAAAGTGTTAAAATATATGACAGTATATAAATATAATCAGCCAAAAACGAATGCAGACTGTAATCATTGAGATGGCAGTATCTCCGTTACTATGCGTTTTCTCTAAATAATTTAACTGAAACTCCCCTAATTTTCTGTTGCACTGTTACGTCATGGAAAGCACAAGAGTCGCAATACCCTGATATAATGACGTACATTTATTTGTTTGGTCTTCTAATTCGCTTAGCAAAAATAGTTTTCCAAGTAACTGTCTTTCCTAACCTCGTTTAGCAATGTATTTACTGCTTCTCAGTTAATACTATGCCATGAAGGGTCAGTTTTTTATTTTTATCTACTAATTGTTTTCTATTATGTTTACACTGGTTCTGTTGTCTCAGTTTACCGATGATTCATCTATTATATTACAAACAAATCATTACACCTTTAAAGTATTTTTTAACTATAAGTAATAGAACCTCGGTGGTTCAGGGGTAAGAACGTGTGCCTCTGAACCGAAGGGTACTGGGTTCTATCCCAGGGACCTCCTTTAACTTTTTCAGTACAAACTGTAAAATTAACATCAACCGAGGTTCTGGCATTGTATTTGAGCAAGTTGAATGTCTGCACGTTCCGTCCTTCGGAGGGGGCGTAAAGCCGTCGGTCCCGTGTCCATGCGATGTTGGGCAGGTTAAAGATCCCTACCCTCCTTACAGAAAGGCAGGGGTTCGGCAAAATTTCCAGGATAGTGAGGTGAAACTGCTCCCTGGCGTCGGTGATTGGCCATAGTCGCGGAAATAGGCCGACGTTAAAAAAACAAAAACACACAACTATAAGTAAAATTTAGTGTTTTTTTCAGCAAAATGTTCCGTCTCTTACATTTTAGTGATACTATGTACTTTGTTTGTCTTACAAAACATAATAGTAAAAACAAGGAAACAAAGTACTGCGGTTAGGTGGTCAGATGGCAGGTTCTACGAAGCAACGGTAATAACTACGTCTAAAGAAAGAAGTATGGACATAAATCTAAGGAATACAACTCCAAGAAACTATCCTGGACATTTTCCAGGCCCCTCCCCTTCCTAGGTAGGGATATTTAACGTGCTCAACATCGCATGGTACACGGGACTGACCACTTAACGCCACTTCCAAAGGGCGAAACGTGCAGACATTCAACTAGCTCAAACACAATGTCACAACCTCGACTGATCTTAATTTACAGTATGTAGGTTCTGAAAAATAGTTTGACGCTCTTCTGCTGGGAATCGAAGCCAGGAACTTTGAGTCCAGACGCACACGTCATTACCACTGGACCATCGATACTGCTAAGCCAAATCTTAGACTACCCATACAATGGTTTAAATGTAAATGTGTAAATCTAAAATCGATTATATGCCTATGTGCATATATATATATATATATATATATATATATATATATATATATATATATATATATATATATATATATATATATATTGGTATATATATATATATATATATATATATATATATATATATATATATATATATATATATATATATATATATATATATTGGTATATATATATATATATATATATATATATATATATATATATATATATATATATATATATATATATATATATATATATATATATATATATACGTGCACAGCTATCTTTGTCACCTTTAGCCACCGAAAAGGAACCCAGGCCTCCATGATAAATCATTAGGTTTTTTATGTTTAATTTACAGATTAAGCTTGTAACAATAAGTATCTTTAAAGGCAGCATGAGAGGGGTAAGGATTAATTAGAATTATTTTATACTTTTTTTTGACACATTTTTAAGTGTAACACGCCTCCATATATAGATCGTTGAAAACAACTCATTTTGTGTTTGCTCCGGTACAGGTATCATACGTATGCGGCACCAACAATGTTTACAAATCTACATATTAGGTTTTTGCTTACTACTAAGAGATCCTATCCTTGACCTTGTTAGTTTTTATATTTTAGACCCTATTATTTGTCTGGAACGGGTAAAAATCTCGTCTTAAAATAGACTGCAAAATATTGGAGTCTATTTATTTATATTTACTCTTTACTTTTGTATGGCTTCAAAAGGTTGCAAAAAAATGATTGCCTGGAAGTAATAAAAATACCCTTCTATATTTCAGAATAAGAACTGGGTTCGCGTAAAAACTTTCGTTTACAATACTTAGCGAAAGAATAGTTATGTGAGAAGAATAATTAGATTTTGTTTAATCTTTTGTTCTCATTGAAAACGGTTAGTTTTATTTTAAAGTTTATACTTAAATAAACACTTTTTTATTTACTTATTTTGCTTTTATGTTTATTCATATACCATTTGTCTACTGTAGTGTTATTATTATTATTATGTTTTGTATAAATGAACTTATTATTAAAACAAATTATTTCATCATAGAATACTAGATAAGTAATGAAATTGACAGTTTTCTAATAAACAAAATCTGAAACGTTATACAACTCGAGTTTTAAAAAAATCAACTTTCATCAAATCAACCCTCATTCATCTCCTACGTCCTGGTGCGATTTTACTCAAAAACAATCCCAACCATTCGTTGGTCACGTTCTAACTGTACACCGAATTTGAAGACGATTTGTCAACTCATTCGGAAGTTATCGTGCCTATTAACAGGCAGACATACAGGCCGACAGACAAAAAAATATTCATTTCCAAATCATGTTTTCTATGTCTTTTGACACTTTTTACGCCATTGCAGCAAAAACAAAAACAAATTTCTGTCACCGTTAACATACTTTCGCACGCATTGACGATGTAAAATAAAAATAAAGTGTTGTGCTTAAAAAAGTCGCCAAGACGATTTTTGTCTATTTTTTTTTCTTAGAAGATTGTTAATTTTTTTTTTCAACAACACACCACGAGGGCTTACAGCCTAAATACTATCGTGTTGACAAGGAGGAAAGAGGCAGCTTGTTAATTCTGGACTTGAAGGTTTGGAGGTTCGGATGAGAAGGAAAAACATGTACCGGCAAGGAATTCCACAACATGGAAGTCCTCGGGACAAAAGAGCGGGCATAACAAGATGTTTTAAGTCTGGTGACCTGGACAGTAAAAGGGTGCATTCGCTCTGTTCCCCTGGTAGATCTGTTGGGGGCAGCAGGTGGGGGAACTATGGAGGAAAGCTCCTCTGAGCAGTGCCCGTGCAGATATCTATAAAAGAGAGAGAGGTCACCAACGGCACGTCGGTGGGCAAGGGATGGCAGCCTTTGGGTGAGGGTAGGATCACCGATGAGACGTATAGCTCTCTTTTAAATGGAGTCCAGGATAGCGAGTGTAGAAACGGCAGAGGCACCCCAGATGTGGGAGCAGTATTCGAGGTTTGGCCTTATTTGTAAAGTATATAAGGTATAGAGATTAGCTGGTGAAAAGTATTTACGAGCCCGGAAGAGGAAACCTAATTTCTTAGCAGTTGCAATTGATGTGACATGTTGGTGCCAATTCAGATTTCGATCCACAGAAATGCCAACAAGAGAAAAGGACTCATTACTTTGAATAACTTGGTTGTTCATTGTGATGGGTCTAGGGCTGGTGTATCTCTTGTAAGAAAGAAAGCAAGACTTAGTTTTGGTGGGGTTGAATTGTACAAGATTTCTACTTCCCCAGTCTAATATTTTTTGGAGATCCACGGAGACAGAACCCTCCATGAGTCTGCGATCCTCATCTAATTGGGCTAAAGAGACAGGTTTAGAATATTGTATATTTGAATGGAGGGTGTTGTCGTCCGCGTAGCTGTAAACTGGGTTGGATGTGCTAGAGAGGAGGTCATTGATGTGGAGAAGAAACAAAGTAGGGGCTAAAGCTGAACCTTGAGGAACTCCTGCATTAAATGGATACAGTTTAGAGGAATGGCCATCCACAACAACAGATATGCTCCTGTTGGAGAGGAAATTTGCTGTCAACATACAGAGGTTTGGTGGTAGGCCATAGGCCGGAAGTTTATTAAGCAACGCTGCGTGCCAGACCTGGTCGAATGCTTTGGATATGTCTAGAGCAACAACCTGGGATTCACCGTGTTGTTCCATGGACTTGTTCCAAGAATGGGTGACAAAGGAAAGGAGGTTGGCAGTCGATCTGCGCTGACGGAATCCATACTGCCTGTCGTGGATTAAACTGTGTTTTTCAAGAAATCTTAGTAATTCGGTGTTTATATACTTTTCCATCACTTTTTGCCTCAGAAAGAATGCGGACATAGCGGTTTCTTGCGTCGTTAACTTGACGATTTTCTTGACTGGGATTGTGTAGAAGCGTTTTGTGAGCTTTGACCTTTTCAAGTCTGGCCTTGTCACAAGATTTAGAGAACCAGGGCTTTTGAGTGGCTGAAGAGGTTTTCTGTGTACGTTGGATAAATAATTCCATGCCAGCTTGGATAATTTCGGTGACGTTTTGTGAGATATCGGAGGGATCAGGATGAGAGAAGCAGACAGACGCCCATGGAAATGAGGAAAAGTAATCCCGCATTTCGTCCCAGTTTGCGGAGTTGTAGTGCCAAACGATACGTGGGTGTGATGACTGTGTGACCTCGGGTTGCATTGCGCAGGAAGCAGTGACCATGCCGTGGTCTGAGCGACCAAGGGGGGCGGTGACTGATATCTTATAGCATTCACGTTGTGTAGTAAGAATGAGATTCAAGGGATTTGAGCTGTGTGTTGGGATACGAGGAAAGTAAGTAGGTTGCTGAACCATATTGGCTAAAGAATTGCTGACTGCAAAGGCCTCCGCTGCTCTCCCTTGTGGATCGGTTTTTGAAGATCCTAGCCATTCCTTATTATGGACATTGAAGTCACCAAGAATAGTGACCTCGGAGGAAGGATATTCAGAAATCAGATAGTCGGTTTTTTCAGAAAGGTAGTCAAAGAGCTGGACAAAGTTGTTGTCAGAAGGTGACCGGTAAATGCAACAGATGAATTTAGTTGCAGCCCTGAGAGAGAGTTTTATCCATAGTATGTATTTTCTTCCAGCTTCTAAATTGGGGAGTCTGGTGCAGGGTAGATTGCTACGGACGTATGCGCACACGCCTCCATGCAATCTAAAGGAAGTAAGGAGCTCATACCCCGGGAAATTGAGATGATTAGTGGCTGTTTTGGCACTGATTTGGGTTTCGGTGAGGAAGAGGAGTTGGGGCCTGTTAGCCTGGAGGAAATGGTGGACGGAGTTCAGGTTAGAATTTAGGCCACATTTATTCGAAAAGGATATGTTAAATCTTGATGTTGGCGCCCCCTGTACACCCCTCTCCCGGAGATCCGAATGGAGGGGTATTTTGCCTCCGGAATATTTTGTACAAGGAGGAGCCATCATCATTTTTGCTTATAAGGGAAACCGACTCATACACCAGAACCGGAAACGTCCGTTGGAACTTCACCGGCCCCTTGATGTAAGAGGTGATACCGCCTCGGGCGTGAAAAAATCCTTTATTATTACGTAAAGGAAAATTCCACTACCACCTGCTATGGATTGGATTGGATCAATGTCGACCCCTTTAAAAATAAGATTAATAAAGGGACTATCAATTGTCCAATAGTTATGCTTTTCGACATAGTAGGAGGATACAAAACAATTGCCTAATTAGTACATTAACCTTCACGTAGCTAACGAAATTGTTTTGTATAGAAATATTGTTTTTTTGATTAATATTTCTAGTTATCTAAAAGGGTTAATAGTGAATAATCGGTACACATATCATATTTTAATTTTACAATGTAGTAAATACAGCAGTCACAAAAGTTATGACAGTAAAAATGCTATTAAAACACATGCCATAAAAGTCTCAACATTCAATCAACTTTTGATTGAACCCAATAATTCTAAGTTTTTCGACGTGAACAAAGGGCGCTTGGCAGTTATTTCCAAAACATTTTAGCTTTCTAAAGCGGCAGTATATATGTATATATGCTCATATTACTACTATGTAATGCAATGTTTATCATTATGGTCTAAATGCGATGTTCCTTGTTCATTGCTAATATGATTATTTGTTTTCTGTAGCTCTTTTAATTTCACTATAGCTTCTACACTTAACAAATTTGCCTATGGTTTCCAACTTTCCGCTCCATACATCAGAACAATGAAAGTTTAGACTTTATAAACATTTTCTTTAAGTTTAAGTTAAATAACTATTGAATAGTTGCTTTGTCACCGCTATTTTCTGAGTAGTCACATTTACCATCATCGGTTAAAACACCCTCGAGGTACGTAAACATTTCTGTTTGTTTGTGGTTTAGTTTTAAATGCATTGTTGCACTTCTCTCCATTCTTATCTGTACTGATTTGATTTTTATTATTTCAGTTTTGGTGTAATCCTTTTAAGCGCACGATCTAGAACATTGAACATTATTTGCATTTTTTTGCGTTTTTTCTATCAGCGTTGTGTCATATTGCATGGAACTGTAGTACATTTATTTTGAAATAATAATTTCCAATTCACATTATTGAAGGGTTTTTACAAGTCTACAAGGGCAATGAACACATATAGGTATCAGTTTCGCTATTATTTAGGCATCGTTTCTCCAGCTCGTCGATTTGGTCTAAATCCGAACTAATCTTTATTAGGGCAGCTCTTAATTTTACTTCTTATTCCACTTTTCACAATGTCTAGCAGAATCTTTGTCACGTGACTGTACACGTATGTCCTATAGTAATCCATTGCATTTAATTTTAATTAAAAAGGAACTGCAACTCCTTCAAGATGTTTTGTTAGTTCAATTTTTTGTAATAAAATTAAATAAAGTCATATATAACTTGTTTTGTGTTAGACACATACATCTTAAATGTCAACTATAATTTTTTTAAAACGTTTCTTTCTACAGTTATCAGTTCACAATATCTGAAACCAAAAAAAAGTTAGAATATTGGCTTCAAAAGTGTAAAATGCGTAATGAGTGACTATTTGCCAAGTCTCTAAAATACTTTCTATTATTTCTTTTTCAAATAATTGAAATTATTTTAAAAATTAATGTATCTTCATTTTATATTATTCAAATGCCATATACATAGAACACGTTTGGAACTAAGAACGTTGACTGTACCTATCTCAAACACATTTGCTTAATTCATTCATTTCAAATTGGTAACCATTAAAAAGGTGTTTTCTTTTTCTAATAGCATTGCTCTAAATGTGAAAAGGTACCAATTTAGCAATCAGCATCGCTGCATAGAACTCTGATCTTGGTACTGAATACTAAACATGTGGTAAAATCTCACAAACTTAATCTTTATAGTTTTTTAGAATAAAATGAGAGAATTAAAATATTTAATGACATAATGTGCGAAAAGCAGGAAGTATTTTGAAATTTCAAACTTGTAATTTTTTGGACAGGGTATTACATTGGCAAGTATCGAATTTCATTGTAAAATACTTTACTTTTATTAAGATTAGGAACCAAATAACACTAGAATATCATGTTTGTTATTGTTTTGAAAGGAATTTCGATGCTGTTTAAATGCTTATATCGTATTAAAACAATAAAACTCTTTTTATTAGATACTTTTTTTCCTTAGGGCTCGTCCGCGTATTTGCCGCCCCGATAGCACCCCAGCCTTTGGCTTATTGTGCATTTATTAAATACTTATTTGCCCATAAAATTTATGCAGTAACTAAAACATTTGGAGTGTCAATTTAACCGAGCAGCTCTGAAGAGCTGCTTCTTTTCATGTTTATGCAATTTGGGATAATATAGTAAAATCTTTTTGTAGGACACTAACTATGGATTATATGGTAAATATGTTTAGTAAACCACTCAGTTGTTCTAGTAAACGAGTTTTAAAATATCAAGCCTCCGTATACGTTTACTAAACAAATTTCTATGTACCTAAAAACCTTTATCGTGTATTTGGTTATGCTGGTTGTATTTTGACCCTGCTAAGTTCAGTGCTGACCCGACTTATTATTTTGTATTCAATTCATTATTTTTATAAATAACGAAAAGAGTATTCAAAACATTTTACTCGACAGTGAAATTGGTTATCATTTAAATAATAAAAATTAATTAAAACATGTATAAACTTTATTCATTGCTGTTGCCTTTACTTGGTGAAACGGTTCCATACTAAAATGAAGTTATTCAGAATATGGCACAAATAACTAGTTTTAACCTAAAAATAATTGGGAATAGACTAATGTACCTACGTAAAACTAATGGCTTGGTTATTGCAACAGCGTGGGAGGATAAAACAAAATATATTTTAAACAATAATTTAAAACAGGTAAACAGCCTGTAAAATAATAATAACAGTTCCTTGATACGTACACTTGAAGAATTCAAATCGCCCCAACACATCTTTTTAAAGACCTAACGATCGTTTCACTAACAAAGTTAGCGTAATCAGAGGATGAAAATTTTTAACTACTTTACGACTAACATCGCCTTTTATACTGAATCTTATAGGCAAAGCACGATACTAAAAGGGAGACTAAATCGCAGGCAAGTTCTTTAGTGTATTGGATTTTAATTGCTGGACGAGGTTTTAAACTTTCTTTATCACTTTACCTGACAGGTTTCGGAATGTTTATCTTCATCAAAGACAGAGCGCAAACAGAGGACTGCAAACCAGTGGCGGTGCTCGGTTTAAGGAACTTTTGAAATATAGAATATATATACTACAAATATAAATACTTTCGTACGCATTCAGCTCCGCTGGCCGTCTAACATTTTTGATAAGTTTCACATTTTCTATATCAGTGTGGTGGTTATTATTCCAAATATGTCGCGCCACGTATAACTTGTCCACACTACCGTATCTCAGCTGTGCCAGATGTCCACGAAATCTAGTCTCAATGGTTCTCTTAGTCTGCCCAACGTATCTAAGATTACAATCTTTACAACACACATTAATCAATCCGGATATCCGTTATATATCGGATTGCTTTATGAAAAAGTAATTAATAGACATAGAACAAAGAAAATATTAGCGGAATGCACGACATTCAGAAAATATAAAATAGAGAAAAAAATTGTTTGCCTACCTTTTGAATTGGGTATCAAAAGGGGTCTCGAGAGCATTTTAAGCTAACTTTCTCGACAAAAAATAATTTAAGAAATTTGTTAGGTAATACGAAAGATAAATATAATAAAATATAGCCACTGAAATATCGGGTATTTATGAGGTAGGTTGTAAAGATTGTAACCTTAGATACGTGGGGCAGACTAAGAGAACCATTGAGACTATATTTCGTGAACATCTGGCACAGCTGAGATACGATAGTGTGGACAAGTCATGCATGGCACAAGATATTTGTGATAATAACCACCACATAGATGAAGAAAATTTGAAACTGTTAGACGGCCAGCGGAGCTAGATGCGTACGAGAGTATTTATATTTCTAAAGCAATAATGATGCAGATAAACATTTTGAAACCTGTCAGGTAAAATGATAAAGGAAGTTCATAAACCTCGTCTGGAAATTAAAATACAATACGCTGAAGAATTTGCCTGCGATTTAGTCTCCCGCTCGGTATCGTTCTTTACCTAAGATTCAGTATAAAAGGTGATGTTAGTAGTAAAGTAGTTAAAATTTTTCATCCTCTGACGACGCTAACTTTGTTAGTGAAACGATCGCCAGGTCTTTAAAAAGATTGTGTTATGATGATTTGGGTTCTCTAAGTGTACTTATCAGTGCTCAGCACAGGTTCCAATCTTCACTTAGTGAACAGTTTCTTGGCCGTTAAATACACGAATATCAAGGATATATTAAGTTGGCGCCAAATTAATAACAAATTGTTAACAATGTGTACTAGTAAATTAGTAATAAAATAGTTTACTTCCTCTAAGGATCAAGTTCAGTAACTGACTTAATTTTATATTACACATTTCTAATGTTTTTTGTGTACTCCTATATATTTCAATAGAAGTTTTGGTATTATATCGCTGTCGGCTGTAAACAATTTTGATACTCATATATTTAAAAGTTTTAAATTTATATTGTATGCTTTTTACCGTTTTTAGTTAATTTTCTTTAAAAAAAATTCACTAATGAGGAGATCCCGACATTAAATTTATATTGGATGCTTTTTACCGTTTTCAGTAAATTTTCTTAAAAAAAAAATCACTATTGAGGAGATCCCGACTTTTGAATTTTGAAAAAATTTCTTCAAATGACCGTGAACTAGGCCCCCTAGAACCCATATTCGGGGTTAGATACCTTCCTTTTGCAAATGGCTTAGATAAGTTCGTTAGTCAGGAAAATCGGCTCAGGTTTTCCCTGAAAAATTTGTGTTTTCTTTCGAAAAAAAAAAATTATAACTCCGGAAATAACAAAGCAAATGCAACTAAATTTGACACGCTGGTTTCTGTCATAAATGGTATTCTGTGTACCAAAATTCAGATCTCTATCTTAAATGACAAAAAAGTTAGAGCTAAATTAATTACTACATACAGACTTGGAGACTACTTCTCTGGCTTCACTCTTGGTTTTCGTTTTTGTAGGTGAAGGACGTAGCCAGCGCGTAAGCTAACTGTAGCAAGTGGCCCTTACGAATTCTGGATGTTCTAGGATGTTCTTCAACGTTTCTGTGACTATAGTTTCACTGCTTGACAGCATTCTCAGACAGATAAAAATTGAGAATGCTTTCAAGCAGCGAAACTATAGTCACAGAAACGTTGAAGAACATCCTAGAACATCCAGAATTCGTAAGGGCCACATGCTCGAGTTAGCTTACGCGCTGGTTACGACCTTCACCTACAAAAACGAAAACCAAGAGTGAAGCCAGAGAAGTAGTTTCCAAGTCTGTATGTAGTATGGACAAGTTTCACCAAGGGCGACAACAATCAATGAACTAAATTAATTTTTAATTAACTAAATCTGATCAAAGAATGTTAAAACTTCAAAATTGATTGATCAGAATATGAGTGAAAAATACTACAAGAAATGACTAACAAACTCCTAGATATGTGTCTAAGTCGTTATTTTCCTTGATTTCGTTCAAATATGGGCAAAAATCCATTGTAAATCAAAATGGGATATACCTGCTAGTAAATGCACGTAGTGCGTAGGTCAGTGGGCTAGGCCCCTGTACATCGTGTAATTCACTCCCACATGACGAGTTCTAATCCTAGTTAGTGAATTTACTTCTTTTTTTACTTTTTTCGTCTTTGATTCAATTTTAACGCCAGCTGATCAGATTGTGTAATTCCAATGTTTGTTTAGCGACTTTTTGTTGAAAATGAAAGATAAGCATTTTGAGACTTTTAATTCAAGTTCAATAGCAGCTGTTGTTGCCCTTAGTTGGTAAAACCGTTCCACAGTTAACATAGACGTAGAGATTTGTGACATCAGAAGAGGTTGTTTTCTTTTCTACAACCGGATTCAATTTTTACAGCATCCACACGCAAAAGAATTTTCTCTGTGAAGCCACAGCCAACTTTCTTGTACAAAATGTTCTTTTAAAGGCGATTTTTTATAAATGAATTTAATGAATTATCTTTGAGGAAACATTTATTGCGAATTTTTATATGAAAAATTATTCAATTGATGGAATATTTTTTAAACGAAGTTCGTCGGAAATGAGGTTTTAATGGATTTTCGTGCAAACAAATTATTTTATTTTCTCTTTTAATTACAGAATTGGCATAAAATTTGAATTTTATGTATTCTTTTGGCAAAATTGTGTGTAAAAGATATTTAGCCAGTTTTCGCAGAATTTTTTTGTGCTTCGTAGAAATCATTTTAAGATGCTTTTGTGAAATTTTGGTAACTAATGACAAATGTTTAATAAGTTATTATAAAAAAAAATGTTTACGGATTTTCTTTGAAAATTGTTAGCAAATTTTCACTAAATTATTGTTGTGGCGACGAAAAAGTTTTTGTGGAAAATTATATTTTGGTAGGTGGCTAAATAACTTGAAACGATTCTTTGGCCAGGAAAATCGGACCAGTTTTTTTTTATTTATGTAATTTTTTATTAGCGAATTTTCTTGTACAAAATGTTCTTTTAATAGCGAATTTTCTTATAAATAAATTTAATGATTTTTCTTTGAAGAAACATTTGTTGAAAATATTTGTATGAAAAATTATTCACTTGATGGAACATTTTTTAACCGAAATTCGTCGAAAAGAAGGTTTTTATGATTCTCGATTTTATTTTCTGTTTTAATTACAGATTCTGTATATAATTTAAATTTTATGTATTCTTTCAGCAAAATTTTGTGCAAAAAAATATTTAGCCAAATTTGATGCCTGCTTTCATTAAGAAACATTTTTATGAAAATTCACTACCATAACGCACTTGCTGCGTCCAGACTTTTTCTAGACGCTCTCACTTTTTAAATTATTACATATTTTAGAATTTTATGTCAATAAGTTAGCTCATATTTTGCGTAGTAGGTCACGTTTTAATTCCATTATCATAATGTCAAATTACAGTAGGTACTACCACACACCCTCTAATCACATTTATCACTTTATCATAACCCACATATAATAAAATCGTAAATTTCTACAGCGAATAAAGTTCTTTAGATAAAAATTTGCATTAAATGTGCGATTTCGAAACATATCGTCAAGAAACAAAGCCTTAAGCAAAAGCAAGTCACTAATATAGAGTAGAAAAGTAAACATTGAAAAGATAGTAGATATATAAGTTTATTGATTTTAACGAAACCCACCGGACCAACAGACCTCCGTTTTTTGTGACTAAAGGACCTGTTGCAATGTTGCAATATTGAATTATTTCTGAGGCGTATTGGTATGTAAAATACTCGGAGGAAAAGCCTATTGGTCCATCTCACGAAATGTATACGTGTATTAAACGGTGACGCCACCTGTTAGAGGTACCGTGAACTAGTTTGTGTAACTGTATATATGTACCTTGCCAAACGGCCTCCGACCAAAACTTTGAAATTCACCGTTTAATGATGAATACATCATGGTTTAGTCGTTATACACATGGATACGTATTGGCCTCCGATTTTTCGTAGTCGCCTCCGCTTTTGGAGGCGAGTTCTTTGAACGCGTATATATTGTGGAGGCGTATAAGACATAATGCATGTATATATATATATATATATATATATATATATATATATATATATATATATATATATATATATATATATATATACGCACATAATCGATTTTTTTTGGTCAATGACATTCTGAATTTTTTTTTTCTACACGACTCTTTAAAAAAAAAACCCAATACAATATATCTACTTTAACAATGTCAAATATATATAATAGTTCAGTTTGCTTCAAATTTAGCTACTGGACCCACTCTCACTGTACACTGATTTATGCAGCAACTGCTAAAAGATAGAAGGCTAAAATGAACGCATCAGCGTTAAGGTTCGATTATAGCTTTATTTTGTGCCAAAACACAGCAGGCCGAAGATCTGCTGCATATACCTACTACATATACAACGCCAGCACACTTAATATAATGCAGGTTATATATATATATATATATATATATATATATATATATATATATATATATATATATATATATGGTGTTAAGTATGGTGCACAACTTCAAGGAATTAATCTATGATTGATTTTAAGACAAAATCTTCATATAAGTTTCTGCCGCAACGGCTCTGCAACTAAGCAACTCCAATCGTAATCTCAATTCTGGCATCGTTTCTTACCCAAATAAATCTTCCAACTGGCATCAGTTAGAAACTAGTACAACCGGTAAAACTAAAGGTAGCTGCAAGCTGGTTGTAAAGCGACGAGAAAGAGAGCATAATATTCGGGAATTAATTTGTTTTGCGAAAATAAAATTGTGGCCTCGGAGTGTAAGAATCCACAATTCAAAAATGACGCCACTTTAAAGTTCCAAGCACACACAAGATTCCACAAATATGGGAATACAAACACACATTATGTTATTAACAATTGCTATGTTCACAAGCATTTGTTTTACTATTGCGAAGGTCAAGAAACATATATTCAGGTTTTTTAATAAAGCCCTACGGCCTTGGTATTAATTTCGGTATTTGAGAAACCTGACCTAACCCGATGTTAAAATTCATTTGTTTCACTCTTGCAAAGGGGGTGACGAAAACTAATTTGTATGAGTTCTTATACATTAGGGCGTTGGTAATAGTTTTCTGTTTTTATGATTTTGGCACATTGATTACAGTCGGCAAAAAATAATACATATTGAGGAAACGACTTAATTGCTATCCCGATTTTCATATGCATATTTTCACTTTTGCAAAGGGTGACAACAAATAATTTTCAGATTTTATAATACACTGGGTCTTGGTAAAAATGTTTTGTTTTTATGATTTTGGAATATTGGCTGCAAATGTCAAAGAATAATACATATTTCGAAAACGTGGTGATAGCTAACCCGATGTTAAAATTCATTTTCTTTTTCACTTTTGCAAAAGGTGACAAAAAATAATTTGCATGGTGTATCAGACATTAGGGCCTTAGTCATATTTTTTGTTTCTATGATTTTGGGACATTAACTGCAAATGCGAAAAACTAATACATATTGAGTAAACAACTTAATTGCCATCTCGATGTTTAAATGCATTTTTTTCACTTTTGCAAAGGGTGACAATTTTTTTTTATGTAGTATTGTATAATAGCTGATAATACTTTTTGAATTTATGATTTCGGCACATCAATTGCAAATGCCAAAAAATAATTCATTTGGAGAACATCTTAATTGATATCCCGATCTTCATATGAATTTTTTTGCCATATAAACCCACAGTGAACTACCTCAAGAAAACAACATTTTTGTAATCAGCGCAAACTTAACTTTTTTGAAACTTTGGAATTAAAAAAGCACATACACGACAGCAAGTACCTTGTTTTAAATGAGAAAACTGACACAAGATGGTTTCATGAGGTTTTATCGTATTATAAATAACAGTCAACTATCTTAGTTGGGCCAGACCAAAGTCATTTAATAAAATCAAGAAGATCTATTGAGTTGGAACGCAGTGGGCCAGAACAAAGACACTAATTGGATGGATAGTTATGGTAAAGTAAATGTAATTTCACCAAATGGTGCAAACTATATTTATCACTTATGTAACAAAGAAGAACATGAATATCTGAGTCAACTGGTAAAGGACTAGTTTAGTACAGATTGGTTTGAAATTAGGATTCGAGAGAAATTAGTGAAAACAAAAGAAGGTATGAGGTGTGAAAACAATGTTAGAGTCTACAAGAAAGCCAGATGACGGTCTCGAGACTGGATTACTTTGAAAGAAACATAGCATCCAATAATCTGTATGGGGTTAGGAATCTATGTATGGGGTTATAAATCTGTATGGGGCGAAAAGAAACGATTTTATACGTTTTAGTCCGTTTTAAAAATGTCGTATATTAAAAATATATATTAAAAGAAACATTTTCTGCTTTTTAATCTTGTGTTTCTGTCTCTCTTACACACTTAATTATTCAATCTGAAACCTGTTGAAAACTGTTAAATGACTTTAAAGTTTTAAGTCTCTAGCTCATCGGAAAGCTGGTTTAAAATCGAATGCAAAATTTGTACCGAACAGACAGACAGACAAGAAAACGAGTTAATAAAAAAGTCTGGACGCAGAAAGTTCGTTATGGTAGTGAATTTTCATTTAAATGTTTTTAATAGCAAATATGTGCGTTTTTTAAGAAAGCAGGCATCAAATTTGGTTACCAGTATAACCAATATAGTAGAAACAATGTGTCATGTTTCATCAAAAAAACTTTATTGTTTGAAAACGTACAAAAATTTCCGAAAGTAAACTTAAAGTGTAACCGAAAAAATCCGTTTTTGGTCAACCTTATAGGTTAATAGCAAATTGAGCTTTTCAAATATCAAGCATTTAATCAGAATTCGCTACCATAACGCACTTGCTGCGTCCAGAATCTCTTTACTTACAAACATGTATTATATTTCGATGGAAAATGCAATAACATAAGGCGTTTTCGACTAAAAAAAAATATTTGTATCACCAACGACTTATTGGCCACTCTGTGATTGTAGAAAAATGTTTTTAATATGTAGCTCACGACACCATATAATTAATGTACACAATTTTTTTCATATCTTGTGGAATAACAGATATATTAAGCTTTGTTGATTTTTTACGAAAATTCGACAAAAGTTATATACCATTAAACGATAAACTCTATAGCTAAGACTACTGCCAAGCATCAGAGAAAGGATCTATTTGAAATGAATTTTCTGGAAACATTTTAGTAAAATGAAGGACAATGACAGTTGAAACTAAGATTTCAGGGTTTGTAAAACATTCTTCTTGAGACATTACCTTTCCGTAGCCCGTATTAGATTCAAGTTCTTTGCCTGCGAATTTTGACGGTTTAAATGGTCACTTTGACGTTTTGAGGAAAACCCCAATTTATTTGTCTTTAAATGCCCATAACTTTTTTGTCTTTTGACCTAAAACGCTAAATTTTGGTAGGTAATTTACGTATAGCCATATAAAACGATGTACAATTGGTTGCTCTTACTTTGTTATTTACGGAGATATTATTTTTTTTTTTAAAGAAAACACAAAATTTTCCAGGAAAACCTCGGCCGATTTTCCTGGCTAACGAACTTGTCCAAGCCACTTACAAAAGGAAGGTATTCACCAAACTTTGTCAAAATCAGCCAATTATTTTTTAAGTTTTCAGTGTGATATATATATATATATATATATATATATATATATATATATATATATATATATATATATATATATATATATATATATATATATATATATATAAACACATAAAAATCGAAACTGATCCCGGATGTGTGTTCTAGGGGGCCTAATTAGCGCTCATTTTTTTGAAAATTCAAAAGTCGGGATCTCCTTATTAGTGAATATTTTAAAAGAAAATTCACTAAAAAAGAAATTTTTTATCACCAACGACTTATGGGCCAGCTTGTGATTGTAGAAATATTTTTTTAAGATGTAGCTTAATACACCCTATAATTAATGTATATATTTTTTCATATCTTGTATGATAATGGATATATTGAGCTTTATTGATTTTTAACGAAAATTCGACAACAATTAGAATAGCTAAGACTACGACCGGAAAGAAAATGCCTCAAGAAGAATGTTTTACAAACCCTGAAGTCTTAGTTTCCACCGTCATTGTCCTTTATTTTACTAAAATCTTCCCAGAAAATTCATTTCAAATAGACCCTTTCTCTGATGCTTTTTTTTTTTTTTTTTTGTTCCCTCAGAGCTCGTCCGCGGCCTTGCCGCCCCGATTGCGGTGCTATCGGGGCGGCAAGGCCGCGGACGAGCCCTGAGGGAAAAAAAAAAAAAAAGCATCAGAGAAAGGGTCTATTTGAAATGAATTTTCTGGGAAGATTTTAGTAAAATAAAGGACAATGACGGTGGAAACTAAGACTTCAGGGTTTGTAAAACATTCTTCTTGAGGCATTTTCTTTCCATACCCCGTATCAGATTCAAGTTCTTTGCCAAAATGTTGCCAATTATGACGTTTTAAATCGCGACTTTGACGTTTTGAGGAAAATCCCAATTTATTAGTCAATTTTCTTATAAAAAAAAATTTACTAATAAGAAGATCCCGACTTTTGAATTTTGAATTTTTTTTTCAAATGAGTGCTAATTAGCCTTCCTAGAACACATATCCGGGGTCAGTTTCGATTATTATTTGTTTATATATATATATATATATATATATATATATATATATATATATATATATATATATATATATATATATATATATATATATATATATTATCAACTCGTTTAAAAATTATTCACAGTTGAAGATGCAAAAAACGTACTTCACTGATTCCGATAAAAAATGTGCTGATAGTCAATGTTTTGTTGGTTTGTAATCAGAACATTTCTTATCGGAATGAGAGAAATGCGGTTTATTATTTCAGTTTTTCGGTTGGTTTGATACTTGATAGTACTATCGAAAATTAATTTTACAATGGTGTATTCTGTAGAAGAAACACTTAAAATCATTACTCTTTTTTTCAAAAACGATTACTGTGCCAACCGTACCGCAAATTTGTTTAATGAACGACATCCGAACAGACATGTTAACAGAAAATACATTTTGGAGTTAGTTGCAATGTTTCGACAAATTGGTTCAGTAGCCAACAAAAAACGGGATGCTGAACGTGAATTTCCGGTTAGAAATGAGACTACTGAGATTTAAGTTTTAGGACAAATTGCTGCAGACCCAACTTGATCACGAGAAAATTGGCCACTGTTTCAAACATTAAAAGAAGAACTATTCAGCGAATATTGAAGCATCATAAATTTCACCCGTATAAAATTCATCTTGTACAACAACTGAATGAAGATGATTTTGATCGGCGGCTGGGGTTTTGTGAAGTTATGACTGCACGAATAGTTGATAACGGGAACTTTCTGTTCAATATCTGTTTTTCAGACGAGTGTACGTTTTTGCAAACTATACAATCAATCGTCATAATTGTCGTTATTGGGCAGATAATAATCCAAGACATTTTCACGAAGTCCACACTCAAACTCCACAGAAATTGAATGTCTGGACTAGCATTTTTGGAGACCGTTTAATCGGACCAATTTTTCTTGATAGCAATTTGAGTGGCGAAACGTATTTGGAGTTACTAGAAGATATCGTTTACCCCCTACTAATTGACATTGTTGAAAATGATGATCGCTATCAAGAAAATCAATTAGTGTTTCAACAAGATGGAGCTCCTCCGCATTTTTCACAAAGTGTTAGGGAGTTTTTGAACAGACAGTTTCCAGGACAATGGATTGGACGTAGAGGTGCTATTGAGTGGTCTCCTAGATCACCGGATTTAACTCGTTTAGACTCCTTTCTATGGGGTCATTTAAAGAGTAGAATTTACGCAACAAAACCGGAGTCTCTGAAAGAATTACGACGACGCATTGTTGAAGAATGCCGTCTAATAACTCCACAAATGCTCCAGAATGTCAGAGCTCGTTTTGAACAAAATTTGTACTTTTGTATGGAAGCTGGTGGTCAACAATTTGAACACTTACTTAACTGAATAAACATTTTTGAACGTTTGGTTTTGTTTTTTAGTTTTTTTAACGAAACAACTAATTAATGCATTTCTTATCACAATGAATGAAATACGTTCTTGCAACTCCAACTGTGAATAATTTTTAAACGAATTAATAAAACTTCCAAAAAAAATTAGTGTGCTGAAAAGAAAGAGCTTTCAAACTATGTAACACTCGACCCATGTTCCCTATTTAAAATATAAGGGTTGTTATGACCACCCTTAAGGGGTTGATGTGACAAAGCTGAGTTTTATGTCAAAACATGTCCCCCTCAATAATAAAATTGACGTGTTTCAGCGTTTCTTAAAAAAAAATTCTCTGGACGCAAATCGGTCTGTTTCGTTTTTAGTGCGCCAGCCTGTATATGTATATATATATATATATATATATATATATATATATATATATATATATATATATATATATATATATATATATATATATATATATATATATATATATATATATATATATATATATATATATATATATATATATATATGTATCACACTGATAACTCAAAAAATAATGGGCCGATTTTGACAAAATTTGGTGAATACCTTGCTTTCGCATATGGCTTGGATAAGTTCGTCAGCCAGGAAAATCGGCCTAGGTTTTCCCGGAAAATGTTCTGTTTTCTTTCGAAAAAAAATTTTATCTCCGGAAATAACAAAGTAAGGGCAACCAAACTTGATACACGCTATAGGTAAATTACCTACCAAAATTAAGCTATGTAGGTCAACATACCAAAAAGTTATAGTCGGGATCTCCTCATTAGTGAATTTTTTTAAAAGAAAATTCACTAAAACGTGTTAATAACATACCATACATTCTTTTAATAATGTTTAAGTGATAGATTATGGATATAAAATGTAAGTCAGAGAATAACATAAACAATATGCCGTAATAAGAGATACAACTGTGTTAATTTACATGCCAAGGAATATTTAATAATTGATGTAAACATATCCAAACTCTGCAAACTTAAAATGATCGGTTAATCAGTTTAAAGGATGAAAATAATGTTCCCGGTGAAGAATTTATTCACAAATTTCCTAAACAACATGTACCTACACCAATAAGCCTATATTGATTCTCTTAATTTGGTAGACATTAAGGAAAAACTTTTAAAGAATAGAAAGTTCCAGGAAATATGACCAGGCCATAACTGGCAATACATAAACAAGGGTATCATCAAAAACTATGCATAAAAAAAGCATAGTGACCCTGTACTGATGGGAACAATATATTTTATTTACGGCACTCACCCGTTTGTTAGACAAGTCAACAACACTACTTATTTTTTAATGCTAGTGCCTGTATGCAAAAAATTAATGCCAAGGCTTTAAATCATTTACTTTCTGTGGGAGACTGCCTCACAACAGATTTACGAAAGGTACTTAAATTTTAGACTAGGAAATTGGAATAATTTCAGACATTAAATCTGCAGTTTTTAGTGAATTTTCTTCACAAAAAAAATAACTATTGAGGAGATCCCAACTTTTGAATTTTGAGCGCTAATTAGGCCCCCTAGAACACACATCCGGGGTCAGTTTCTATATATATATATATATATATATATATATATATATATATATATATATATATATATATATATATATATATATATATATATATATATATATATATATATATATATATATATATATATATATATATATATATATATATATATATATATATATATATAACACACCGATAACTCAAAAAATAATGGGCTGATTTTGATTTAATTGGGTGAATACCTTCTTTTTGCCAGTGGCTTAGATAGGTTCGTTAGCCAGGAAAATCGGCCCAGGTTTTCCCGGAAAATTTTGTTTCCTTTAAAAAAAAATTATATCTCCGGAAATATCATAGTAAGGGCAACCAAAATCGGTTCTCAGGTTTATATCATTATAGCTAAATTACCGACCAAAATTTAGCTCTGCAAGTTGAAAGACAAAAAATCTGGAGGCATTTAAAGAAAGATAAATTGAGGTTTTCCTCAAAACGTCAGAGTCGTGATTTAAAACGTCAAAATTGGCAACATTTAGGCAAAGAACTTGAAACTATTACGGGCTATGGAAAGAAAATGTTTCAAGGAGAATATTTTGCAAACCCTGAAGTCTTAGCTTCAACCATCACTGTCCTTCATTTTACTAAAATATTTCCAAAAAATTCATTACAAATAGACCCTTTCTCTGATGCTTTGGCAGTAGTCTTAGCTACGGAGTTTATCGTTTAATGGTGTATAATTTTTGTCGAGTTTTCGCAAAAATCAATAAACCTTAATATATCCGTTACTATACAAGATACGAAAAAAAAATTGTATACATTAATTATAGGGTGTCTTGAGCCACATCTTAAAAAATATTTCGACAATCACAGGTGGCCTATAATTCGTTGATAAGTCGTTTGTGATACACATTTTCTTTTCTTTTTAAATGAACACGCCTTATGTTATTGCATTTTCCATCGAAATATGATGCATGTTTGTAAAAAAAGAAATTTGGGATGCAGCAAGTGCATTATGGTAGCGAATTTTCATTAAATGCTTCAAATTTCCATAGCTCAATTTTGGAACATTTTCAAACAATAAAGTTATTTTGATGCAACATGGCACATTGTTTCTACTATATAGGTTATACTAGTAACCAAATTTGATGCCTGCTTTCTTAAAAAAACACATATTTGATATTAAAAAACATTTTTATGAAAATTCACTGCCATAACGATCTTGCTGCGCGCAAAGTTGTTTAAATTTTGGCGACCTAAGATTACTACTGACGTAATTAATATGAGTGGTGATATGTCACTGACAATTGACTTGACATTACCCAAACTAATTAACTGCAATATTGTGTGCAGTCCGTTTGCAGAAATATTTAATGTTTATTGTCAGCTATACGAGGTAATAATATTGAAATGATTTTGTGGACGGACTCTAGTATAGGGATTTCTTTGATTATAGGTAATTTACAACAATAACCTTATGTGATATGTCGTGTAAAGGAAATAGGCCAGCTATACTGTCATATATCTTAACACTTTCAATTTTATTAGCCAGCTGTTTTACCATTTTTCAGTTATAAAGTTATAAAGAATGCTTTTCAAAAACCTTAAAATTCACTATTCTATGTCTTAGAAGCTAAGCTGATCGCCGCCTAATTAAGATAAGAATTTAAGATACAGTAAGTATATTACCAAATAAAAAACCAATTCCTTATACATAAAAATGGACACGAAAATGCAAGAACGATTTAAATCTAACAAAATACATTTTACCTAGTTAGCAGCCTCTGTGACCAAGGGGTAAGAACGTGTGCCTCTGGATCCAAAGCTACCGGGTTCAATTCTCAGTAGAAATGTCAAATTATTTTTCAGTACATACTATAAATTACTATCAACCGAGGTTGTGGCATCGTGTTTGAGCAAGTTGAACATCTGCACGTTCAGCCCTTAAGTGCGGGCGTTAAGATGTCAGTCACATGTACCATGCAATGTTGGGCACGTTAAATATTCATATCTTCCTCACAAAAATTAAGTAATTCAGCAAAATTTACAGGATAGTGAGGTGAAACTGCGCCCTGGCGTTGATGATTGGCCATAGCCGCGGAGAAAGCCCGACGTAAAAAAACATTTTCCTAGATCCAGAATATTTTTGCAATAATAAGTCTTAGGTTTGTTAATACAATTAGCGTCAAAGTAGTTGATTTTACACAAATTAGAAAAGACATGAAAACTAAAAATAGAATGATGCATTTACATAGATGTGGTGCTTGACTAGTAAAGCAAAGGTGTTGAAAATTGATAGTTTTTAATTTTACACATTTTTAAATCAGCAAAAATATGTTGTGTTTTCTAAAACATTAGCTTTATGGTGAGCGAGTTAACACCATCTTAATTATTCGAAAATAACATCTGGTACATTATGTAATTTTTTAATTCTACATAAAATTTCAGTGTAAGCTTATTAGCATAAAATACTCAATATATTACGTTTCTGAAATATCTCATTTATAACTCAAAATAACATCCCATTTCTTTTTCCAAACTTATTATTTATAAACAACTAGCACTTGAAGCTTGTTTAGCAGCAATTACTTAAATATTAATTGATGAAGGATATAGGTTTATTATTACGTAAGTTAGTGCGCATTTTCATAACGTCGGCCTATTGCGGAATGTTTATTTTCTATCATAAAGGTATGATTTAAATAAGTTGAAAGCAAGACCTGCTATACCAATTTTTTCCAGTTATCAATAATAAATAATGTGAGACTATATCGAATGATTTTTTTAATTAAGGAATAGTCCCATATATTTTGTGTTATTATTAAGAGAGTCATATAACTTTTCAGTTACATTTATTTTTGTATAATAATTATGACAAATAAAAGATATATTTTTTATTATGTTATCTGTAAATACATTTTGCAAAAAGCCAAACTGATTTCTGTTTGTAGGGATCAGTTTAAAAAAGAATTTTTTTATTTATTTTTATTCTAACATCCGATCAGATGATGATTATTTAGCGATTTTCTAAAAAAATATTAAATATAAATAACCTTTGATACAAAAAAGAAGAAATGATTAATTTTATAGGATTATCTGGGTTTACATTTTCATAATATATAAGTAGTTAGTACATTTTTTTCACAAATGTTAAATGAAACTTCCTAATGACAGACATATTCTGACAGCTTGTGACATGAAAGTATTTTTTTTCTTATGGTTTTCTTTACTTCCACCACTCAAATTTCCGTGAATAGTTGAAAGAAACATTTTTTAGATTTCTGTCAAAAAGCTTTTTGTGAATATCCAAATCTTGGCAAGAGTAATTTTTGTGTAAATTGCTTTGATATGTTCGTTGGCCAGGAAAATCCAATCAGTTTTTTCGGGAAAATTGTTGTACTGTTTCTAAAGCTATTTTGGTGGAATATGCTACATGGTTTTTACTATAAAGGTTATAATATCCACCAAATTTGATGTCTTTCATTAAAAACATACATATATATTTAACATTCAAAACAGTTATATGAAAATTCGCTACCATAACACACTTGCTGCGTCCAGGCTTTTGCACTCATAATCTAGACACAAATGAACTTCAAATTTTATTAATCAAATTTATTCAAACCTAAATGTTTCCTTGAAGAACGGTTAAAATCAGATTTTTATTTATAGTCATGAACATTTATTATGGGTGTGTAGTTATCTCTGATTAATTTATTCGACATTTAATGTAAGACTCCACAACAATACATCCATAAAACCTACACACATTTTTAGAGAGAAGCGAAATACAAAGAGCAAACGAATAAACGACCCTGGAATTTATCGATCTTCCATCGAGACAATGCCGAGGAAACCATGTCTGGCAACGCAGCACTGATCACTGGCTGTTTGAAATTATTTTGTGCAGGGGGCGCTTCTGATCAGTGACTCTACAAGATACCATAAATATTAGTGTGTGTACTCCAACCATAACCTCAATTCTGGCATCGTTTCTTACCCAAATAAATCTTCCTACTGGCATCTGTTAGAAACTAGTACAGTCGGTAAAACCAAATGTAGCTGCAAGCTGGTTGTAAAGCGACGAGAAAGAGGGCATAATATTGGGGAATTAATTTGTTTTGCTTCGGAGTGTAAGAGTCCATAACTCAAAAAAGACGGCACTTCAAAGTTCCAAGCACACACACGATTCCACAAATATGGGAATACAAAACAAACAAACAAACAAACACAACACAACACACACACACACACACGCACGCACGCACGCACGCACGCACGCACGCACGCACGCACGCACGCACGCACGCACGCACGCACGCACGCAGTCATTCGATACCATCCGGGAGCTCCGTTAAGCAAACCATTTTTTCAAATATCTACCCTAAGAAGCAAAAAATCAATACATACATTATTACGATGAACAAAACACCCACACCGCAGAAATTTAGTTTACACAAGAATATGTGGTATGCAGATAAAACGAAAATATATAGCGTTGAAGACGACGCAAAATTTAGACTGTTAGTGTTAAAGATACAAAAACAAGCTTATCGAGACGGTCGTAAGCCGAAGAATATGAAAGTAGACATATAGTTGAGTTGTGTGACGTATATTTAGTTAACGGTTGTTCTACACATTTTTTTGCATTGGCCCTCATTCAATGCAAGCCGGGAGCCGATGCAAGTCAACCATTTTTCAAATATTTACCCGATAAAGCAAAAAATCAATACAAAAGTTATTATGACGAGGACACACTCGCAACAAGGAACATAGAAATTGGACCACCAACCGAGGCAGAACTTAAACACGAAACGATAAGAGAAGGATTTAATAAAGAATTCGAGTTTGGAAGCTGCGATGACATCCACAGCTTTGCAGACCATATGAACGATATATTAAAACACCGTTATACATCCGTTGATGCTGAGTATGCCGAACGTACTGAATCCATTGATTTTCTCACATGAAAACTTCTAAGAACAGATGCGGGGAACATATTATATACAATTTGTGGAGAATATTTCGCTAGTTTGCCAACCAATGCCGATTGGAATAGATATGAGCACAAAGATTGTGTCGCTGTAGAAAAGTTTGTTAAAGTCTGACAGAAACATCTGGAAGATTATAGAGTATAGCACGAAAGATGATACGGTATTTAGTAATGGCAATATATTTTTAAAATTTACCAGTAAACCAAGCAGAATCATACAACCGAAGGCTGTGGTGGGAGAACAAAAAAACCTACTTAACATGCCCATCAAGTGTCAGTCGAAACGTAAACGAGTTTGTGTAAACATGTCTCTTTGTGATTGTATTAACATGAAGATGTCGGAGAGTAACAACAACGACAGCGACGACTATGTCGTTGATGAAAACGACGGTCCCGATTTCACAGAACACCAAAAGAGAAGAGTATTATTTAACAAGTATCAAGCTGACGACAGTCTGTTGATGGAAACCACTTTTACTGTTAGACGATCCATAAAATTGATTACCGGCATCAGTGCAAGAAACGACTTTACAAATGTTGTGAAATTTGTCAATCCGTTGTCGCTGGATGAAGAAAACCAATATTTGGCGTTGGAAGAGTGGGATTTTAGTGAATTTTTATTTAAAAAAATTCACTAATAGAGAGGTATCGATGGTGAGACTTTGCAAAAATGTTTTCAAATGAGCGCGAACTAGGACCTCTAGAACCCATATCCGGGGTCAGTTTCAATTTTTGTATGTTTATATATATATATATATATATATATATATATATATATATATATATATATATATATATATATATATATATATATATATATATATATATATATATATATATATATATATATATATATATATATATATATATATATATATATATATATATATATATATATTCAAACTGAGCCCGGATATGGGTTCTAGGGGTCCTAGTTCGCGCTCATTTGAAAAAATGTTTGCAAAGTCTCACCATCGATACCTCTCTATTAGTGATTTTTTTTAAATAAAATAAGAACTCACTAAAAGGTAATAGGGATTTAAAAAAAAATTGGGTCCCACTGATGACCAGAGGAACACACAAAACCAAACATATTTTGTATCGATAACAAAATCTAGTTATATTACAGACAAAGGTTAAGTTTTCTGGTGCAAAAAGGTCAACAACTACCAGAAAGCATATTTTGAAAATGTTATAGTTTTTCTTCTAAAAACGTCAAAGTTACGATTTGAAACGTCAAAATTTGCAAATTTTAGGCAAAGAAACTGAAACGAATATGAATCATGTAGATAAAATGTGGCAAGAAATGTTTTTACAAAACGTTAAGTTTCAGCTTCAACGGTCATTGTCCTTCATTTTACTAAAATATTTCCAGAAAATTCATTTCAAATAGACCCCTTCTCTGATGCTTTGGCCGTAGTTTTAGTTTTGGAGTTTATAATTTGATAGTGTGTAATTTGTGGTGAATTTTCGTAGAAAAAATTCGCTATTGAGACCGCAACTTTTGAATTTTGAAAAGATTTCTTCAAATGAGCGCAAACTAGGCCCCCTAGAACCCAAATCCGAGTTAGTTTCAGTTTGTATCTCTTTACATGTATACAGGGTGACACATTTCTACGGTAAAGCTCAACATATCTGTTCTTATACAAGATTACAAGAAAAAAATGTATATGTTAATTATAGACTGTCTTGAGCTGTATCTTATGAAATTATTTTTACAATCACATATTATTGCATTTTTCATCGAAATATAAGGCATGCTTGTAAGAAAAAAAATCGGGACGCAGGAAGTGCGGTTTGGTAGCGATTTTTCTGTAAATGCTTGAAATTTCAATAATTCAATGAACCCAAGGTTCGTTGGCTAAGACACCGGTTTTTTCGGGAACTTTAAGTTTACTTTCAAAAAATGTTTGTACATTTGCAAACAATATAGTTTATTTTATAAAATATGATACATTGTTTCTACTATATAAGTTATACTGGTAACCCAATTTTATGCCTGCTTTCATTCAAAAAGGACATTTATTTGCCATTAAAGATATTTTTATGAAAATTCACTACCGTATTGCGCGTGCAGCGCCTAGAATTTTGTTCATTTGAGATTTATTTACCGTCCTCTGAATATTATGTATATTATGTACTTTGGAGCTCAGATAATGAAAATGTTTGTGAATATCCTAAAAGCATAAGTTCTTTGATGTGCACATACATTTTGTCCGAATGAATGGAAATACGTTCATCTTCCAGGAAATCAAGTAAAAATCCAGAAGCAATAAGAATTGCAGACTTTTTGGCTCGTTTTCGTAAATGACGTCTGAAAATGCCGGTGCATGGAAAATTTCATGAAAATTGTACAACCCCAGAGAAATGTGTGATACACGCCATTGGTAAAACAATGCAATTTTGAACACATGCTGATATAAAAAGTGGTAATCAGTAATGAAAATATCGTGGAAATTCGTCAGAAATTGTCAAATTCCTTGACATATACTTATGGCAACTGTATACTGAGAAGACACAGTCGTTACTTGCCTAAATCGAGAAATATGCGGTAAATAATTCAAGGGGTCCCAAGTGGCAATGAATGAACTTACCTGTAAAGTGCAATTCCGGATATTTCTTGTCACTTCGATTCTTACAACCATAAGCCGCACACACAACCTTTTTAATTTGATTTAAATATTGGAAGGTTTAATTCACTTTTCACTCAAAAAACACAAATCATTCAAAACTGTTAAGAGTACAAAGAATTGCCGACGTTCGATTTTGCGTAACACTTTTCTGTACACTATATAAATGAACGTTACTCGTCCCCTCTGTATATGTCATTGGTCAATTTCTTTATTTTGTCTATGGTTATTAGTGAATTTTCATTTAAAAAAATTCACTATTAGAGAGGTATCGATGGTGAGACTTTGCAAAAATTTATGCAAATGAGCGCGAATTTAGGCCCCTAGAACCCATATCCGGGGTCAGTTTCGATTTATATATATATATATATATATATATATATATATATATATATATATATATATATATATATATATATATATATATATATATATATATCCGACCGCTAACTCAAAAAATAATTAACCAATTTTGATAAAACTCGGCAAGTGCCTTTCTTTTATTAATAGCTTGGATGAGTTCATTAGCCAGAAAAATCTGACACGGTTTTCCGGGAAAATTTTGAGTTTTCTTTCGAAAAAAAATTTTTTCTCCGAAAATTACAAAGATATATCGATAAAATTTGGTGTACGTATTGCTTTGGAAAAGACCTTACTATGTGCCAAAATTCTGCTTTCTAGGGTTACAGAAAATTGAGCTATTCAAATTTGAAACATTTATTTTTAAATCACTGGGTTTTATTGGCAATGGTTTATATGAGATCTAGTATGCTGTTGCCTTGGTAACGGAAGATCAGATATTATTGCGCAGATCGGTTAGACGCTGTAACGTTTACCGTATGATATGAGATTGCTTATATGTTTATTTGTTTGAGTCCAGGAATTATTTGTGCCATTTGGGAAATTTTTATATACAAGTACAAATTATTCCTTTATTAATGTTAGTGGGTGGATTAAACAGTGTTTGTTATGTTTTATCAAGACATCTAAAAACTCCAAGTTTTACAACAGGGCTGATATTATACAGGGTGACGCGTTTCTACGGTAAAGCTGAATATAATTATTATTATACAAGAGACGAGAAAAAATGATATAAGTTAATTATAGGGTGTCTTGAGCTGCATCTTATAAAATTATTTTGACAATCACCGGCTGGCCCACAAGTCGATCGTTCGTGATCCCTACAATTTTTTTTCGAACAGCCTTCTTTTATTGCATTTTTTATCGAAATATGTTTGAGTAGATAGTGGGGCACCTGGGACCACCCCCCTCCACTTTTTTCTGCGCGTGCGCGATGACGTAACGCGCATGCGAATGCCGTTGACAGTTGACAGCTGACCTGTGACAGTTGACAGCTATCAATGTCAGCTGACCTGTCTCAGCTGTTAACGTCAAATGTCATGTGTCATCTGTCACATATCACATTTGACCTGTCTGATGACGTCAAATGTTCCAAGATGTCCGATCCTGACAGTTGTGACCTGTCATGATGTTCCATAGATAGCCACAGCCCGGGTTAGGTCTCTATGTGTTTGTTATCAACTGTCCTATGTCACATCTGACCTGTCTGATGACGTCAAATGTTCCAAGATGGCCACAATCAGGTTAGGTCTCCATGTGTGTTTGTTGTCATCTGTCTGAAGGCTGTCACATCTGACCTGTCTGATGACGTCAAATGTTCCAAGATGGCCACAATCAGGTTAGGTCTCCATGTGTGTTTGTTGTCATCTGTCTGAGGGCTGTCACATCTGACCTGTCTGATGACGTCAAATGTTCCAAGATGGCTACAACCCGGGTTAGGTCTCCATGTGTTTGTCGAATCTCTGCTATCTGGTTGTTTGTTAAGGTTATGTATGTGTTGTATGACATATAAGCATGCTGATTCCCCGCTATCTGATTGTTTGTTAAGGTTATGTTCGTATACATGTGTTGTATGACATATAAGCATGATGATCCCCGCTATCTGACTGTTTGTTAAGGTTATGTTCGTACACACACACGTGTTACATGTTGATTTACCGCGTTATCTGATTGTTTGTTGAGGTTACGTTTGTATTTGTTATGTCGCCAACCCAGTTATCTGAATGATTGTATTGCTGTTGCTAGGTAATTTCGGTTTTGGCGGGAAATTTGAGTTTTATTGAAAATTAGCGTCTTTCATGTTCACAGTTTAACTTGTCTTAGAAGGGAATATTCTATTGGAAGTATGGTAGAGTGGGAGAACATTCCCTTATAAGGCGAGTTAGGCTTTGAACACACACACACACATTCAGTTTAGCCATACATACATATATGAGAGATAGGTAGATAGACAATTTGAAATCTGGTTTGAAAGAAAAGCATTCGCCTGAAATTAGATTTGAACCCCCGACCTCGAACTGATCGTATATATATCTAACATACATGTATCATCGCTACACCAATTATTCCACACAGACGCACAAGATAAGGTTTGTTCGAGGCATGTATATATAAAACAAAACCAGTTGTTGTTTACATATGAGAATTTAAACGTGTTTATCAAGCGGTGTGTGTAGGCGTTCTCTCTAATACAATTCATGTATTTGTATATGCAAATTAACCTGTTTCCGGAGTAGGAATAAAACTGATATGAGTTTTAATGTGTGTGTTTTAACGTAAATCTGAATTTATATTATATATAGGGGGTGATCAAAAATACAAATAACAAACTCAATTTAAAACATCAAACTAACTTTGATATACGAGGGTTGTTTGATATGTGTTGTTTGAATGCAAAGAGACTGGTAAATAATATAAGAGTATACTTACATACAGCAAGAGACGTCATCCTTGTTTCACAGCTTAACACCTACTAAACAGGTGTGTATGAATTTGGTCTTTTGTTTGAGCTTGTACACGTTGTTGAAAGGATATAACACACACATGTCATCACAGCTCGCTGTCTTTGCTTACACCGACAGATCTGTGTAATAACAGACAGACAGACAGACAACTGTTTAACAGCAGTTAGAGTGAGAGCCGAACAGTAAAACACTGGTAAAACGTAGCAAATAGCCATGTTCTTTGGTTCATGTGTCTCCTGTGTTGAGGAAACAGACAGACATACAGACAATTGATTGCCAACAAGTATCATAGATAACCTTGTTTGAGCTTGTACATGCTGTTGTTTGAGCGGATATAACACACACATGTCATGACAGCTTGATGTATTTGCTTAGACTGACAGACAGATGTATGTAATAACACACAGACAGACAGACAATTGATTGCCAACAAGTATCATAGATAACCTTGTTTGAGCTTGTACAGCTGTTTAACAAACGTGTCATGACAGCTTGATGTCTTTGCTTAGACTGACAGACAGATGTATGTAATAACACACAGACAGACAGACAACTGTTTAACAACGGTTAGAGCGAGTAACACTGGTAAAACGTAGCAAACAGTCATGTTCTTTGGTTCAAGTGTCTCCTGTGTTGAGGAAACAGACAGACAGACAGACAATTGATTACCAACGAGTATCATAGATAACCTTGTTTTAGCTTGTACATCTGTTTAACAAACGTAAGAGAGAGGCCTACAAAGGATAAACAACGTTTTACAGTTGTTAACCTTGATCCTGTTTGAGCTTGTCTGTGTATCTGTTTAACATACGTAAGAGAGGCACGCTTAGGGTAAACAAGTGTCAGTTGATGACCTTGGGGAATGTTATCTTGTGTTATATCTGTTGAATCATTCCATTATACGTGTTTGAGCTTGTCTAGAATACAGCCGTTGACATAACCGAAAGGATGACATCATCACATTATTTGTGTTTGCAGAAAAGGCCCCCGCTCACACCTTAAATCGTTCCTATTTCCCATAAGATTCCATGTATTTTAGCCTAATATATAGCTTTTGACACGGTTTCCCATAAGAAACAACGTATTTGCAGACACACACATTTAGTAAGGTTTATGTGAAAACAAATACAGTTTTAAAAACGGTTACTGTGGCAGCATGTATAAATTGGTTACACACACACTCTTAAGCTCATTCATAATTCAGTTATTGCAGAGAAAAGACGTACTGCAGTTTGCTCTATCCAAGTCTGTTTCAAAATGACTACATTAAGTGATGTGTGTTACCAGCAAATTAAAGACAACTTCTGGTATGGTCTATTTGGAGACTTTCAAGTTATTATCGATAAGAACACTGGTTATTTCAATGCAACTAAACTGTGTAAAAATAGTGAGAAAAGATTGCGACATTGGTTGGAAAATAAGAAAACTAAAGAGTTGATTGCCTATTACAACAGTCAGCTTAAGGAAGATTTAGGGTATCGGAATACCGATACCCTAAATATTGCAACCGAAGGAGCCCACTTAGAGTCACTTCCAGGGGGCCGGAATACCGATACCCTAAAAACGGACGCAACATTTCAATTAACACCAACAACAGCTACATACGTGGTGGACTTTGGTGGAAGACAGGCTGAAAACAACTTGATAACTGGTACATATGTGTGTAAAGATTTGATAGTAAATTTGGCTTGCTGGATATCGAATCAGTTCTATGACAAATGCAACCAAATTATTTTTGATTTTTTCCTAAGCGAATTTGATCAGAAATACAGGGATAACCTAGAGGCTAGTAAAGTGAAATTAATGGAGATAAATGATGAGGTGTAGCGTATGCGAGAAACAAACGCTAAAGTCACAGAACATCTTGAAGATATACCCCCAAAGCCAAGTAAACCGAGAAAAATAAGTGTGTTTGGTTTACTTGCAAGAAACGAGACAGGCGCCCCCTATCCATATCATGTTGTAAGAACACAAAAGAAAAGTTTCCCAAGAGCTGTGAGGAACTTTAAAAATAAACACCCCAACGCCCAAGTGATCCTAAACGAGCTGTACGATCCAAATTCAGTAAATCTCTTTAACAGAATCAAGACTGAAGTGAAATACCTTACAGCACATAGAAACAACCTACATATAGCAGATGTACCACAAGATAAGTTTGTTTAGGATATTATTGCTTTAAGACATACTTTTTAATTGTATTACAAAATAAAAACACATTAATTTTAACAAGGACTTTTATTTAATTCCAAGTATGTAAACTCCTAACGTTTGTTAGTCCCATTAGACTTGTTTGAGCTTGTCTAGAATACAGCCATTGACACAACAGAAAGGATGACATCATCACATTATTTGTGTTTGTAGAGAAGGCCCCCGCTCACACCCTCTTACTAAACTTAGCCAGGAAAAGCTGAAAACTAACATATTTAGACCCATTTTAACCTAAACGCAGTAAACTATGGAAATATTACGAAACAAACACACACACACACACATGAAACAAACAGACAAATGATTTGAATAATAAACAGGTAGGATGTGTTATCTTGTTTGATTGTTGTTTTATTATGTTATTTAGCTTTGGTTGTGAACTTTAACTTTAACACAAGAAACTACAGTTAACATATAGAGCCCCTTCCATGCTTGATATAAACCCAAAGCAGATGTCATATTTTGGCAAGGACCCTTTGAATTTTACATACGAAACAACAGATAAATGGTTGATATATCGTTATCGATTGCTTATAACAAACACGTACACGCTATGTTTTTTATATACATATTAAACTTGATACCAAATGTATGCTATAGTTGATGAAATAAGAGAAAGACACGCAGTAAGTGAAAAACAGAAGGCTGTAGCATGGTTTCTAAACAAATTTGTTCATAACTGTCTAAACACTCCCTGTATATACAGAAGTTTGAGCAGGGGGACTCGCGAGCTGTTGCAAACACAAGCGTGAGTCAACGGTTTCATCGCTGAATAATATAGTAACTATGCGGTCCCATACCCCTGCTCAACTAGTATAGTATATTACCATGTAGCGTCTCAATGGGCTACTTTAATTTAAAATAACAAAACACGTTCTCGATAGGATTAATACACAACAATATGTATTGCATTAATACATACAGAGTGGTACACTGTTCTAGGTCAAAATACACAGTTTAAAGGAATTGACATACGTATGTGTATACGTTATTTTTTTGTAAAGAGATGTTTACCTTACACATATATAGGTTTTATGTAAAAAAAACACAAGTTAAAATATGAAGGGGTTTTATTTAACACTATACTGTGGTATATATTGTTTGTTACATTTTTACCACTATACTGTGGGTTTATATTGTTTGTTACATTTTTACACAAAAGTACAGTTTATACAAAATACAATATTACTTATTACAACAAAAAAAGAGTACATCAGCTTAATAAACACTAGACTAAAATACAACAGTTTTAATATAAACACAGCTGAAAAATAATACTCTAGATTTACCGAGCTAATGAGCCCATACATAATGATTGCAAGGTTTGCGGTTTATAAGGTCGCCAAAAATAGGTTTTCAACAAAAAGAAGTTTTTTAGTTTTATCCGCTTTATAAACAACAAAATGATTATAGAAAACATGAAGCTTTCGGTTATGAAACGATTTCATGATGAAAAGTTCTTTATGAATAAACAGTTCAGGCAAAAAAGTATAATTATACCACACAAGCCTGTTCTCATTATCTGGAAAATTACGGTAAAACATAAAAACATGCTTGTTACGAAAAGGATCAATAATACTAGGTAACTGGAAACATTCTTGCATAAAAGCCCCAGATATAAGTACGAGAATGTGGTAAAAAAAGCGGAGCAGTCCCACATATATAAGCGGCAAAAGACCCGCGTAAGCAGCAAAATCTGTCATGATTTTCAAACCATCCCATATCAATTAACACACTGTCCAGGATTATTTGATCAAATGGTGTTTTTAACCGTGGTTTTAATTCCTTGCTGATAAAAGTGATATGTCTTAACTGTTCCATTATAAAAAAAATTGTAGCAGTAAAGCGACACAAGGTTCACATAAGAGTAACTCGTGTATAAGATCCTCTACAATAAAATGAGTGCGCAATTGAATTTTCTTATACAGAAAAAAGTATTTAAGAATTACCTTCGAATGTTCCAAGTGTAGCTTATGACGACGTTGAAAACACAAAAATGTTCGTTCCAAAAGACTAATGTTATAAACTAAAAATACAGGTAAGTCAAACGTTATATAGTTAAACACTGTATGAGAAATAAGTTGTTTATGATTTAACACAGGATTCTTGTGAGTGAAGTCCTTACGGAAAATAAAACACTTCATACCATGGTTCATACTTGTTACTGCTGTTGTTTGTTTTCTAAAGGACATACGGTTGGTAGTTTACGATGAAAAACCCCCCTTCATAGGTTGATGTTGATAGTTTATCTCCTTAACTTTGAAATAAACTAGTCTGCATACGTTTATGGTTTTTGATTGGTCTGGTATATATTGTTTGAGCCTCACAGATTGGTGGTGTTGGTGGTGTTTCTGTCTTGAAATTGGAATATACTAGTATACATACCATTTTTGGTTTTTTTTTGCCCCTGATATAGAGCCTGAGCGTCTCCAGACTGAAAAAACAGAATTTTGTTCCGTTGGCAGCATTCTTCTCGGTAGAAAAACCACACCGTTTTCTAATTTCATTAACATACGATAACCAAAACGAGTTTTCACTTTTTCGCCCCCTAAGATGTTATATGGGGTGTTCAACAGCAAGTCTGCCGCTCTAATTACAGGGGACGCCTCACACAGCCCTTCACGATTTAACTCTGCTACCACTGATGCTGATGACGAAGCCATTGTTGTGGTTTCTGATTTTATACTGTAGGAAGAGCTTTGAGAAGGAAGCATATATATAAGGGTTCCACCAATCAGGTTTGAAAGCGTAGGTTAAAAGATCCGGTCTTAAAACCTACTTTTTCCTGATTTTCAAAACACCTACATATATCCTGTCATCAAACAAGCAGTTCCGACAACTCAAGGTTGATTTTAGGTAAGCTATTAGCATAATCACAACACCTTTCACCTATAAAATACAAATATACTTTTTTCATTTGATAATAAAAACAGCATCGTAATCTCCAAATTCCTTAGTGTGTTTTTGTTAAAAACCAGGCAATAAACAATTATATAACATTTTTCGAGGGTCAAACTTGTATTTCTATTAAAAGACAGAGGCATCTCTATCGCTATGTAGTTTTTTTGACATACATACTATTATCTAGTTCCGGGAGTGTTGCTCCAGTTTAAAAAGCCTCTCTATGATTTCTATTTCAGTTAACACCAAGCAAACAGAATGGAAAGTATGTTCATTCTCTGTGTTTTGAGTGAAATTATTAATAAAGTTTTTGTTTGTTCTAGCTGAAATATTTGGAATCGTAAACAGTTTGTTTGGGGCAAACGCCGTAAGTGATTTTAATATGGTTCTTTTACTTTTTTTATAAAGGTTTTATTTATTTTAGCCAATAATAGCGATATACATATCATCGGAGGGGAATCTGCCCCCTCAAGAACTCTTTCCCACCCTTGTGTGGGTGGGGTATGTACCGCGGTGGGGTGTGGGGTTGATTTTTCAACCCCCACCACAACCCTTAGGAGGGGCTGTTCTTGAGATCTACATCTTGTAGATCTTGAGAAAAAAGGTAATATTCGCTGAACACCTTTGAATACAGGAATTTATGTTTCATTTTTCTTTGTTTCAGTCTTTGGATTGACACCCATATAATATATAACACTATATATATATATATATATATATATATATATATATATATATATATATATATATATATATATATATATTATATATTATATAATATACGTTCTTGATAAAAATAATGTTGTTTGATTGTGTTGTAAAGCTAATACTTTATTTTCAGTGAAAACCTACGTTTTTTACTCACGTATAATCTGATACACACTTACATATTAGTACAGTATTGGATGGTGTTGAAGTTAAACAAATATCTTCACTTCAAGGTAATATTTTTGTGTTTGTTTTACTGCTTGGTATTGGTGGTTGTATTATTATTATTTTTTGTAGCATGTTATACGTTTTTAAATCTGTTGAATGTTTTTATTGCTTGTATTAATAGTAAAAACAGATCTTTGTTATGAAACGTTGTTATTTAATTTGTAAAGGGTTTGTTTTTTTAACGGCATGTTTGTAACCTTTTATTTGTTACAGCTCTAGTTCAGTTTTAGATATAGAGATCTGCCCCTGTCTACTTGTTTTTCTTAGCATCAAGTAGCTCTGACATGTCTCTTTTCTGTTACTGTTTTTGCATTTTTCTGGTTTACAGCATGAAGGATTATATGGTTACATAATATCAAGTATTACACGGCTTTGGAGTGGTTGACTTTCAACAAATCACTTCAGTTTCGTGTAATATTTGTATATGTTTTACTGCTTGGTTGTTATTTTGTAGTTTGTGACCTATATTATTTTTGTAATACGTTCTATGTTTTTTGTAAACCTGGTGTATGTTTTAGTGTACGTATTGACCACTGATTTTAAATGTTATTGTTTACTGTGTTTTTAATGCCGTCTATTATTCTGTTTTCAGAGTGGGTTAAAACAGAGAGAGAGAGAGAGAGAGAGAGAGAGAGAGAGAGAGAGAGAGAAATCCTCATCTTTGTATTTACACAGTCAACACAATCATTCTTTTTATTTGTTCTGTTTTCAATGTCTATAGACTAAAACTTGTTTCATTTTTCAGACAACCAAACAACAACTTTTGCACTCCTAAAACCCACAACACAATCAAGGAGATCATTAAAGAAACCCTTATTATTTTAAATTTATATTGTCATGTACCTAGTAACGTTTGTAACATGTAATAAATTGTTTAAATTACTATCGATTCGTTTAATGTGTGTATCTTACCATTACAGCGTGTGTGTGTGTGTGTGTGTGTGTGTGTGTGTGTGTGTGTGTGTGTGTGTGTGTGTGTGTGTGTGTGTGTGTGTGTGTGTGTGTGTGTGTAGCATAGTAAAACAGGTAAATAATTTGTGTTATATTAGATAACCATAACCTTGAACGCAACTGATAAAGTGTGTCTTTATCACTAAACCAGTTTGTTTATGTGTTTGTAACCGACTAACATATACAAGGAGCTATATTTAAAATCTCGGGACGCAGCAAGTGCGTTATGGTAGTGAATTTTCATAAAAATGTTTTTATTGCAAATATGTGTGTTTTCTTTTTAAGAAAGCAGACATCAATTTTGGTTACCAGTATAACCTATATAGAAAAAGCAGGCATCAAATTTGATTACCAGTATAACATATATAGTAAAAACAATGTGCCATGTTTCATCAAAATAACTTGATTGTTTGAAAAGGTACAGAAATTTCCAAAAGTAAACCAAAAGTGTTACTGAAAAAATCCGTTTCTTGGTCAACCTTATAGGTTAATAGCAAATTGAGCTTTTCAAATATGAAGCATTTAATCAAAATTCGCAACCACAACGCACTTGCTGCCTCCAAAATTTCTTAACTTACAAACATGCATTATATTTCGATGGAAAATGCAAAAAAATTAGGCGTTTTCAACAAAAAAAATTTATTTGTATCACCAACGACTTATGGGCCACCCTGTGATTGTCGCAATAATTTTTTAAGATGTAGCTCAAAACACCGTATAATTAATGTATACAATATTTTTTCATATCTTGTATAATAACGAATATATTGAGCTTTATTGATTTTTTACGAAAATTCGACAAAAATTATATACCATTAAACAATAAACTCTATAGCTAAGGCTACTGCCAAGCATCAGAGAAAGGGTCTATTAGAAATGAATTTTCTGGAAACATTTTAGTAAAATGAAGGACAATGACGGTTGAAACTAAGAGTTCGGTGTATGTAAAACATTCTTCTTGAGACATTTTCTTTCCATAGCCCGTATTAGATTCAAGTTATTTGCCTAAATGTTGCGAATTTTGACGTTTTCAATTGTCACTTTGACGTTTTGAGGAAACCCCCAATTTATTTTTCTTTAAATGCCCATAACTTTTTTGTCTTTTGACCTACAGAGCTAAATTTTGGTAGGTGGCACACCTATAACGATATAAACCAGATTACCAAATTTGGTTGCCCTTACTTTGTTAATTTTGGAGATATAAATATTTTGCGAAAGAAACCACAAATTTTTCCGGGAAAACCTCGGAGAATTTTCCTGGCTAACAAAATTATCCAAGCGACTTGCGAAAGGAATGTACTCACCAATTTTGACGTTTAAAATCGCAATTTTGACGTTTTGAGGAAAATCCAAATTTATTTTTCTTCGAATGCCTGTAACTTTTTTATCCTTTAACCTACGGAGCTAAATTTTGGTAGGTAACTTGCCTATAATGATATAAATCCGCATATGAAATTTGGTTGCCCTTACTTTGTTAATTCCGGAGATATATATTTTTTTCGAAAGAAAACACAAAATTTTCCGGGAAAACCTGGACAGATTTTCCTGGCTAACGAACTTATCCAAGCCATTTGCAAAAGGAATTTATTCACCAAATTTAATCAAAATCGGCCCATTATTTTTTGAGTTATCGGTGTGATATATATATATATATATATATATATATATATATATAAACATATAAAAATTTAAACCGACCCTGGATATGTGTTCTGGGGGGGCTAATTAGCGCTCATTTGAAGAAATTTTTTCATAATTTAAAAGTCGGGATCTCCTCATTAGTGAATTTTTTTAAAGAAAATTCACTAAAAAGTAAACTATACACAAAAATTTAGATTTCTATGTTGCAAGAAAAAAAGTTATAATAAAATATTTGGTGCCAGATCATTTCTATGAAAATTCACTACCATAACGCACTTGCTGCGTCTTTGAGTTTTTAAGTAGTCGCTTTTGCTTTTTCACTATAGTTTTTTATTTTTTAACAAAATTTGTTTGTGTAGCTTATATAGATTCAGGATAGAGCCCATTGATACTGTGTCTCGAGGAATAGCTAGCGGTATCAAAAATATTTTAAATCATAAGATTTTTTTTTAAAATGCATGTTATTCTGCTTTTCGGTTTTCTTCTACGTTTTTTTGTCAGTCCAGGGTTAGGTATGGGTTAGGTAAAAGGATCCGGGTCAGGTCCGGATCAGGTCAGGTCAGGTTAGGTCAGGTTAGGTCGTTCAGGTCTGCTTCGTAGAGTGTTTAGTGCATAAACATGAAAAATGGTGTCCCTTCAACCCCCAAAAAGCTGCGGGGGACTAGGAGCAAATATACGTGGTGCAGGGGAAAAACATGTTTAGGAGAAAGTGTTGATACAAAAAGTGAAAAGGCTGCTTATAGAGGTCGAACTAAGTTGTTTTTACTGATTTTTCCTTTATATTTCCTTCTCCGCCGAGCATCCCTATTCACTCCGGGTCTCGTAACTTTTGGAGGGGTTGATTCCACAACATATATCTTGTTGCTTATGCACACATTGAGTCTTTTAAGCATGTTTACTGAAACATTTTTCAAAACTCACGTATGCCGATCATCTGCATAATTACCGTTAAATATCTTTTACTTGCACAAAAGAAAGAAATTAGTTTTTATGAATGATATTCATTACTGCATCCATACGCACCAACAAGATTAACCATTTTTTAAATATAAAAAACGCAAAGGTCAAACCGCTTAAGTCGCGGAAGCAAAAAAAGTCTGAACGCAGCAAGTGCGTTATGGTAATCAATTTTCATTAAATGCTTCAAATTTGAATAACTCAATTTTCTATAAACCTAGAAGGTTGAATTTTGCCACGTGGTAAGGCCTTTACCAAGACAACATATTCACATAAATTTCATCAAAATAGCTTTGTAATTTTCGGAGATAAACATTTTTTTCGAAAGAAAACTTAAAATTTTTATTTATATTATATTTATATAAACATATAAAAATTGAAACTGACCCAGGATATTTGTCCTATGGGTCCTATTTCGCAGTCATTTGAAAAAAATGTTTGTCAAATCTCACCATAGATACCTCTCCATGTGAATTTAGTTAATTTTTCCCAATAAAAATTCACTAAAAGGAGGAACGGACCGGGCCGGACTCGAACCAGCATCGTCCGCTTGACATACAAAGTACTCTTCCAATGAGCTACCGACGCTTCGTAATAAACGAATTCTTTACATTGTATTTACACATACAGCCTTACCGACAGGAATTTGGTATCGGAAATTAAATGTAAGTGACTATCTAAATAGCAAATTGCAGAATTGATTGATTTATTTCGCCGATCGCTGAAACATATTCGAGTGTAGACTGTTTCGGTCCTAAATAACATTCAAATGTTACTAATGGCATGTAACCTTAAAGATGATTTGACATATTATGAATGAAAATGAAATGCGTTCGTGGAATCACAATTTTAGTGCGCCATCTTTTAGAAAATAGCTGGTCTACGGATGGTGCCGAAACGCGCTAGTTTGACAACACATATTGACTAAATAATTAAGGTATGTCATATTTTACATTTCACTTTGCATTACGTTTTTATTTGGAATCCAAAAGACCTGAAATTTAAGAAACTTATTCTTGAATACCTAATCTAGGCAAAGAGTGATTTTGAGCTAATTCTGTGACCAAAAATTGTCAAATCATGGTTTGGCAAAAACGTTGTATTTTCGTTATAAACGGGATATTTGCTTACAAAAATCTTTATTGCCTTCCTCAAACCTCAATCTAGCTATTATATACTATATTTTCAGTCTAAGGCTTTAATTGGGACAGTTCAACAAGCTACAAATATAGTGTATTTTAAGCATTTTATTGAACCCCCCTCTTAACGATAAACTCTATAGCTAAGACTACTGCCAAGTGTCAGAGAAAGGGTCTATTTGAAATAAATTTTCTGGAAACATTTTATTAAAATGAAGGACAATGACGGTTGAAGCTAAGACTTCAGGGTTTGTAAAACATTCTTCTTGAGACATTTTATTTCCATAGCCGGTATTAGATTCAAGTTCTTTTCCTAAATGTTGCCAATTTTGACGTTTAAATCGCAACTTTGACGTTTTGTGAAAAACCCCAATTTATTTTTGTTTAAATGCCTATAACTTTTTTGTCTTTTGACCTACAGAGCTAAATTTTGGTAGGTAACTTCCCTATAATGATATAAACCCGCGTATAAAATTTGGTTGCCCTTACTTTGTTAATTTTGGAGATATAAATTTTTTTCGAAAGAAAACACAAAATTTTCCGGGAAAACCACGTCGGATTTTCCTAAATAACGAACATATCCAAGCCACTTGCAAAAGGAAGGTACTCACCAATTTTGACGTTTAAAATCGCGATTTTGACGTTTTGAGGAGAACCCAAATTTATTTTTCTTTGAATGCCTGTAACTTTTTTGTCATTTAACCTACGGAGCTAAATTTTGGTAGGTGACTTTCCTTTAATGATATAAACCCGCGTATGAAATTTGGTTGTCCTTACTTTGTTAATTTTGGAAATATAATTTTTTTTCGATTTTTTTCGAAAGAAAACACAAAATTTTCCGGGAAAACCTCGGCGGATTTTCCTGGCTAACGAACTTATCCAAGCGACTTGCGAAAGGAAGGTATGTGCCAAATTCTATCAAAATCGGCCCATTATTTTTTAAGTTATAGGTGTGACACATAAATATATATATATATATATATATATATATATATATATATATATATATATATATATATATATATATATATATATATATATATATATATATATATATATATATATATATATATATATATATATAAACATATAAAGTCTGAAACTGACCTCGGATTTGGGTTCCGGGGGTCCTATATAACGCTCATTTGAAGAAATTTTTTCAAAATTCGAAAGTCGAGATCTCCTCATTAGTGAATTTTTTTTAAGAAAATTCACTAAAATAAGACATAATTCAATATAAAAAACCATTTATTAGTTTATGATATTTTTGTGAAAGCTTAATCAAACATTTTAAAATAGTAAACTCTCTTTAAAATACAAAAGTAATAAACACATACTAGTAAACCGAGAAATAACATAATACTTAGTTTCAACGACAGTCTTAATCTGTTATACAAAACAAAAAATATGTCTTTTTACACTAAAAATTCGGCTAAAAACAACAACCTTAGTAAACACGTAATCTTAAAGCCATTTTGAGAAAAATAGCAATTTTAATACTATATTATAAAAATATATTTTGTAGACAGAAAGCTACAAAAAATACACCCTTGCTAAACTTAGCCAGAAAAGCCGAAATTCAGATAAAAACAATAACCCTAGTAAACACTTAATCTTAAAGCTACTTTGAGAAAATAGTAATACTTAGTTTCAACGACAGTTTTAATCTGTTATACAAAACAAAAAATATGTCTTTTTACACTGAAATTCAGCTAACAGGAATAACCCTAGTAAACACTTAATAAGCTATTTTGAGAAAATAACAATACTTATTTCCAAGACAGTTTAATCTGTTATACAACACAAAAATATGTCTTTTGAACTGAAAATTCAGCTAAAAACAACAACCTTAGTAAACACTTAATCTTTAAGCTACTTTGAGACAATAACAATACTTAGTTTTAATACTATATTATAAAAATATATCTTGTAGACAGAAAGCTACAAAAAAATACACCCTTGCTAAACTTGGTCAGAAAAGCTGAAATTCAGCTAAAAAACAATAACCCTAATAAACACTTAATAAGCTATTTTGAGATAATAACAATACTTATTTTCAAGACAGTTTTAATCTTAACAAAGAAAAATACTAAAACATATATCTTGTAGACAGAAAGCTACAAAACAAAAGTACACCCTCTTACTAAACTTAGCCAGGAAAAACTGAAAACTAACATATTTAGACCCATTTTAACCTAAAACGCAGTAAACTATGGAAATATTACGAAACACACACAAAGTTTATGTCTTGTGTAAAACCGAGATAAAAGCTAAAAATAATCACACACTAATTCATTATCCTAAAGCTATATATACAAGAAAAATATATACAAGCTTTAACCTAAACAACACTTAATCACTGTGTTTGTGTCTTTTAAAACCAAAGGGAGTAGAGTCGAAACTGCCATCGTCGTTGAACTTTCGCTTCGTCAAACACGGTTTGTACACTTTGGTTTCCGATCTAGTTACCAGCTCGTGTGTTTGTATCCTCCGTATCTGATTAAAGTGAACAACGACCGGTTCCGCACTAGAGTTCTCAGCCATATGTTTCATAACCCCGCTATTAATGTGTTGTGCTGCTTTATAGTTGAGAGCAAACCCTTTAACTTTACAGACTTTATGTGTCTCTCCGGTTGTGGGAGAGTACACGGTAAAGCTATAATTTTTAGGACTCGCCGACACAAATTCAATAATGTAGCTGCCCTCTCCATAAGCAGCCAACTCATCCGTCATTTCACCCAAGCTGGAACCTGTTGGGATGTCCCACTCGCCCTCTCTGGACACGTAAATGACAGAGTCAGTGTCATAATACAGCACTCTGTCACCTAACTTTTCCAATTAAGAATATAACTTCAGCCTGGCTTGGGCTGTGACGTAGGCAGCAATGGCTACATTGACAGTAGCTGTGCTGTCGGCGGCTTCATCCTTATACTCCCAACTAACTAGCAACACGTCTGCATTAATTATTGTCACATGCTTTACGTTGATGGCCGGGTTGTTTTCGAGTTTATAAAATTCAGATGGTTGTCTCACTATATCCATTCTCGTCTGGTTCTCTCGCTGTCCAAATTTGCCCCTGAAACAATAGAAAAAACAATAAAAACACACACACAAACACAAACATACAACATACCAAAAACTGTTCAGAATCAGTTTAGCTAGAGACCTCAAACCGGGGTTCTTGGTAATGGCTGCAAACTCCAACTGGACACCTTCATTCTCAAGAAAAGCCTCGATGTATGTCTCTTTGGTCTCGTTGGTGGAACAATCTGAAGGCCAACCTGATGCTTCCTGCTTAATTTTAATGAATTTGTTCATCATTTCGGCAAAAAGACCACCAGTGTTTAATGCCCTGTCATATTGGGTTATGTTATATTCCCAAACCTCCAGTATTTCCACCAACTTGTAGCCCATGTCGACAGCTTTTTGAACCTCATCAACGACCCATGTTCCAGTGAAGGCCCGTTCTTCTTTCGAATGACAGCACTCACCCTTGTTCATCTCTTTGGCGCATGTTCTGCACAAGGCAAACATCAATTTATTGTGCATTTTTACCGGTAGCACAGGGTGATATAAGTCTTGCGGTGGTAAGATGGTACATTTAATAAGCCCATTCACTTTATCTATATCAGAACAGGTTGTGTGTACTGTGGGGTATCCCAAGGGAAACTTTCCATATTTACAAACCCATGGGTAGAGACTACAAACATCAACATAACGTATTTTCTCTCCGGGTTTCACCTTGTAATAACTCTTTACACAACCTGTTCTACCATTGAAGAAGGCATCCCGAGGATTAAGTGGAAGGTATGTTAACAAAGGATGGCTATTCAGTCGTTGTTCGAGCGCTTGGTCGTTTTCCAACAGCTGTCTAAACTCGTGTTCCCACATTTCAAGGACTGTATAGCCTCTCTGGCGAAGCCGTTCTGTTTTCCTCACAGTCCGTTCGTAGCGAGCGTTCAAGGTGTCTGTTGGGTCTTCGTGTAGGGGCTCCTCTCTGTTTGTGGTGGTGAAACATTTGGGACAGCCGTGGAAATAGCAACCGTGAAACTCGAACACTTCTCCAGTCTGCTCGCAATAGCCATAAACTTTAACACCGTCAACGACTGCTTCCCGTTGTTTGGCAGAGTGTCTGCTGTCTACACCTCTCCTTTCTTCCTCGTGGATGAGCCATTGTGTGGCTATCTTTGATTGTTTGTCTCTGTTCCTATAGCCGTTCTTCGGAATAATGCCTATGGTTTGAGGTTTTAGGAAATTTCGGCGGAACAACTTGTTACATGCCCCCGGTATGGTTATGGCTTCGGTAAACGGTGACACGTTACCTTGTTCCATAACCATCTTGTGAAATGTAAGGCAGGCCTGGGTTAATACTTCCACATCACTAATACAATATTCAACCATTTCCTTCTGCATATCGAACTCCTTATGTTTATTCTCCTCGTACCACTTGAGGAACGCTGTTCGGTCGGCTTCTTTCATCGCATCAGGGTTGTAAAACCTCATGTGGGGCATTGGACCAACATAATTGCGATTTGTAAGAGTGTTGAACAGGTGAGGGAAATAACCTTTCTTTAACTCACTCAGACCGAAAGCTTTAGGAAGGGAGGCCAATTTCAGAGCAAAGAAGTTTAGCGAGTAGATGAGTTTCAATCGAGCAAGGAGGAGCATCAGAATCTTACTTCCTCTCATAATAACCTCAGGTTTAAGACCGGTCATTTGTTCCAGTACATGACGTAGAATAAACTGGTGATCATAAGCCTGTCCGTTGTGAGCTAAGACAATGACACTTTTAAAATTCTTGCTGCTTATGAATAGTTGTTGCAGAAATGGTTGAATGACGTCATCATCTGTTATTACCTGCCTTCTCACTCCACACTTCTGGCATGTAGGCACCTCACTACCCAGATCAAAACAGTCACTGCATCGTTGCTGGTAAACACACAGAACGGGCATATGTACGTGTTCACCACGGGCATTCTCTTCATCTTGCCTGGTCTCAAAATCGTAAAAGACAAACAAGGTGTTATCTATCTTGGGCTTACCAGTGTCCACCTGGATGTAGCATTGGTGTGTTGAAGGTTGGTGCTTTTTACAGATATTGCAAAAGATTTCCCCACATATATGAGTTCTGTCTGCTTTCACTGTTTTTAAACAATCACCACATCTTCGTACACGCTCGCACAAGGCCTTTCCCTGGGTTGAAGATGAAGCCTTGTGTTGGTCAAAACAGCTCTGATCCCTGAATTTGCGATTGCAATCTGAGCGCAAAATTTCATTCACAACCTTCTCACACGGTGTTTCTTGTCGGCAACAAGGACACTGGCCTAGACACCTATGATCGTCTTTATTGTTGTATGGTACGTGGCAACGCTTACAAAAATACGAGCTACAGAAAGCTGATGTAAGACTGGTGATGACATTAAAATGATTCCTATGGTGCAGCAAATTTAGCTTGTACTTGGCATCAGGCCCTTCATACAGTACATCTCTACCTCTAGACCCATACTCATAGACGGTAATTTTACAGTCTTTGAGATGCTGTTGGAACTGTTGAATTTGCTCGACACCTGCACAATTAGCTGGAATATCAACACCAGCCTTCTGCATTAACTCCATCGCTTCCTGATCCTGCCTTTTTCCTATGTTTCTCCTGACTTGAACCAAATACGGGACATTCATCACATATGCCAGGGCAACGACGAGCGCTGTAACAAGGCATAGGTTGTCCTTGTTTTTTATCGTGATTATACCCTTTTTCTTCGCACACTCCTCTTGGAAGGTCATGTAGGGTTGACGTCCTCGACCAGACCCTCTGTACGGCCGGAAGCTTGTGGTGATAATTTTAAATGTATCACCCTCTACCGCTTCCTTTTTGCTCTGGTACAGAGAGTCCAACAGTTTCCACAGGTCATCAAATTTCAAACTTGGCACAGGTTTGAAGGGTATGTGGAAGTCTGTGTCTAATCCGTCCGCTGTAAACGTCAACCCTACCTTGCTTTCAGCGTCCAGACTCCCAACTAAATGCTCGTAAATACCCCGCAATCCCTGTTTAAGCCACTGTTCGGGCTCCTGAACAGTAGCATCAAGGGCATTTAGTCGGAATTCGATACAGTGCTGTTGCATTTTATACTTCTGGTTGGTTTTGTTGAATTCCCTTACAACTGTGAAAGCCATTATTCTTCAGACACACGCACACAAAGCCAGAAAATAGTTTTTAAAAGTTTGTTACACACCAGCACAAGCACAAAAATGTTTACTAAGTTTACACAAGTTTTAAATATAAAATACTAAACCGATAATATATATATATATATATATATATATATATATATATATATATATATATATATATATATATATATATACGCACAAAAATGTTTTAAAAGTCCACACACACACACACACACATACACACAAGTTTAAATATACACCTAATTCTACGAAAAATATTCACTAGTCTAAATATGTTTTAAACTTAAACACAGAAACAATAAATACCTGTACACACACACAACAAGCTGATTGACGTAAGTGGTGAAAATAGGTTTCGCGAGTTCTTTTATAGAGCTAAAAGTGTGTGTGTGGGCGGTACCAGTTGTGTAACTTTGATCCTTTCTAATATTTAGCGCCAATTTTCTATAAATATTCATGATAACACCTGCGTTACTAAAAAAGTGCCAAAGCTGAGCATGTTGCCCTCGCTTTTCATAAACTTTAATCATCTCAAATATTTAGCGCCTATTTTTCTATTTATATTACTAGATAACACTTATATTCCTGTTTGTTTTACAAGAGCGCGCGAAAACAAACAAAAAAAACCAGGAATAAAACCGTTGTATAATAATCGTTTTCTTATCTCAACAAACTTATTGTAATAGTAATTTTAGCGGGGAGAAAGCATCGTTTGTCGTTATGAATCAGTGAGGCTGGACCGACTCAGGCTTATGCAATCGGTCGGTGAATTTGCTGCTGTTGCTTCCTCTAACTTTAACATAGATACAGGGAGTGTTTAGACAGTTATGTACAAAATTTGTTTCGAATCCATGCTATAGCCTTCTGTTTTTCACTTATTGCGTGTCGTTTTCTTATTTCATCAACTATAGCATACATTCAGTACCAAGTTTAATATGTATATAAAAACATAGCGTGTACATGTTAGTTATAAGCAGCTGATATCGATATATCAATCATTTGTCTGTTTGTTTCATGTGTGTGTGTCTGCAAATACGTTGTTTCTTATGGGAAACCGTGTCAAAAGCTATATATTAGGCTAAAATACATGGAATCTTATGGGAAATAGGAACGATTTAAGGTGTGAGCTGGGGCCTTTTCTACAAACACAAATAATGTGATGATGTCATCCTTTCGGTTATGTCTGTATTCTAGACAAGCTCAAACACGTATAATGGAATGATTCAACAGATATAACACAAGATAACATTCCCCAAGGTCATCAACTGACACGTTGTTTAACCAATGTGTGTCTCTCTTACGTATGTTAAACAGATACACAGACAAGCTCAAACAGGATCAAGGTTAACAACTGTAAAACGTTGTTTATCCTTTGTAGGCATCTCTCTTACGTTTGTTAAACAGATGTACAAGCTAAAACAAGGTTATCTATGATACTTGTTGGCAATCAATTGTCTGTCTGTCTGTCTGTTTCCTCAACACAGGAGACACTTGAACCAAAGAACATGACTGTTTGCTACGTTTTACCAGTGTTACTCGCTCTAACCGTTGTTAAACAGTTGTCTGTCTATCTGTCCGTTACTACACAGATCTGTCACTCTAAGCAAAGACATCAAACTGTCATGACACGTTTGTTAAACAGGTGTACAAGCTCAAACAAGGTTATCTATGATACTCGTTGGCAATCAATTGTCTGCCTGTCTGTCTGTTATTACATACATCTGTCTGTCAGTCTAAGCAACTCTTACGTTTGTTAAACAGCTGTACAAGCTCAAACAAGGTTATCTATGATACTTGTTGGCAATCAATTGTCTGTCTGTCTGTTTGCTCTACACGGAGACACTTGAACCAAAGAACATGACTGTTTGCTACGTTTTACCAGTGTTACTCGCTCTAACCGTTGTTAAACAGTTGTCTGTCTGTGTGTCTGTTATTACACACGCATCTGTCAGTCTAAGCAAAGACATCAAGCGGTCATGACCTGTGTGTGTGTTATATCCTTTCAACAACGTGTACAAGCTCAAACAAGGTTCTATATGATACTCGTTGGCAATCAATTGTCTGTCTGTCTGTGTGTTATTACATACATCTGTCTGTCAGTCTAAGCAAAGACATCAAGCTGTCATGACATGTGTGTGTTATATCCTTTCAAACAACAGCATGTACAAGCTCAAACAAGGTTATCTATGATACTTGTTGGCAATCAATTGTCTGTCTGTCTGTCTGTTTCCTCAACACAGGAGACACTTGAACCAAAGAACATGGTTATTTGCTACGTTTTACCAGGGTTACTCACTCTAACTGCTGTTAAACAGTTGTCTGTCTGTCTGTCTGTTATTACACAGATCTGTCGGTCTAAGCAAAGACGTCGAGCTGTCATGGCATGTGTGTGTTATATCCTTTCAACAACGTGTACAAGCTCAAACAAAAGACCAAATTCATACACACCTGTTTAGTAGGTGTTAAGCTGTGAAACAAGGATGACGTCTCTTGCTGTATGTAAGTATACTCTTATATTATTCACCAGTGTTTGCATTCAAACAACACATATCAAACAACCCTCGTATATCAAAGTTAGTTTGATGTTTTAAATCGAGTTTGTTATTTGTATTTTTAATCACCCCCTATATATAATATAAATTAAGATTTACGTTAAAACACACACATTAAAACTCATATCAGTTTTATTCCTACTCCGGAAACAGGTTAATTTGCATATACAAATACATGAATTGTATTAGAGAGAACGCCTACACACCCGCTTGATAAACACGTTTAAATTATCATATGTAAACAACAACTGGTTTTGTTTTATATATACATGCATCGAACAAACCTTATCTTGTGCGTCTGTGTGGAATAATTGGTGTAGTGATGATACATGTATGTTAGATATATATATATATATATATATATATATATATATATATATATATATATATATATATATATATATATATATATATATATATATATATATATATACGGTCAGTTCGAGGTCGGTGGGTTCAAATCTAATTTCAGGCGAATGCTTTTCTTTCAAACCAGATTTCAAATTGTCTATCTATCTATCTCTCATATATGTATGTATGGCTAAACTGAATGTGTGTGTGTGTGTTCAAAGCCTAACTCGCCTTATAAGGGAATGTTCTCCCACTCTACCATACTTCCAATAGAATGTTCCCTTCTAAGACAAGTTAAACTGTGAACATGAAAGACGCTAATTTTCAATAAAATTCAAATTTCCCGCCAAAAACGAAATACCCTAGTAACAACAATACAAAACACCTACCAACACAATAAACAACATATGAGTGAGCTTATATGACAGCTGTGTGTACGAACATAACCTTAACAAACAAACAGTCAGATAGCGGGGATCATCATGCTTATATGTCATACAACACATGTATACGAACATAACCTTAACAAACAGTCAGATAGCAGGAATCAGCATGCTTAAATGTCATACAACACATACATAACCTTAACAAACAATCAGGTAGCGGGTATTCGACAAACACATGGAGACCTAACCTGGGTTGTAGCCATCTTGGAACATTTGACGTCATCAGACAGGTCAGATGTGCCAGCCCTCAGACAGATGACAACAAACACACATGGAGACCTAACCTGAGTGTGGCCATCTTGGAACATTTGACGTCATCAGACAGGTCAGATGTGACAGCCCTCAGACAGATGACAACAAACACACATGGAGACCTAACCTGATTGTGGCCATCTTGGAACATTTGACGTCATCAGACAGGTCAGATGTGACATAGGACAGTTGATAACAAACACATAGAGACTTAACCCGGGCTGTGGCTATCTATGGAACATCATGACAGGTCACAACTGTCAGGATCGGACATCTTGGAGCATTTGACGTCATCAGACAGGTCAAATGTGATATGTGACAGATGACACATGACATTTGACGTTGACAGCTGAGACAGGTCAGCTGACATTGTCAGCTGTCAACGGTGACAGCTGACATTGACAGCTGTCAACTGTCACAGGTCAGCTGTCAACTGTCAACGTCATACGCATGCGCGTGACGTCATCGCGCATGCGCAGACAAAAGTGGAGGGGGTGGTCCCAGGTACCCCACTATCTACTTCTTTGTAAGAAAAAAATCAACACGCAGTAAATGCGTTTTGGTAGCAAATTTTAATTAAATGCTTCAAATTTCAATAACTCAATTTGCTATTAACCTAAGATTTGCTGGTTAGAAAACCAGCGTTTAAGGTACATGGTCGGAAAATTTTTGTACATTTTCAAACAATAAGTTATTTTGATTAAATATGGCACATTGTTTCTACTGTATATTTTGCTCATAACCTTATTTCGTTTCTGTGCTTCTGTGTGCTCTGGAGAATGCATTAACAAGTCGTTATTGTAGTGTAAAATTAAAATTTACTAAATGTAGTTTTGATAAAGCAGAATGAAAGAAAGTGAATTTATTGACTGAGGAGGAATATTGTGCTATATACTGGGAGAGTGTTTGAAAATGATCATGTTATATTCTATAAATTAATTAATTATCAACATAATTATGTAAAATAATTCAACTACTTTATTTAAAACGTTAAAATGGTGTATCTGCTTGTCATAATAAGGTTACTTAAAGCACGAGGGATATACTGTTTGCTTTGTTTTATTAGTTAATTTTTATTTTAAAAAATTCGCTAATAGAGAGACTTTGCAAACATTTTTGGAAATGAGTGCGAACTAGGACCCCGAGAACCCATATCCGGGGTTAGTTTCAATTTTTAGATGTTTATATATATATATATATATATATCAGCGTTGGGAATTTACGGGAAAATTAGCTTTGTTGACATTTGACGCGTCAACAACGTAAACAACGTCAGCAATGTAAAGAACGTAAACAACCCAATATTTATATAAGAGGATGAGTTTCTGCCAGAATCATGTGGCATCTCGTCCGTCATGTGTCATCCATCTGTCACTCTCAGCGTTTTCGTTCTGTGGTTTTATTATCCTTCAATGTGCGTTTTTAGCATTTAATAATGAGCTGGCGATTTGTTCATTCTAAAACGCCAAAAATATAGAATATTTTAACCTTTATCTTTGTTTTTAAGTTAATAGCAGTAACTGGCAATAATGTCTAAAGGTGGACGGCCTCTTGGTAATATTTTCAACAATTTGAAATTCCAACTTGTGAAAGATAATAGAAGCTACTCAGCCCATTGCAAAATATGCTATAAAATATTGAAAAACACATCACAAAATAGATTACGTGCACATAGGTATATAAGCTATTCATTCCCTAAGGTATATGATTTTTTATATCTTATATAATGTTTTAGGAACATTTGCCACGACCGTGATAGTGATGGGATGGTCTCTAATCAGATTGAGTACGTCGAACTGGACGAAACTTTGGAAGATGCAAGTTTGCCAGCAATCGATGACAATTCTTCTTTCGATGGCGAAGTTACACCTATTGTTATGAATTCAGATATGGACGAAGCTTTTTCACTTTCCAATACTAGCACCAGCACACCCAAACGGAGAAAATGTGACAATAATGTGTTAACAAAGTTTATTGACAAGCTGAAAGATGGTGATTTACAAACTTTAAATGAGAAATTAACCAAATTTATTGTTGCTTGCAATGTACCGTTTCATGTAGTGGAATCAGTGTTTTTCAAGGACTTTATAAAAGCATTGAGACCTGCATATCACCCAAAAATACCATGTCGAAAAACATTATCTACATCTCTTTTAGATAATATATATGAAAAATGTTTACATAAGACGAAAGATATAATGAGCAGTAATTCAGTTTTACTGATAGATGGATGGAAAAACTCCTCCAACAATTCAAAGTTAGTTGTAACTATGCTGCATAATGCAGACGGCACTCAAGCTTTCCTTGAAGCTTTCGACTTGACAGGTGAATCCGAGACTTCAGAAAAATTGTGTGAAATTGTTAATGAAGCAATCACGATTGCAAAAACTAATTACAACACGAATATATATGCAATGGTCAGTGACAATGCAAGCAACATGGTGAGACTAGGAACTTTACTCCAACATAAGATTTGGCATAGTACTTGTAGTTCGCATACGGCAAATTTACTAGCAAAAGACATTCTAGATAAAGAACTTACTGAGAATATCAGTATTGTTCTAAAAGAGTTCAAACAAGCAGATTTTGAAAAAATGTTGGTGGATAAGGGAGGCTCCAGAATAAGGCTGCCATGTGAAACAAGATGGTGCAGCTATCGAGATTCCTATAGATGTTTCTTGAATAATCTTACGTATATGAAACTCATTGCCGTGGAAACTAAGAAAAAATTGAAATCAAATGTATCTCGTTTGCTTTTCAATGAAGAATTCGTTTCTCAGGTAGAAGAATGTTTACTATACTTCGATCCTGTATGTAAACTAATTAATGCATGTCAAAGTTCCAACACATCGATGGCAGATGCAGTGAGCATGTGGCTACAATTGGATATTCCAAGATTCAAAGATGCCCTAGAAAAACGTAGAGGTATGGCCATGCATGTGATGGCACTCACAGCTTATTATCTACATCCAGGATATGATAATGCTATACTTGACAAGGATAACAGAAAGAGCATCCACCATTTCCTTTTGAAACATCTAGACGCCCAAGGACTTGAAGAATTTGATAGCTTCGTTATAAAGTCTGCTATTTTCTCAGAGTTATTCAGGAAAAATATCTCAAAACCACTTGTTTTCTGGCGGTTAGCAAGCCATGACTGCCCAAATCTATCTGAACTAGCTTTAAAACTTTTAAACATACCTGCTTCTTCTGCACAATTGGAAAGGCTGTTTTCAACATGGGGCTTCGTTCATAACTGCAATAGAAATCGTCTTTCCTTTGAGAGGTCAAAAAAATTATCCTATCTGTATTATTCTTATCGGCTGAATCAACTTGAAGATGGGACTGATTCCGATGAAGATTGTGAAAATCAATAAAATTTCTGTGCCACATCCAACAAGAAATATTTTCTTTTTTTTGTGTACATATCAGTTTGGTTTGCAGCACAAATTTAATAGTGAGTGGAACGATGAGCCAGCCTGACACATACTAAATCACATTCATCACACAAATTCATTCTATTCTAATTAAACCACAGACAGATATTTTCTTATTTGTAATGATACTAATAGAATTTAAGTGTTATTTTTAGACGTGGATTCTTGTTTTGAACTGTTTATTGAATTATGATTATGTTTTTGTCTTATATTTTCAATATTGTAATTTTTTTGTAAGTTTTTGTGAATAAACTTTATACTAAAGATTCCATAGAATTTTGATACAGTTTAAGAATTTTTCTTATAACATCAACAGTGAAAACAAATACTCATTTCAAGGCAATACATAAGTCTTTGAAACAACTGAAAAATCAATTTATAACATTCAATATGTAAGTATATTGAATGTTGTAAATTGCAAGCAGGAGCTTGAAAATGAATAAATCATTTTCAGTAGTATGTGACTAGATACGGTAGTGATACTCACTTATCTTAGGAAGTTAAATTAAGTAATACATTATCTATGTTAGGGAGTTAAATAGACTGATACATTAAAATCAATTCTCAATTAAGAAAAAGTCTGGGAAGGAGATTTGTGCTTTTTGAATTTTTTCCTCAATTTGCACCACCATTGGGGAAAAATCCACATGCAAAAAGTCAAAAAGAACAAAACTTCTCTGCCATTTTCACACTTCACTGGGAATTGATTTTAATATATCAGTCAATTTAACTCCCTAACATAGATTTGTATCATCAACGTATTTACTCTGGAGGGGGAGTTAGCCTTTTTCGGCCTTACTCTCCGCAACACTAAATATTGTAGCTTTTATGGGCACTAGTAAACAACACAAACCTTAATTGTTAATGAAATGACATTAATTTTAGTCTTCACTACATCCGTTTTTTTGAATTATTGGTGGTAGATCTATTCGAAGAACAGAGCATATGCATCATTTTACTGAACAGCTCACCAGGTGTAGAATGTCTCGCTATGCCTGTTCCTTTATCATGAGGGCCTCTAAACTGTAGAATTCCGTACAGACATATGTTTTGTCTTCTCTACCAAACTTTCAAGTCCCAAATTGACAAGCTACCTCTTTCCTCACTATCGACATACATGGTACGTTAGTAACTAGGCTTGTAAGCCTTCGTGGTCTCGCTTCAATAAAATCCTGATTTGACTTATGTTTGTACATTTATCAATTTTCATACTGGGTGTAGAGACCAGCCTTCTTGCAAGCATTTCGAGCTTTGTTACTATGAATCATATCCTACCTATAAAATTAGATAATCAAATTTTTTATGACCTATTAGATACAAATTCAGCTCAGAATAAAGTGTTATTTAATTTTTGAACAACTAGGTACGGATTAATTCGCATGTAGATAGTTATTGTACACGGGCAAGTTAAGCAGGCAATCAATGAACGAATAAAAGTATTCCAACAGTAATGACTAGTAAAAATAGACAAGATTTAGGTTAGCTTAGATTTTTTATGTTTGTCATCCGATCCAGAAAATACGTAGGTACATATTACTATTTACAATGCTTCAGCAGTTGAGTTTATTATTTATTATATATTGAATTTTTCATTCAATTTACATTTTGTCAAGGTGTCCATAGTCCATATTTGTTGTTGTTGACACTATTCTGAGTTTTCTGTTGACATTCTTAATGTCAACAACTGATTGTGTCAACAACGTCAAATTTTACGCGTAAACAACACGTAAACAATGAGACAGTTGTTGACGGTCCCAACGCTGATATATATATATATATATATATATATATATATATATATATATATATATATATATATATATATATATATATATATATATATATATATATATATATGTTTGTATGTATCCGCACGATAACTAAAAAAGTTATTTTTTATTTCAAACCTATTTTTGCCGATTTTTAGTGATTTTTTATTAAAAATTCACTAATAGAGACGTATCGATGGTGAGACTTTGCAAAAATTATTTCAAATGAGTACGAATTAGGACCCCTAGAATATATATATATGTGTGTGTGTGTGTGTATCCGTCTGATAACTCAAAAAATAAATAACCGATTTCGATTAAACTTGGCAAATGCTTTTCTTTTATTAATGGCTTGGATGAGTTCGTTATCCAGAAAAATCGGACGGGGTTTTCCGGGAAAATTTTGAGTTTTCTTTCGAAAAAAATTTTTTCTCCGAAAGTAACAAAGCTGTTTTAATTAAATGTACATATATGTTGCCTCAGGAGAGATCTTACTACGTACCAAAATTCAACTTCCTAAGTTTAGAGAAAATTGAGTTATTCAAATTTTAAATTTTCTTTCGAAAAAAATTTTTTCTCCGAAAATTACAAAGTGATTTTAATGAAATTTTGTGGATGTCTTGCCTAAGGAAAGACCTTACTATGTATTAAAATTAAACTCTCTAAGTTTATAGAAATTTGAGTTATTTAAATTTGAAGCATTTAATTAAAATTCACTACCATAACGCACTTGCTGCGTCCCGAGTTTTTTTTCGTCTGGCAGCATTTGCTTTCGATGTCATATATTTATTTTTCTAGACAATAATAGTAATAATAATGTTAAAAAATAATAGACATGACATAACTGTTTAATTTATGTAACGTTACAGACCGTTACATTATAAATAAGTAACGTTCCAGAATAACGTTGTTTTGGACAAAAAATTTTATTTCTAAATGTAAACTGAGACATGTGAATATAGGTGTATAAGCTTATCTTTCTAATACGTAAATATTTTATATTATTATTTTATTTATATGTAATAAAATGTTCTGTTGTTATTATGCCTCTTCAATATAACTTAATATTGCTATGTAATAATGACGTACGTACATAATGAGTAAATTTCTTTCTCGTTTCGTTCCTGTAACCAATAACAGCACGATAGCGATACTATACTACTTACTACACAACGAGAGCAACAAGGAACGTGTTATTTTGTGAAATGCAAACTAGTTATAACGTGGCCGTAAAATAACGATAGGTTAATAACGACACATCTCTAGGGTATTATATATAATAATTTGGCAATTCTTTAATTTCTTTCTGTTTTCGTTCCTGTCACCAAGAGCAGCACGATAACAATACTATATACTATACTTATATGATACTTATACTACTTACCTACTACGCAACGTGAGCAACAAGGAACCTGTTATTTTCTGAAATAAGAACGAATTATGACGTTGCGGCAAAATAACGTGATAACATAACGTTATGTTAATAACGACACATCTCTAAAAAATAATATGATATGTTTACTTTTTATATTTAAATGTACGCAAAAATATTAGATTGGTGGTATTTTACAAGCAATATACGTAGTGTTCAAGTATCCGTTTTAATCTGAAATACTCCTACAGCTCAGTTATAATAGACGAAGTCATTCGAGATTGGTAATTTCTTATTGACCCGACATTTAGTGACGACCGTGACAGGACTGAGTTGCACGTGTTTTTAAAACGGAGTACATGTGTGTTTTGTACCACGTTCTTTTATTTGCTCAATTTGTGAAACGTTTTGGTGATTTCGAACCGAGTTTGTTTATTGGTTGCCTTCTGCATAAAGTCAAGATGGAGAATGCGACGCTTAAGAGTAATAGGAAGCGTAGAACCGTGTTTCGTTCATCCTTTACAAGAACAGCTAATGAGCTAGATAAGCTTTTTGAAGAGGACAACACCAGTGCTTTAATTGAAGTAAAGTATAAAATTTTACAATCAAAATTTGACTAATTAAAAGTAGTGGATAGTGCAGTGTATGAGCTGATGCTAGCAAAGTATAGTAAACTATTTGAAGATACAGCGTCAGTGGCGTCGAGACTTACTGAACCAACAGGACTTCAGCCATATGCTACCTCACAACGTACCGATGAAGAAATAGGTTTTCGCAGGTGTAAGCTACCTGCCTCACAGTTCAAACAATATGATGGGAACATTAAGGGCTGAATAGGCTTTTGGGCCCAGTTCAAAAAAAAATCCACAAGGACGTTACCATTGACAAACATGATAAGATAGAATATTTAATTCAGACAACCTCCCAAGGTAGTAGACCCAGGCAATTGGTGGAAAGCTATCCTGCTATGCACGAAAATTATGATAAATTTATTGATAGAATGCAATCGCGATTTGGCATAGAGGATCTTCAAATCGAAGTATACATTAGAGAACTATTAAGATTGATTCTGACTAATGCTTCTGCTAAGATTAAGGTAGATGTTTCCACTTTATATGATAGCATTGAAACTCAGCTACGATCACTGCAGACTCTTGGTATAACGTCGGACCGATGTGAAGTGATATTGTATCCATTGATTGAGTCGTGCCTACCACAGGAGTTGATCCGAGTTTGGCAAAGGTCATCATGTTACAACAGCAGTGAGGATAGTTCATTAACATCACCACTGTAAGTTCGTCTGCGCATTTTAATCCTTTTTCTTGGTCAAGAGGTAGAGAATGGGCAACGAATTAACCTAGCAGCAGAAGGTTTTGGATTGACGAAGGAAGCCGGTAAGTTCTCTAGTACTAAGAGATTCTCTAGAGCTGTAACTGATGCTCGCACTGCAACTGACCTAGTCAATACTGAAGCAAACAGTTGTATTTTTTGTGAGTTAACTCACAGCAGTGAAGTCTGTTTTAAAGCCCAGAAAATGGCATATGCTCAAAAGAAGAACACTCTCATCGCTAAAGATGCATGTTTCAGGTGTGTAAAGGTGGGTCATCAAACTAAAAGATGTAAAGCACGATTAAAATGTATTTTGTGCAGCAGCGCACATGTGATATTGATGAGTCCAGAACTTCCAGCTAATAAAGAAGCATGTCCAAAAGACAAAAAGGTTGTTCAGCCTACGGAAACATCAGAACATCAGGTTTTGTCTAATCATACATGTATGCATGTCTTCTTACAGACACTACGAGTGACATTAAGAGGTTTAAGGGGCTCTAGGTCAGTACGAGCTTTGATCGATACAGGCTCCCAGAAAACTTATATTTAAAAATCTCTTGTGTCACAATTGGGTTATGACCCCAAGCGTTCAGAGAAGATTATGCACTATTTGTTTGGTGGATCCAGGTCAGTTTATACACACAAACTCTTTGATGTCACAATGGACAATGGTAAGCATACCCAACAAACACGTTTGTAACCGTTACATGGCATTGGAAGCTCAATAAAGTATCACCGTAACATTACACTGTTACATAAAAATAACACAAATGTACTTTGCAAATGGAGCACATTTAGGTAACAAATGAAATATTGCATACCATCAAGTATTATAACATAAAAGCTATGTAATATTTTTATGTAACATACACATTATACAAATTTCATGGCGTTCTATAGTTTTAAAGCACACACTGATAACAACGTAATATTTTTATTTTACATTAAATCAGATAATTATCAAACCCAGCTAATGAAATATTAATTAAGAAAACCTGTTAACTGAAATATGATTTAAACTTTAAACCTCGTCAATAATTTATTTTGTTATTATATTTATATAAATAAAATAAACGTAAAATAAGTGGAAATACAAATTAACACCTATGTTCCAGCCATTTGGCCGTTCTGTTCGGGCAAATGCGCAGAGCGAGAGCGAGTATCACCGTAACACCGTTGGCTCTTGATTCTTGATCTTACTGTTTGCTAATATATTATGAGGTTATGTTATGTTTGTTTTGATTGTGTTCGTGTTTGTGATTTATATTGCTCTCCTATTCCTCATACAAAAGGTAACGTGAAAATGTTGTGGTAAGTATTGGATTTTATTTTTATCTATTTCTTGAAAGATTACAGTATTTAATATAAGGTTTAAGAATTTATGTTTTGTGCATGACTTTATCGACAAAAGCGACGACCGATTGTGAAGAACTACATTAATGTGGGTGTTGAATTCTTATTGATGTTTCATGTTAAAATGAATTATATTGTACATTTTGAATCTATGATTGTGTTATCGTAGCATTTTATGACGGAATGAAAGTCAACCTATATGTTTCAATTGCTTCATACGTTTCTGATCATTATTATCGAAAGGCTGGAAATGACTACACAACGAATTTAAACAAAGCTATTCACTATAACAAGTTCAGAATTGATTGCCGCTAGATCAACCCAAGAAATATAATAAGGTCAGCAAGCTCAACGTTTTAAACATTGCCAAAGGTAATTAGTAGTACTTAGTTTTACATGATCGTCTGAGTCATCTGAACCTATTGATTAAATTTCCAACTGTCGTTACCTACTAGCCGGTTTAAATTTACAGGAGCTGAGTTTTTGACCCAAGCAATGATGACTGGTTTTTTAAAGAATTACAAAAGCAATTTTAATATGGATGGTACTACTCTAGTTACAGCTTAAAGTTGCAGCTTTATTTAATTAGACATAAAAACTTCAACTGATGTTTAGATTATTTTGAATTTCAAATTATTCATAACTTTGAGTTAAATGTGAACATTATAAACAATTTTAAAATTTAAATTATAAATATTTTAATACAATAAGAATGTATTATATTATATTGTTTTCTTACAAGTGTTTAATAAATTATGTTTTCAATAATTTTTTGTTTTGTTTTTCTAAACTATTATTGTGTGTGGTTATATATAAAAAGCTCTACTCCTAACAACAAAATGTAACATGTAATGTTGATGAAATTGTCAATAAATATATCTGAGATATATGCCGAAGTATGTTACATAGATATGTCACGAGAGGAACTATATGCATGACATTTCGTGTTACATGTAACTTACAAGTTCATAACAAGTTACATAAATGATACTTTTGTAAATAACAAAATATTATTTCAGTTATGTGAATGTTACATAACTGTGTTTGTTGGGTACCTTCATAGTTGAAGCCTTAGATCAGGCGACTATTTGTAGTGATATTATTCCTATTTCCTTTGGCCCCTAGATCGACGAGGCTAAGAAATTTGGCATAGAATTTTCTTATGTTGGACCTACTGGACCAATTGAGTTATTTATTGGGGCCGATATAGCAGGTCGTCTCTATACAGGAATACAGGTTGAGCTACCTTGTGGTCTTGTTGGATTAGAAACGCATTTTGGATGAACTCTAATGGGAAAAATACCTTCTGATTACAGGAGATCCAGTGTGGCTAGAGCTACTTTAAACCTTCTTGTGAAAAATGCCACCATAAGTGACTTATGGGATCTGGATGCCCTAGGAATCAAACACCTATTCGAACAAAGGACCACAGAGGAGACAGCGGCTGCTGCTAAAGACATGTTTCTGCAGACTGTCAAGATTAATGAAGATGACAGATATGAAGTGCAACTTCCGTGGTTAGAGGGACATCCTCCCCTCCCATCTAATTACATCTTAGTTAAGAAGAGACTGGCCTCAACTATAAGTAAATTAAAGAAAAGGGGTCTTTGTGAAGCATATGGAAAAGTTTTTGAGGAGTGAAGACAGAAAGACATTATTTAAGATGTTGACCCCATGGAATCGAGTGAGGTGAGCAAAGGTAATTTTCTGCCACATATACCTGTTTTAAAGGAGAATAGTACCACCAAAATACGACCAGTGTATGATGCTTCTTCGCATGAAAAAGGTAGCCCATCCTTGAACGAGTATTTAGAAAGTGGACCGAATCTTATAGAGCTAATTCCTTCATTGTTGCTGAGGTTCAGACTTTACAAGGTGGGAGTTATAGCTGATATACGCAAAGCATTCTTGCAGATAAGCCTAAACAAGCATGATCGAAACTTTCTAAAGTTTATGTGGGCTGGCCCAGAAGGAAGAGAGATTGTACTACGACACAAAGTGTGGTGTTTGGTGTTAGAAGCAGCCCTTTTTTACTAGGTGCCACATTAGAACATCATTTAGTAAGATGTTTGGGAGAATGCAGTCAGGCCAAAGCCGGTTATTCCAGTGCAACAATAGAGACTCTAAAAAGAAGTTTTTATATAGACAATTGTGTAACAAGCGTACCTGATAAGGAGTCGGTATCAGTATTTATCAGAGAGGCAGTGGCTGCTCTAGGTGAAGGTCAGTTCGACCTTAGAGAATGGGGGCAAACTCAGGATTTTGATTCAAATATCACTGATGAGGCATGCCTTGTTCGTGGCCTGAAGTGGTGTCCCCAAAGAGGTGTCTTGATGATAAATTTAGACCCCCAAGAAGACTTGGGTTCAGGTAACTGAGTTGTTACTAAGAGATTAATATTGCCCATGGCACAGAGAGTTTTTGACCCTATTGGTTTTACATGCCCTGCAGTCTTGGTGCCTAAGTTGCTGCTTCAGCGGCTGTGGGAGTCTAAAACCACATGGGATCAGCCAGTGGATAACGAGGCAGCTCATTACTTCCAGAATTGAGTAATGCTAGTAAAAATAGATATGCATGTGTTATATTCCTCAGAGCAGTTCAAGGTGAAAGAGTATTAGTGTCATTGTTGGCCGCTAAGGCCAAGATAACTATCCCTCGTCTTGAGTTGTTGGCTGCCACTATTGGTGCTAGACTATATATTCATGTTGCCGAAAATGTACATAAAAATATTGACAGCTATTTCTGGAGTGACTCTTCCACTGAGGATGAATTGGGAATATTTGTGTACAACAGAGTTGCAGAAATCCGTAAGTTAACTCAATTAGAAAAATGCTATAATTTACCTGGAATCTATAACGCAGCCGATTTGCCTTCAAGAGGATGCTCCCCTAAACAACTGCTTGCTTCAAGATGGTGGGAGGGTCCGAAGTGGCTGTATGAAGATCCAGCTAGGTGACCATTTGTGAATGAGTGTTGTGATGAAAGCGAAATCAACTCTGAGCGTAAAAAGAAAATGTGACTTCTCTTCTAGATTGTAACACTTCAGGTAGTTGGCATTTAGACTACTTTTCCAAATATTCCAAGACTGTACGTATGATTGCTTGGATTTTGCGCTATATATACAATTGCAGACATCATCTCGAAAAGAAGAAAGGTGACCTATCTTGCAGGTGAATATCAATAGGCAGAAATTTTTCTTTTCAATGTGGTTCAGTCTGAAAGCTTTACTGGAGTAGAAGACAAAAGGATAATGGGTCTTACTCCTTTTATTGATGAACATGGTCTTATTCGCTTGAAATCAAGAGTGTCCAATAGAACTAATACCATTGAATTTTCGCTTTCCTATAGTACTGGGGTGTTGGGGTTGCGTTGAAGAGGTAGCACCTTTCATCGAAGACGGTCGCGCTCAGCGGCATAACCGGTGAGCGGTCGACAATGAATGGTCCTCACAGGGCACCCAATTCTCACTTATGGCTCATCGTGCCACACCTCGGGTAAACTGCATCGACCTGCAGGCTAAACTAAGTGAGGGTGACCAGATATGCTGAAAATCTGTTGCTGGGCAGCAGCAGCAACAGTACCATGTGGCGGTGCCGAAGATGTACTTCACACACAGCGTCATAAGGAAGTGGGAGGCGCCACTGTAGCAGTTCCAACGGCTTCCACACTGCGGTGCAGAAGGGAAACGGAAGTCCCACTACACTATCATTCCATTTATTCAACATGGCTGAAACAAATATAGACACGGCCCTCAGTCCGGGGCACCCCTTAAGAGGGGAGAGGGTGCCAAGAATCCCCCCGTCCGTGAAACCTAACAGAATACAAATATATAGAAAAGAAACCAGAATTGCAACGTGGAATATACGTAGCCTGTGTATGGCAGGAAAACTCGCCAACGTAGATGCAGAAATGTGTAGATTGGGGGTCAAGATCTTGGGGCTAAGCGAGGTACGATGGCCAGGCACTGGGAATCACAGGGCTAAAAATGGCGTTCTCTACTAGTCTGGTGGCGACGACCCCAAACACCAGTATGGCATAGCTATACGCATCTCCTCTGAACTAGAAAAATCGGTAATTGATTTTATTCCACTCGGAGATCGAGACTCCTCACTACTCATACAGTCATGAACGTGATTCAAGCGTACGCTCCAACAGGGGACAAACCTGATGAGGCGGTTGAAGAATTCTACTCTGCTTTAGAAGGAGCTATGAAAACAACAAAACAAGGGGAGATGACAATTGTTCTTGGCGACTTTAACGCCAAAATCGGGAAGGGCGCTGATAACAGGGTCTGTGGAAATCATGGTCTGGGAACACGCAACACTAGAGGAGATCGTCTGGTGCAATTTTGTAGAGAGCACCGCCTCTCTGCTGCCAACACCTACTTCAAACAACATCCTAGACGTCTATACACGTGGAAATCCCCAGCAGATCGTGATACCCACATAGTGAGAAATCAAATAGATTTCATCCTCATTAAGAGCCATTTAATGAAGTTTGTCAAATCAGCAACAACATACCCTGGCGCCAACGTCAACAGCGACCACAATCCCGTAGTAATAAGTCTACAGCTTCGCTACTTCACTAGAGGCCAACGTCCAAATAAACCTAAGCGAGTCGATGTCAGAAGACTTCTTGATCCCGAGATACGAGCCAGAGCAGCCGAAAGTCTCGAGGCACGTCTACAAACAACTAACTTTTGCAATGACGACGACGTAGAGCCTCGGTAGGCTGTCTTGAAGAAGACACTTTTGGACACCCAGGAGGATGACATTGGATATGCACAAGCCTTTAAAAAGCAACAGTGGATGACAGACGAAATTATCCAACTTATGAACGAGAGAAGGAAATACAAGGCCACAGACAATAACCGATACACGGAGCTGAACAGGGCGGTGAGATCGGAATGCCGAAAAGCAAGGGAAGGATGGCTAGCTGAAAAATGCAGTGAAATGGAAACACTAGAAAAAAATCACGACTCGTTTAATCTCCACAAGAAGGTCAAAGAATTCACAAACACACAACGCAGGTAGTTCCACGGTATTTTGAAGGACATAAACAACAAGATCTTAACAGGCGTTGAGGAAAATCTTAAAAGATGGAAGGAGTATGTTGAGGCCCTCTTCAATGACACACGACCCCACCAATCACCTAGGGACTATGATGATATCAACTAACCGAGCCCTGCTATCACGGCAGAGGAAGTAAGACGCGTTATAAAACTCCAGAAAAATGACAAGGCTGTAGGACTAGACAATATTCACGCAGAAACCTTGATATTGCTCGTCAGTGCAGATGATGGAGGCCTAAAACTTCTTACATCGTTGTTCAACTCAATATATGAAACTGGGAAAATACCAACGGACTGGCTGAGGTCGACGTTCATCGCTCTGCCAAAGAAACCGAACGCTTCTCAATGCGACAACCACCGAATGATAAGCCTGATGTCTCACGTCCTCAAGGTGTTTCTTCGCATCGTTCACACTCGCATATACGCCAGATGTGAGGGACAGGCTGGGCATATTCAGTTTGGATTTAAGAACGGAATGGGCACGCGCGAGGCTCTCTTCTCCCTCAACGTTCTCACACAGCGATGCAGAGACATGAATGTTGATATATACGCCTGGTTTATTGACTACCGAAAAGCTTTCGACTGTGTCTCGCACCAGAAGCTCATTGAGATCCTAAAATACACAGGAGTCGATGCGGGAGATCTGAACATCATCACGCAGCTGTACTGGCATCAGACTGCGGAGATTAGGATAAAGGGCATAACAACCGAAGAAACAAAAATCAGAAGGGGTGTTAGACAAGGATATGTCCTGTCCCCTCTACTCTTTAACATATAATCGGAGGCGATGTTCCGGGAGGCACTGTAGAATGTGAAAGAGGGCGTTAAAATCAACGGCACCCATATTAATAATATACGATTCGCCGACGATATGGTCGTGGTCGCCGACAGCCTACCACATCTCCAGAATATGATGGAACTCATCGTTGAACATAGCACACAGTATGGTTTACACATGAACGTTGCCAAGACCAAGGTGGTTATGTTCTCCAGGGCACCAAGACGGACGATCCTTCAAATTAACATCCAGGTTGTGGAACAGATGCCGTCCGTTAAATACCTTGGAGCCCTCGTCAACGAGAACAGTGACCCTAAAATGAAAATCAGATCAAGGATAGAACAGGCCAGAAGGACATTCATCTCCATGAAGAACCTCTTCACCAGTAGAGCCCTAAACCTACAGCTCCGCAAACGTATATTGCGCTGTTATATCTTCCCAGTGCTACTCTATGGCTCCGAGAGCTGGACATTCTGCCAATCAATGGAGAGCCGTATTGACGCCTTTGAGATATACTTGTATCGCCGTATACTGCGTATATCCTGGGTAGACAGGATAACCAACAAGGAAGTGCTAAGGAGAATAGGTTAAGGCAAATAACTGCTGACAACCATCAAAAAAGGAAAGCTCCAATACATCGGGCACATTATAAGCGGGGAGCGGTACGAGCTCCTCCGACTCCTCATCGAAGGAAAGATCGAGGGCAAACGATCTGTGGGCAGACGGCTGAACGATCTGCATCGATGGTTCGGACGGACATCTGTGGAGATTTTCAGAGGTGCGATATCACACACCATTATAGCCAGTTGGATCGCCAACCTTCGTAAGGAGACGGCGTCCTAAAAAGAAGAATAGTACTGCCAGCTAAGCATCAACTTACTAAAAGTTTAATCGTAGATGTACATCTCAAGACATGTCATGTTGGTACCCAAGGTATTCTAAGTTTGCTTAGTGAAAGGTTCTGAATCGTCGGTGGCAGAAGAACTGTCAGATCTGTGATCTCAAAGTGTGTGACTTGTAAAAGGTACAATGGAAAACCTGTATACGTCCAACTACCACCGTTACCGCTGGACAGAGTGCGTAATGCCGTCGCGTTTGAAATAACTGGTGTTGATTTTGCGGGCCCTCTATATCTTCGAAATGGTGAACAATCGTGGATCTGCCTTTTTATATGTGCCGTGTTTCTGGCAGTTCATCTTGAACTAGTGACTTCTTTGTCTACATCTGCTTTTCTACAAGCCTTGCGTCGGTTCGTGTCACGCCACGGCAGGCCAAAGACAATCTACAGTGACAATGGGTCAAATCTTTTGGGTGCTGAAAACTTGCTCTCATCATTGAGCTGGAATGCCATCACATGTGAAACTGCAATTCAACGCATACAGTGGCGATTTAACCCTCCTACAGCAGCTTGGTGCGAATGGTTTTTGGAACGTTTGATCGGTGTCCTGAAACTGTTGCTGCGTAAGGTATTGAGCCGTGCTAAACTTGGTTATGAAGAGTTATTGACTGTAATTTGTGATTGTGAATCTATAGTGAACTCTAGACCCCTTACATATGTGTCTGAGAATCCTCAAGATTTAATAGCATTGACCCCATCCATGTTTCTTCATACTCAAGTGGAATGGGAACTTCCTGATTGTGATGCTATTGATGTTTCTTTAAATGCAAAGCTGCGAATAATTCAACAACTTCGAGAAGCGCTGCGGGCCAGATTTCGCAATGAATACCTTTGCCAACTAAAATTGTTGTGGCATAATACTGCTAACAAGACAATCGCAGTTGGAGACATAGTGCTTGTGGGCAATGAAAATAGTAAACGTCTTGACTGGCATGTAGGACGCATTGTGGAGGGCATGCCAGGTGCAGATGGGCTAGTGCGTTTGGTTCGTGTGGAAACTACTAGAGGACATTTGCTGAGACCTGTGCAGAAGCTGTACTCCTTGGAATGCTGCAGTGTTCCTGAGATTCTTGAAAAGGCAAAGGTCGAGTGTGGTAAAAAGGTAGCTGTAAAAGTGTATAATGTAGATTGTGTCGAGTCTGAATCAAACTCCCAGCAGACCAGTGATTGAAGTGTTACCAGAAGTGGCCGTATCATCAAGGTCCCTAAACGTTTTTTTGTGAATTGTTTTGATGTAATTATGAGAAACATTTTATTTGCTTAAAATATTCCTCAGGTGGGAGGATGTTAGAGACTAAGAATGTCAATTTCTTTATTTTGTCTATGGTTATTTTTTCGGGTGGCAGCATTTCCTTTCGATGTCATGTGTTGATTTTTCTAGACAATAATAGTAATAATAATCAGTGATGGGAAAAACCTTTGACTATCTACCTACGGATAGACCAGGCATCTCCCAATGTGATGCCTTGTAATGTTTGAAACCAACATTGAATAAAAATTTTGTTTACACGGTCCTCGACACCATAGGCGTATCGAGAATTAGGATTGAAATTTTCATAATTACGATTAAAATAATAAAATACAATTTAAAAGATGTTTAACTACCTATACATTATTTAAGTATACTATTAACCAAAAAGTCTGGACGCAGCAAGTGCGTTATGGTAGTGAATTTTTAGAGAAATGATTTCTCGAATAAAATGTTTGAAAGTCTCAATGTTGTAATGTTGTGATCTCGTTGCAAGCGATTTTTTCTATGCAAATTCAGTAAAAAGTGTTTTCAACAAAAATTTAAGAAAAAAAAAAAGAAAAAACCTTCAATATCTTGCAGCTCTACCAGTTTTTCTAGAAATGACCACCTGATTTGTCTGCTGCCATGTTTTATAGATCTACAACTTGCCGGATAATTTCTTATTAATTTCATCATGTGGCAAGCATCTAAGAAAATATATACATTTTCATGAGTTACAGGAGGTGGCAAATAAGCCTTTAAACCTTCTTGAATAAATGTATCTAAATTTGCTCCTAAACATTTAACCATGCTTATATTTGCAGCTGCTCCTTCAAAAGTTACGGAAGTAACGACTATTCTTGCTTAATGGATAAAACTTAAAGCGCGATTTAATAGGCTTACTTTTTCTTCACGAGAAATGCCAGCTAGGAAGAAATAACCAACTGGAGCTTTCCAGTGGCCATTTAAAATAACTAATAAGAAAAGCAAAGCTTCTTTAGCCTCTGGAAGCTCGTTTGAATTATTCATATCCATGCTAATATCTACGTTACCACAAAACTTTTTTCCTGTCCACTCCACTTGACGTCCTATGAACATCACGTCGATAACTAGGTTACAAAGTATTTTGCGACCTTTTTCAGCTGCTTCTCTTCTTTTTGAATCCAAAACCGCTAATGCTTCTTTGCAGAATCCAGGAACAATTTAGAAATTGTTCGAGGATGTGGCAAAGACTTCATAAATTTTTCTCGAACGTAATTATAAGTTTTGTGTGTATAAAAATTTAGGATAATAGCAAACGACCTTACGTCTGGTGAATAGTTTCGTTGTGGACCTTTTAAAAGCTGTTTAATCAGGTTTATTTGTGTGGGTAAAGAGGCCTAAAATATTACAAGCAATTATATAAATTCAATAACACTCAAAAGTGAGACGTTCAGGGATGTTTCTGTATTTTCCGTAAAAGCAATACGACTTTTAAAATGCTCAATCAGCGATTTCTGGTAAAAAACTCTTAAGACGTCTTTTCTGGTGGCGAAATATATTTATTTTCCTCTTTTGTTTTTTATTACTCGTTTAGCAATAGACCATTTTTTTAAGATATTTTTGGAGTTCCTGATAAACTGGAAATATCTACAAAATAATGAAGTTTTTTCCTAAAAAATGGACGATATTTGGTAAGTTTTCAGTGAAGGGAGTATAATTTTTAAAAATGGTTTCTAGTATTTTTCCCTCAATTCTAAGTCCAGGCATATTAACTTACTTTTGACCTGGTGTAATGTTAGCTTTTGGTGTCAATTCAGGAGGGCTGCGACGTGCCGCACCTGTGGAACATGATAGTTCCAAGGCAGTGAGAGTTGATGATAACGATGATTTATTTCTATTTTCTTCAAAACTATGACTGCAATTTTTATCTGGTAATTTGTTAATTTTAACAATAATAAAGGTTTACAAAATAGGAAGCTAAAAAGAATTATTCACTTTATTTCCGCATGAGCAAGAGCATTCATGCCAGAAGTAGAGGCACTAGAGAACATAAAACTGATGGACACGCTGCATTTTTAATACCCTTCTTCCACTTGGGTAAATAATAAAAGTCTTTATCAAAATGCTGTGAATATAAATAAGAATATTCCGGCAGCGTATCCGATTTTATATTTAAGGCAGCCCACCATGTTTCTCTCCTTTTTTTTTTAGTAGATGGAAACCTAAAAATAGTGCCAAACTGACGTACCGCAACTGAAAATCGCAAACAATGTACTTACGCACGCAGAGACACCGTTGCCACATCCCCAGGTAATCTTCTGCAAGCAATATACTTTTTCATCATTTTGCAAAAACAAAACTAAAAATATTTTTTTGCAAATCAAGGTAACACATAAAAATAAATTATCAGTATACTTGCATACTATTCACAGACAAATACAAACCACAACTGTGGATTAATACAAGTCTAGATACTTCACATGCAGCAAAATAAAGATTTTAAATTGAGTTTTCTGGTTATATTTACATAAAGAAAGGAGAAACCAAGGAATATAACGTTATTAAATCTTTACATTCATAAATAAGCCCTAATGTAAGTGTAATGTTTTAAGTAACAGAAAAGTAATAAATTTATCATTCTCAACTTGTCATCATATTCGGCGATTTAAGGATGAATTATTACATAGCGGAAACGCTTGAGCCACCACCCAATCAGAGCAGAGGACCGACGTAAACATAGAGTCCCTTGAATTTTGGCTTCAAACAATTCGGCTGTGTGCCGAGTCTATTCTCTGATATATAGTCAAAGGGAAAAACTGTTATAATGCTTTAACAGGTCGCAACAGTTACTGTTATTTAGAAAAAAAAGTTAAATATAACAAGTTCACAATAACAGTATGAACTATGAATTGTTAAGAATTCCACGTAGACGTAGTAACAGTAGCTAAACCCGTCTGGTGGTGTAGTTGGGTAAAGGAGATTCGCTGCTACACGGGTTCAATCCCCGGGTGACCACCTGTTAAAATTTAACAGATAATGGCATGTTGGACTTGCTTATACGAAAATATATAAAAGGGCAGTTAAATGGTGGAACATCAGTAAATTTTGAAGATAAATCAAATATTTCATATCTTTGCATTCAAAAAATGTATACAAGGTGTTTTGCATAAGAACCGACACAGGGCAGGCGCACGTGTGTAAACCTAAAATATGGTGATTTAACGCAACTTACCCCTATACTAAGTTGCACCCCTGAAAAGTTATAGGCCTTCAAAGTGGGGTTTCCAATTTCGAAATAAATCAATATCTCTGTAATACTTTAACTTAGAAAAACCAAAGTTAGTACCCGTTCTGAGTGTACCAAGAGCATTAATCAATGGTAGTAGAGTTCAATTAAGGCATTTGAAAAAGATGATACACCCTTAAAATGTCGCAATTTTTTAACATATTGGTAGATTTAATAAATTATTATTTTATTTTATGAGAAATTTAACTCTAAAACTTTGTTACTCCTGTTATTTTCAAAAAACTTTGTTGTTTTCAAGAAAAACACTAATAACTAAAACATTTTATGAACAGTACCTATCTGTGTTCATTAGAACTAAGAAAAAGCCATGAAATGCGTGTTCAAAGCTAACTCTAAAAATCTCCGGTTTTCTCTTTGTTTGACCGCAACCCATTTTCTAACAATAATACCTATACTTTTTAAAACAATAATTTATAATTTAACATTTCCTTGAAAAAAGTTTGCATTCAAGTTATAGCCTATATTCTCTTTTTTATATATTTTTAAGTTTTCAAAATAAACTGTTAGTATAAAGAAGATCCATTTGTACAATATTTTTCTATTATAACCTGTAACTAAACCACACCAGACTAAACTAGTATACTGTGACTACGACTACACGACTACACTTTTAAAGAACAGTTATTTAGGGTGGAAGACGGCAGGTAGCAGGTACAATCGTTAGATGGCCTTGTACACATGTGCTGGCATTTATTTCCGACATTTTTCTAAATCAGCCTGTTTCCCCTACAAATAAATAAGCAGGTTGGTTAGGTTAAAAAGGCACGCTTTATTTTAGTATAAACTTGCATTTGCTCACTGCTTCCACTTTGTTTTTCAAAAGATAAACGGTTCCATTGGATGTTATGCAGATGACATGACAGCGCTGCTATTAGAAACGGAAAAGGAATTACAAAGGATGTTGAGTGTGCTAAATGGTGTTTTAAATATATCAAACTAAACATAAATACGACGAAAACAAGGTTACACAAGATAAGTAAAGAAAGAACATGCAGTGCTATCGGGGCGGCAAGGCTGCGAACGAGCCCTGAGGAAAAAAAAAGAAAGGACAGCGAAAATGAATACAAAGCTTAATCATGCAACAGCTTAAATATAAATGTTCATGTAATTTGAAAGTATTATAACGAATGATGATAAATGTAGCAAATCAAGAATCTCAACATTCAATAGATAGACAACATACTTTTCTCGCAGATAAACAGTTAAATTTGGGTCTAAGCAAATGGTTCATCAAGTCAAACGTATAGCATAGCATACTGTACTAATTTTAGTGACTCACTGTTCCATACACACACAAAAATCGGGACGCAGTAAGTGCGTTTTGGTAGCGAATTTTCATTAAATGCTTCGAGCTTCAATACCTCAATTTGCTATTAACCTAAGGTTCGTTGGCTAGGAAACAAGTTGTCTCGGAAACATTTAAGTTTATTTTCAAAAAATTGTTGTACATTTTCAGGCAATAAGTTATTTTGATAAAATATGGTACATTGTTTCTACTACTGGTAACCAAATTGATGCCTGTTTGCATTAAAGAGGCATAACGCACTGGCTGCGTCCAGAATTTTTTCTTACAAACATGCATCATGTTTCGATAAAAAAAAGGCAAAAATGCAATAATATAAAGGGTGTTCGGAAATAAAGTATAGGTATTACCAGCGACTTACGGGCCATGCTGTGATTGTGAAAATAATTTTATAAGATGCAGCTCAAGACACCCTATAATTAACATACATTTTTTTCTCGTATCTTGTATAATAACAATTATATAATTGAGCTTTACCATACCCTGTATATAGGTTCACAGATAAAAACTGAAACTAAATCCGGATATGGATTCTAAGGTGCATAGTTTGCACTAATTTGAAAAAATCTTTTTAAAATTCAAAAGTCGCGGTCTTCTCATTAACAGTTTTTTCTAGAAAAAATTCGCTACAAATTATAGATCGTTAAACCATAAAAAACTTAACTAAAACTACTGCTAAAACGTCAGAGAAAGGGTCTATTTGAAATGAATTTTCTGGAAACATTTTAGTATAATGAAGGACAGTGACAATTGAAGGTGAAACTTGAGGGTTTTCAGGACACTCTTCATGCGACATTTTCTTTACATAACCCGTATTTGTTTCAGGTTGCTTAAATGTTGCCAATTTTGACGTTTCAAATCGCGACTTTAACGTTTTGAGGAAAACCCCAATTTTTTAATGCCTATAACTTTTTCGTCTTTAAACTTAGATACCTAAATTGTGGTGCATGATTCACTCTTTATAATACAAACAAGCCTACCAAATTTGGTTGCCCTTACTTTGTTATTTCCAGAGATATTTTTTTTCGAAGGAAAACACAAAATTTTTCGGGAAAACCTGGGCCGATTTTCCTGGGTAACAAACTTATCCAAGCCACTCGTAAAAGAAAGGTACCTATCAAATTTTATCAACATCGGCCCATTATTTTTTGAGTTATCGGTGTGATACAATTAAAAAGTCGGGATATCCTCATTAGTGATTTTTTTTCTAAAGAAAATTTACTAATAAACTAAAGCTTCTGCTGATATAACATAATTATGAAGAATCTAGGATATACTGAGTGGAGATTGGAACATGTGATGAGCACTGATAAGTACACTCAGAGAACCAAAACTACCACAACACATTTTTAAAGACCTAACGATCGTTTCACTAACAAAGTTACCGTCAAAAGACGTAATGATAATCTGCTACTGGAATTTTGTAATGCATGGGACGTTAAGTTGTACTTTGACCAGCAGGTCACGAAGTGAATGGAACTTTTCCCCTTTCGCAAGTATGTGTCTTTCAAATAGTGTCATCGGAAAGTTATGTTGCAGAATATGTTCAATAAAGTTCATTCCTCTTTGAGTAAGCATTTCATTCTCCATCCTCTTCCACATAGCATACTTATTAACATTTATATCAATGTACCTTATAAGTGACATTTTCCATGTCTATATTTCAAAAAGGTGTGAATTGATGAACATTTACATCAGATTAAAATGTTTATGAGTGTGAAGACAAGGCTTTTTGTTTATTAAATGCTTACTTTGCCATTGCGGTCCTTCTTGTCAGTTCTCATTGTATTTATGATCATCAGTAATAATACTTTCAAGGTACATACATATTTTTATTTGGTCAAGTTGTTGGCCATCCAGCTTTATATCCATGTCCGCAGTTCTGTCCTTACATATCTTCATTACTTTTGTTTTCGCAATATTAATTTTTAAATTGACTAGTCTTTATATAATGTTTTTTAACATAACCAAAGTCATTAGATTATCTCTATTCATCTCAAGTCTACTCTTTCCTATTGTTCTTATTGTCAGCACCTTAGTTACTCGACCGGTTCTAAATTCATACTGATCTTCACACAGGTATTTTTCAATGTTGGGTGTAATTTTGTTTTCACTATAACTAACGCTATGTTCACCACATTGCGGTAATACTAGTAAAACATAAAATGACAGCTCACTAATTTTAAGGCATAAATATTATTACTTTTAAAAGAGATTTTATGTTTGTTCATGGTTAGTTTGAACCTTATCACCATCTTACAATTAACGCCGAATTCTAAAACTTTATTACTGGTTTCGTAAGTCAAAACTTAAATCATTACAAGTTTACTAAGCATTACTTAAATAAGCGCATATCCGATTGTGGCAATACAATACAGCTAGAAACATATAGAATTAAACGAACTACCTACTCGTGATACTGAATAATTTGTACATAAAAACCAAATTTAAACATGAAAGTTGTTGTCTTTTTTTACGTAACTTCCACCATATGTTTCCTAAACTGCTCGAGATCACTAAAAATGTGTCTTTCTTAAACGAATAATTTTTAATCGTCTAAAATTAAGTAAGAGCCTCGGTGGTTCAGTGGTAATAAAACATACTGGAGGGTACTGTGTTCGATTCCCAAGGTTCCCCTTTCACGTTTTCAGTACCTACTGTAAAATTAACATCAGCCAAGGTTGTGGCATTGTATTTGAGCAAGTTGAATGTCTGCACGTGTGTTCCGCCCGTTTGAGGGGGCCTAAAGCACTGATAAGTACATTTGGAGAACCCAAATCACCCAACCCGTTCAATTTCTGATAACGCTAACTTTGTTAGTGAAACGATCATTAGGTCTTTAATATTTACTATTACGTTAGAGTCAAAATTGTTTAGTATGGTTAGGTAAACTGGTGTATTTTTCACTGTTAACAAGAGAATCTTAAAATTGTAATATTATAAATAATAAATTACTTTTATTAATACGACAATTTTTAACGTCTGTCGATTTCCGCGACTATGGCCAATCTCCGACACCAGGGAGCAGTTTCACCTGACTGTCCTGGATATTTTTGGCAAACCTCTGCCCTTCTATAAGGAGGGTAGGGATCTTTAGCGTACCCAACATCGCAGCCACGTTAAAGATTCGTACCTCTACTTGGCCATAGTCGCGGAACTAGACCGATGTTAAAGAAAGTAAGTAATACAATCATGTATGTGTGTGTGTGTGTGTGTGTAAGCGCGTGCGCTTGTGTGTGTATGTGTGTAAACTGTAAACTGAATATTTATTTAATTAAAATATTTACACTCACCTATAATTATACATTCTGGAATAGGAAGTGGCTAAGCTGTGTAAAATTCAGACCAAACCTGCTTCACAGCATGCATAAATATGTATGGTGCCCGGTGCGGGCATGGCCTAATGTATTAAAGTATGAGAATTATGTCCTAGTCCTACACGTTTCTCCAATTTCTAGCCTAACCGCTAACCTAAATCAATTTTGTTTCTTGTTTCTGAAATATATTTTGTATTTGTATTTTCAACAGAAATATAAAATTCCTAATTGCTTCAGATATCCAGACGACTGAAAGTTAAATTACGAAAATACCTACTATAGGAGAAAACAATGCTGCTATGCCAAGTACATTTCGTTTTTCAAAAGACAAGGAAACAGGGAAGCAACAGAAAGACATTACCTACTTGTATTATTTGAATTGGCTCTTTACTTCATATTTTAAAATGAGTAAGTCACAGTTGTAAAATTTGTTAATTATTAGGTCCCAATATATAAGTAGTTTTAAATATATGTGGTAAACGATAACCCCATTATTTTGTCTTGTTTTTCAAGTCTTTATATATATATATATATATATATATATATATATATATATATATATATATATATATATATATATATATATATATATATATATATATATATATATATATTTGGTAGCCTATCGAGTTTTATATTTGCATTGCAGTTTCACCATTTGTGATTTCGACATTCTTTTGTTGCTGTATTTGCTATATAAGTAACTGTATAAGCATATTTTATAAACTAGTGTGACAACAAACAGCACAATAAATATATGCACATATGTAATATGTATAAACTTTAGTTTCAAATCTTGCAAGATATACCTATACCTACTTCTTATCAAAACGTTTTTTAAAGGTTATGAAACGCTGTGTACGTTTAGCTATAAAACAGTTCTATTAAGCCAGAAGACTCCAGCTACATAGCTCTAAAACATAAGTTCACTTGTATTAATGGTTAATAAACATGCTTATGCTTGTTCTATAAGCATAAATCCTTAATAAATATACTATATTAGAGTATTAGGACTGACATAGATGGCATTTGGCATAAACTATATTGCTCTAAATTTTGTTTTGAGAAGTAAAAATGTAATATTGCCTCTATAGAGAAATAGTGAATCTAAAATAGTTGTATGGGTGTTATATAGAGGCGTATATAGTACTTAGGAAAGTGTCTAATTTGTATCTGCATCTTGGATCTCTTCCCTCTTATTTTTACAATCTTTTTTACATTTACAGTTGTGATTTCTTTATCAAAAAATAACGTGTTACAAGAAGTGACTGTTAATTTTCTTAGTATGGAGGTCCTTCAATCCACCTATTCAATTTCCCTTCTGCTTGTATAAAAAAAAAGTCGGAACGGGGCAAGTGCGTTATAGTAGCCAATTTTCATTAGTTTTGTTATAAGTGAAGAGAAGTATGCAAAAATTAAAGTTGTATGAACAAGAGCCAGTAGATATATTTGTAAAGTAGGAGCGTCCTGAAGAAGCTGAAATTTTAACAAAGTTGATAGTGGCAATTCTAGAAAGTTTTATACATTTATCTGATTAAGCATTACATCTGTTGCTGAATTGTGTCTCTTACACAAGCGAAGGCTTATTTGTACAATATATTTTACAATCTGTATGCCAAATAAACTATACTATAGATAAGGTAAGTTACTTTATCTTCGAAGAGTATCCTAAAGCTGTTTCAACTTACGTATCTTACATTTAAAAAGCTGCTTTCAAAACAATTTCTCAAAAGAGTCTTAATGTTTTCTGTCAATATAATATGTCGCTCAAACTATTTAATATATTCATCTTTGTTTATTCTATTGAACCTTAATGTTTTTTATAACAGCAGCATCTATTTTATATATAAACTAATAAAATGAATTTTGAAACATTATATCTAGTTTAATATATATATATATATATATATATATATATATATATATATATATATATATATATATATATATATATATATATATATATATATATATATATATATATATATATAATACATTTTTTAAAAGTAAATTGACGAGTTTCGAAGATATAGCATTTTTTAAAAGGAAATTTGCAATTTTCCATGGAAAACTTGACTTACAGTGTGATGAAAAAAAAAACAGCAGTCTCTGACCTGACCTGACCTGACCAGTGTGATGGAAAAAAACGGAAGTCTCTAGTTGGCCTAAAAGCTTCGCAAACCATGTTCTACATATTAAAGAAATTTTTTAAGTTGTTACCTCTCTACAAGCGAAATTTTCTTTATGAAAATTCGCTAATATTGCACAATTTATTACAAAAGTTAGAAATATGTGGCAAATGCAATATTCTTATGCAACATTTTTTTAATTTCAGAGCAAGCACCAACAGAACTGGAGCAAAGTGACAAGGTTGTTCAGATCTTATCCAAGATGAGCCATGCAGTTAATGGCTTGAGGGAACACCTGGACCCTCTGTATGGTTAGTGCTAACTTTAAAAGATTTGTATTATTATGTTGAATATAATTTTGAATTTTTTAATTTTTTGTTTGCAATATAAGTACACACACTTGCCTAGCCTGATGCTGAAGAAAAAGTGTTTCAAGTTATATCATAAATGTTTAGTATATATGTTTATAATTTATTGTTTATAATAAAAGGTAATAAAAAAAGTTTACTTTTTGTATGCTTTTACAGAACAGTTCTGTAAATATTTCTGTTGTCTCGCAACCAGAAGTGAACTGATACCAGAAGCAGATGCAGCATCAGTGGTATCAAATGAAAGCAGTGATAGTTGCGACTATTGAAACAGACTGTGGAAAATAATTGTTAGTAATACATATACTGATAATTATGATCATCTATAAGCTCTTTAGTTTTGTAATTTTTTGTGGCCATTTTTTTGCGTAAGTTACAAACACATTTGTTTGTATCGTTCGTACACTATGTTATGTGTGGCATGTTTTGAATTCAAGGCATGAGATGGTGACTACCATTACCTACACTTTAACTGTAAAAGTATGAAACTAAGTATTGAGGTATAATTTTTTTAATCATTAAATTGTACACTTACAGTATTTTTTAATATTACTTCGCAATAAATTTATCGTATATTGAGTCTTAGAAGGTGGACAAAGGTACTATGTCTTGTTTCAAGTTTTTATTAAACTGTTTTAGCATTTGTGCCTAATCAAAAGGTTTTTTTGTAAGACTCATCTTACAGTTTAAATTATATATATATATATATATATATATATATATATATATATATATATATATATATATATATATATATATATATATATATATATATATATATATATGTTGAAAATTAATAGCGAATATAAAATTTAGCGCCCTCTAAACAATGTTGGTAACACTGTTGTAGTCCAATAAGAATAAAGTTAGTTGATGTCAAAGCATCGAACAGAGCGTTTCATTTTCTATACCGGCAATAATTTTTAACAGGTTATGGGGCCCAGATGCTAATGGCCACGTGTGCAATTAGCTGGGAATGCCGGTAAAGAATTGTGAAGTATAACGTTGTGTGTTTCGCGAGAACGTTAACGGAAATGGCATCGAATAATTACATAGTGAATGTGCCGAAACTAAAAGGCCGCGAAAATTTCGCAGAATGGTCTTTTGCTGTTGAAAACTTTCTAGTACTTGAAGGTTTATCTAAGTGTACTACAGAAGTGGTTCCTGATCACGATGCAAAAGCGAAGGCTAAAATAATATTAACATTAGACTCGTCATTGTTTGTACATATAAAAGGTGCAAAAACCACGGTGGAATTGTGGAAGACGTTAAATAATTTATTCGACGATTCCGGGCAAACGCGTAAAATAAGTTTGCTGCGAAAGTTAATTTCAACACGTCTTGATGAATGTGACTCTATGACGGAATATGTTAATCGAATAGCTGATACTGGACAAAAGTTAAGTGGTACGGGTTTAGATATCGGGGATGAACTTTTAGGTTCTATCATGTTAGCCGGTTTAACCGAAAAATATCAACCGATGGTGATGGCTATTAGTGATGGGTTGTTATTTAACAGTCTGTTATATTTTAACTGTTGTCGGGCCGCAGCAGTAACAACCTGTTATGGATATATACAAATAACAGGTACAGTGGAGGGGATGCTGTTGCGCAGTTGGTCGTATCTGTTTCTGTTGCACTGCTACGATGAAGCAGCTTCTGTTTTCATCCGCAACTGTTATAACAGGAAGAATGGACATGAGACTGGGAATGGGGTATAGAGCGGACTTTACTTCATAACATAATACTGTTTTCATCCGCAACTGTTAAACAGGATGAATGGACATGCGACTGGGAATGGGGTATAGAGTATAGAGCGGACTTTACTTCATAACATACTACTTTATACTAGTGTGCTCACAGCTTTGGGAACGTAGGGTCGTCGGTACAATGAAACTCTTAAATTTTGACAGGTTGTTGATTCACACAAGACACACACATATATTTACAATTTATAAACAAACACAAAATATGAAAAATGTAAATAAAAAGGCTGTATATGTAGCAAGTGAAAATTATTAAAAATGAACTATATCCCTGTAAAAATAAAATCAGGCCACCGCGTATATAAAAAAATAATCACATAGGCGTTGACGTAAACTCAATCTTCATTAGATAACTCGATATGCTGATGGCATTTTTGTTTTAAGAAAAAACTGATATGTATACAAACGTACAGTTATGCTTTAACGTGAGTCCTTAGGTATTATATTATATTAGGTAGTTTTTTGCTCATTCTTCTTTGCCTTATGTAACTAATAAATCAATATTCCTTTTTACTTTTCACTTTGGAAATCTAAGAAATAGGTCCGATTTTAAACATCTTTTTTTTATTACTACTGCAAAATAAAAAATCCCTGAAACTTAAAAAATCTCAGAAACAGTACCAATTTTAATGAAATTATAAAAATATTCCCTGTACCCGGTATAGTTGAAACCAGATACACTTCGCCCTATAGGTAGAGAGAAAAAAATTAGTTTTATTTTTTTTAAATTATTTATTTTATTTTTTGCTTACAATAATTCATTTATTTCATATAGCTCTAATTTTTAAGGAAAAGATGGCTATAGAGGTTTTCAAGCTCAATGCTTAACTAATACTTAATTAGTTAAGAAAATTCGAAAGAAATTCTGCATTGTTGAATTTTTTACCAATAATTATTATTAGTGATGAATACCCAAAAAAAACCTCCATCATTTTTTTAATAAAAAAGTTATTAATTGTTTTAAACATAATACAAGAATATTTTTTATTTTAAACATTACCCAACTACACCACCGGACGGGTTCAGCTACTGTTACTACGTCTACGTGGAATTCTTAATAATTCATAGTTCATACTGTTATTTTCAACCTGTTATATTTAACTGTTATTTCTAAAAAAACAGTAACAGGTGCGACCTGTTAAAGCAATATAACAGTTTTTCCCATCACTAATGGCTATTGATAATAGCGGGCAGAAAGTGACAGTTGACTCCATTAAGTCGAAGCTTCTAGATATGGATAGTACAGATACTGGCAGTGGGATGGCGTTTGCTGCTGGTAGTAATTCAAGTTCAAGTTATCGACGCAGGAGGACACGAACGGCGCATCCGCAAACTGACAAATTCAACAAAAATGGACATGAAGCAAATTCGAATTTAAAAGAAAATGTAACTTGCTGGAATTGCAAAGAAAAGGGGCATTTTGGAAGTCAGTGTCCAAAACTAAAACAATTAGCTAGTGGTGGCAATGCCGCGTCATCAAAAAACAAACATTTGTTTAATGTGGTGTTTTCAAATGGAAACTTCAGTCATAAAGATTGGTACGTAGACTCCGGGGCTAGTTGTCATTTCACTACAAATGAAGATTGGGTGAAGAATAAGAATCATCCGAAATTTCCTGAGATCATGGTAGCGAACAAAGAAAAACTTGCAGTTAAATGTACAGGTGATGTAGCACTAAAAACGTTAGTGGATAGTCAGTGTTTGGATATTACCGTAACAGATGTCATGTGTGTGCCGGGACTAACAACCAATTTATTATCTGTAAGCCGAATTAATGGAAATTTTGTGATATTTGGTGACCAGATTTGCCAGATTTTCAATCGAGATAATGAACTGCTTGCGACAGCTAATCTGCAAGAAGGTGTGTATAAGTTAAATATACCTGAGGAAGTTTCTCCTGTAGCAGCACCTGCAGTAGCTCTGGTCACGGGGCAGACGTGGCACAGAAGGTTGGGGCATATAAATACAGCATACCTGAACAAGATGGTAAATGGAGCAGTCGAAGGAATGGAATGTCAAGGACAAAGACAGTTTGATCTAAAAAATTGTATTACATGTTGCGAAGGTAAGCAAACAAAATTGCCATTTAAAAACACTGGTACAAGGGCCTCATCATTGTTAGAAATTATTCACACTGATATATGTGGACCAATGCAAACACAGTCACTAGGAGGGTCCAAGTATTTTTTAACATTCGAAGATGATTTTAGTTGAATGGGCTTTGTTTATTTTCTAAAAAGTAAGGATGAAGCATTTGGGTGTTTTAAAAATTTTAAGGCAATGGTGGAAAAACCTAAGAATATGTCGATTAAGTTTTTACGATCAGATAATGGTGGAGAATTTTGTTCAAATGAATTTGAAAATTATTTGAAGTCAAATGGTATAATACATCAGACTACTAACAGTTATACACCTGAACAGAATGGTATGTCGGAGAGACTAAACCGAACGTTAGTAGTGAAAGCGAGATGTATGCTATATGATGCAAATCTAGAAATTAAATTTTGGGCAGAAGCTGTGCATTGTGCGATGTACCTGAGCAATCGATCAATTGCTTCGGGCATTGACAAGACACCGTTTGAGGTATGGAATGGAAAAAGGCCAAACTTGAAGCATTTGAGAATTTTTGGCAGTCATGCAATGATGCACGTACCTAAAAATTTAAGACAAAAATGGGATAAAAAGTCAAAAGAAGTTATTTTTGTGGGATACGAAGAACAAACAAAAGGCTATAGATTATATGATTATGAAAAGCATGAAGTTAAAATATGTAGAGATGTGATAGTTATGGAAGGAACAAGTAGAAATGATAACTTAAAAAACAGTTTAGAAATTGTTATAGAAGAAAATAATAATGAATTGTTAGAAATTGAAGATTCAGTGGGTGTTGAAACTGAGGTAACTTCGGAAACAAATTCTGAAAGTGATTCAGGAAGTGAATATTCCTGAGAAGAAGAAGAAGATAGTGATTACACACCTACAGAATTAGTGTCAACTTCAGAATCTATCAGAAAATCTGACAGGGAAAGAAAACCGAAAGGTTATGAAGATTTTGTGACTTATATGATGTGCAAAGATACTTGTGAAGTTAAAAGTGATCCTGTTATGTTGAAAGAAGCTCTCTCCAGGCCAGATGCCGAGATGTGGAGGCAAGCTATAAAAGAAGAGTTGGAAAGCTTCAGAGAAAACGACGCCTGGGAACTAGTGGACCTACCTAATGATTTGTCAACGATAGTGCCGTGTAAGTGGGTGCTTAAGAGAAAGGTGAGTTGTGAAGGTGAAATTAGGTATAGTGCGAGACTAGTGGCAAAAGGTTTTGTGCAACAACCAGGTATAGACTACGATGAGACTTTTGCACCAGTCATAAGATTTTCTAATTTGAGACTGTTATTTGCATTAGCTGTTAAATTAGGGTTAGATATATATCACCTAGATGTGCAGACTGCTTTCTTATATGGAGATTTAAAAGAATGTTTATATATGCAAATGCCTGAAGGTATGAATGTGAATCAAAATAAAGTTTTAAAGTTAAAGAAAGCCATTTATGGGCTGAAACAGTCGTCACGAGCTTGGAATAAAAAGGTACATGATGTTTTACTAGGGCTAGGTTATGTGCAATCAGCTTATGAGCCTTGCATTTATAGTAAAAGATCTAAAAATGTATTTACTCTTGTAGCGTTGTTTGTAGATGATTTTTTCTTATTTTCAAATAGTATCAAAGAAACAGATTTTTTGAAAAAAGAGTTGAAATCTAGATTTAAAATTAAGGATTTGGGAAAAATGAAGGAGTGCTTAGGCATGACAGTTAATATTGATAAGGACAAAAATATTGTTTTAAATCAGAAAGATTATATATTAAAATTGTTAGATAAGTTTAACATGAAAGATGCTAAAGCTGTATGTACGCCAATGGAGGCAAAATTTAGTTTAGAAAAAGTAGTTTTGACCGAAGAGAATAAAGCTAAGTATCCCTACCAGACTTTAATAGGAAGTCTAATGTATTTATCAGTATTAACAAGACCTGATATTAGTTATAGTTTAAGTTACTTAAGTCAGTTCAATAATAATTATGACAAAAGTCATTGGATGTGTGCCAAACGTATTTTGAGATATTTAAAGGGCACTGCAGATTATTCAATAAAATTTTCAAAAAATGATACTGAATTGAAAGGTTTTGTTGATTCGGATTGGGGTAGTGACAATGTGGACAGGAAATCTTACACAGGTTTTTGCTTCTTACTGTTAAATGGTCCTATTTCTTGGGAAAGTCAGAAGCAGATATCTGTTGCCTTATCAAGCACAGAAGCTGAGTATATGGCAATCACAGAGGCTGCTAAAGAGGCCATATACTTAAAAAATATATTGCAAGATCTAATAGGTGTTGATAGACCTGTAGTAGTTTATAATGATAATATGGGAGCGCAGAAACTGTCATATAATCATATGTATCACAAGCGTAGTAAACATATAGACATAAGGCACCATTATATAAGCGAAATTATTGCTAAAAATCAGATTGTCTTAAAATACTTACCTACTTCAGAGATGCCAGCTGATATGTTTACTAAAGGTTAAACTAGCGTTAAGCATGATAAGTTTGTTTAGTGTTTAGGTTTAGCATAATGAATTTATTTTTAAATATTCTCTAAGTGGGTGTGTTGAAAATTAATAGCGAATATTTAAAATTTAGCGCCCTCTAAACAATGTTGGTAACACTGTTGTAGTCCAATAAGAATAAAGTTAGTTGATGTCAAAGCATCGAACAGAGCGTTTCATTTTCTATACCGGCAATAATTTTTAACAATATATACCTAACACTCAGTTTATAAATTATATTGTATGTTGTGTTTTCTACGTCATATCAAATACATTATTGTACATAATGTTGTTTTGGAAGCTTACTATTTCAAAATTTGCAAAATCTAATTAGATGTCTATATGTATGTAAAGATTTTATAAAGAAAATAAAAAAACTTTTAAAAGCCTTGAGATAAGGAGTTTGTTTTTGGTGCAGGCATTTGTATTTTACAAATAAGGTAAAATATACTTTTTTAATATAAAAATACTTATATAGCATATTTGTTTGGCAAAACCACTATATGTATATAAGTATAAGAAAACTATTCATATTTGGTCTGCTAATGGAAATTCTTAGTAAATATAACAAAATCCATGGCTACAAAATGTTAACCTTAGGGTCTATAGAAAATAGAAAATAAAAATGAATCATCTCAAGAACCTTTACCAAAATTTATATTGTTGTTGTCCTTCCTTAGTGAAATTGTTCCATATTAAATACAGACGTTGAGACTATTTCTCTGGCTTCACTAACATTGGTTTTCTTTTCTGTAAATTAAGGACATAGCAGTGAAACCGGTCACAGAAATGTAGAATTCAAAAGCGCCACAAATAATCTCAACGTCTGCATTTAGTATTTACCTAGGTACAAGATTTTTTTGTTACATTTTTAACTGTTTAGAAAAGTAACTTAAAAGTTTTACTGGATGAAAACTGAAATTTTCATATTTATGTTTTAGCTTCATGTACCTACTTAGCTTGATGTAGCTACTTTGCTGATACTTTTTAATGGATAGCACTTTATAACACTTCATTTTTTGTTGTAATTTGTTAATAAGCAGGTATAAATTTTACATTTTTCCTCATAATTTTAATACTTTTATATTATTGTATATAGTAAGTATATTTGTTCATCTAAATTGTACATATGTTTTACAAATAGGTATAAGCTTATACACTGTGATCAAAACAATTGAATTCACTCATAAGGATTCAAATTACACTATCAAACTAGTTTATACATACCTATTGCCATTTTACTGTTTTTAGCGAAAATTTTATTATGAAAAATTTGCCATTGTTGTCCCTTTCTTCAGTTATTATTCATTATTATTCTGTAACTGCTACCAGTATTTAACTTGCTTTAAGAAGGAGCTTGCTTTTAATTGTGACCATATAATGTTAATTGTTTGATCACAATTTATCACTATAATTTTACATCACTAAAACAGTCAGATTTATATAATTTTATATTATCCTAATAATGTATCTTTAGCAATATTCATTATTAATAAATCAGGAAAATTATAAAACTCTCTGACATATCGGATAATTTAGAGTGTATTGCAGTACATGATTATGCTCTCGATTTGTGCCAATAAATGGGCTTGTTCATATGTAATGCATTTTTATTGCTTTTAATGTAGATAAACCTTAAAAATAGTATTACAAACATTCAATGATAGTTGTATTTTATATTTATATAATAATATCTACCTTAATTCTGAGTCCTGGATATTTGCCTGTGTGGACCTTGTGTTCATGTCTCAGGGATGCTACGCAGATGCAGGAAAACTTCACTTTATAGTGAGCCAGATTCATGAGAGGATAAATTTTACTAGTAATTACAACTTGTGGTTTACCGTTGGCTTCCGAACAAAATTTACCATATTTTTAGGGGTTTTAGGGTTCATTTCACTGCTGGAGTCAAACCTGCTACCTTTAGAGTAGCAGTTAGACATTTTCAGCACTATACCACACTCAATAACCTTATATCCACATTAAATTATAAATACGGTTTGTTCTAATATATAACATAGAAATAAGAAAATAGTTTGTTTCATTTTTATATAATTTTCAGTTTTAACGTTGTCTTACAGTTTATTTAATTCAAATATATGATTATGTTTTTTGTGTACATAATATATTATCTTAAAAATTTCATAAATCGTAGGCAACCATGTATTTTTTATTACTAACCCAGTTTATACACTTTGTTAATTGTAATGGACTTATAATTTGGATTTATTATATTTATCAAATATGATTTGACTTTGAAATAATTAACAATATGTTTCCAGTCAGACAACTTTACCACTATGCTATTATATGTCGTTACCTTTATTTCTATATAAAGGTATAAACATGTTCTATTATAAGTTATATTATAACAATATATATAATAAGAAAACAATGTACAGTAAAACCCCATTTAAAGTCCTGGTTAGAGACCTACCAAACCGGAGGTTAAGTGAAACGATGTAAAATAAATCATTACGAATGAACATAATGTACATACATATGTACATATTTGTGACTCCAAAGGATTAAGAAAAAAACAGTATTCAATTACCTATGTATTATGTACACGCCTGCAGTCTACATTATATTATGTACTCCTTTTTTACCTGTTTTAGACTTTTTTCAGAACAACAACGTTATACTGAATCAGTTTCAAGTTAAAAGAATACATTTGCCTACAACAAACTGCAACGCTATAATGAAAGAACTTTAAATGAGAGGACGTTATGCAAGGACTTACTGTATATTAAATATATGTGTGTTTGAAACTGTATTTATTTATTCAAATGTTCAGTTTTATTTTCTTTTATAAAAACTGAAATATATCTTACGTGATCATGTATTTTTTACCAAAACCCACCTGTCGGTACCTCGTATATATATAATTTTGTATAATTGATTTGTTATAATTTTGTAAATTTTCTGATATATTAATTAAATATGTTAAATATCAGATGTATATATAATGATTTCGCAAATAAACTGGGTTTTATTATTTTATGTTTGTCATTGGTCTTTCTATGTGTATATCTTTAAATTTTATACCTTATACGTTTTTATATTTGCCCGGCTCTAGACTCCATACTACTAGGGTATGTAGTGAGTTCTTTTTTTAATTATTTTTTTAAAATTAATGAATTTAACGATTATTCAATTTCCCTTTTACTTGCCCAAATTTAAAACCAGATATATTTATCATATCCTCAAATAATAATACTGCATCAAAATTTTTATATACATATATCTGATTTTATTCTACTAATTTTATAAGGATAAAGAAATAACAACATAACACCACTGCTAAATCAACAAATTCTTATATTATTACTTGAGCTTTTTTTATTTAGGTTTTATCTTTCATCAAAATTTTTACTTTGCGCTTTTCCAAAATTGGTGATTTGAAAACATAAATTAATTTCTTATTTAAATATTATAAACAGATTAGAGGTTTACATACATTAATGACACAAATTTTCATTAATACATTCATTACTGAAATTTAAAAGTTTCATTCACTTTTTTTTTATTAGTACAGAAGTATATACCTTCGCAACTTCCTGATTGCTTCCTTATCAACCGATGTTTGTGTCGTCGAAATCCATCGTTGCTAGGCAGCTATCTTGTAGACTTCTTACTTCAAAATAACGCGTATCTGGCGTCAATTATTATTTTAATATTTGCATATCTTTTGTTGCAGCACTTCTTTTGAGCTTATTACTCATTTAGGAGACACATTAATGATTATTTTATAGTTTCTAACACTTTTCAAACTTTAATTCTCCAATTTTACTTATTATTTCACTATTTTGCCTTATCAAAATGCACTGGCATCCTCTTGATATTGAACCAAATTGAAGAGAGTTTTTATTCAATTATTTGTCACTTCCTGCTCAGATTTTGTATCCAAAGCAATCTAATTAATTTTACAAACTGTCATAAATTGTTTTCGTATTTCTTACCATAGAAATATTGTTGTCTATGTACACAAAAACTGATAAATACATTGGCGTATTATGGATTTTTAGAATGTCAATGTCAATTCACTTAACTTTCAATATTTAGCAACAGCAACAAAAACAAGTCTTAAACTACTTAAATACATAGAAACTTATCTATCATAACTTTTAAGTAGTGGCATCTGACAATTCATAAACATTTTAAAGGATCGTACACATTTAATATCTTATCTTATAACAAAAAAAAACACTTTTCACTTTTTTTAACAAACATGTATCAACCCTTTGTTAACCAAATTATACCTATTTGTTTAACAGTTTATTTTCATTTCAAACTACATTTCATTTCTTCTTAAATGTCTTATCATGTAGCTTGAAAAAGTACTTTGCACTTAACTACTGTAGTGTCTATTCAATACATTATTTACACTCTGCTTAAAATTAATTTAAGAATCATTTGCTCCTTTTATTATTTGAGAACTGTCTTTTTATATAACTGTTTTTAATGTATTTTATCATCTTTGTATTTCAGAACGCCTGCTGCTATGTAAATATTTATTGGACAAATAATGCAGTGTTTTATTATAATTTGGTTTTACTGGATATTTGAAACATCTGCATCTTTAGTAAGTTATTTCATATTAATCTCATTTACACCTTACTTTGAAGTGCTTTTCACTTGTGTGGTTTATATGAGTGTCTTTATATATTGAGTGTATATGAATTTGTTTTTACCATTTTATTTGTTTCCACATATACAAAACATTATCGCTATTTATTTACACCTAGTATGTAAATTTCCTTTTCATTAATTTTTTTAAATTTTTGTTTCTACATTTCAGATTGATTTCAAGAATTCATTGGCAATGCTCTCCAATGATTTATACAAACCGTTTTTATTGGAATCAGTATGCTGCACGATACCACCTTCGATATCCACTTAAATTGATACCAGGTTCTCCACAGTATTGACATTTAGTGGCAGTGTTACTGTTTTGACAATTACCGTTCATAAACTTTTAGTATTCTTATTAGTGATAAGTGATATTCTAGTTTACTCGCAAATACCTAGTTTTAAGTTTTAGTTTTAAGCTTTGCGTGTGGTAGCAAATAATTTAAGTTTGATATTGCCTAAATATCAATACAATATATATATATATATATATATATATATATATATATATATATATATATATATATATATATATATATATATTAAGGGAGCGGAGGATAATTATAGAGATAAACTCGTCGAACTAGGCACATATATAGACATAGGTAACGGGATAATGTAAACTATATTAACTCACAAAACTTAACAGTAATATTATTAACTAACAAATGAATCACCTTACGTAGACTGTTACATCGTGGATCTTAATTGAACAGTATTATGTTTACATAAATAAATTATAAGTATCGCGGCGTTATATCTGAAGCAATCTAATCTTCACCGTCTACATTGTAAAAACTTATTTTATTAACTGATTCTCTGTTACTGAAATTAATCTCATTTATATTTACAAAACAATAACACATTTTGATTCTTAATTAGTATTACGACCTTTCTGATTTGCTGACTGCAACATTCCTGTATATCTTGCAACTTGACTTGTTATTGTTTACATACTGAATGTGATATTTTCAATGTCAATAGATACAATGCTGACCTCTAATTAATGCAATATTTACATTCCTTGTTTAAAGAATTAAACTGAACTACTTTTAATAATTATTTTAGTGTTTTTACCAATTATGTTTCTAAGTCTATTACGGCCCTTCTGAAGACCTTTCGTGTTCTCTCAACATTCTGCCGAGTCAACAAAAATGACGGCTCGCTGGATGGCTCTGGCCTAAATGTTTAATTTATTTTTTACCTAGGTTTGGCACTAATTATAATGATTGCAAGAAAGTTAAATTGTATAGTACCCTAGTGTGAGAATTGGAACTACTAATACTTGAATTAATGGAGACTACCTTAGATATGTTACTGGACTTAATAATACAATTAATAATTTTGGATTCAATCCTACGTATGATAATGGAAATCACAATAATAAACATAATATAACTATGCATACCACTCTATGATGGTAATCGTAATAATAAATAAAATAATCTTTTTGACTACAACCTTACATGAGATAATCGACATAACAATAATTAAAATAATATTGTTGATATTTAGTATCAATGGCCCAAAAATTATGTGTATGTGTCGCCATCTATAGTTCCATATAGTAAGTAAGTAACGTCATTATATTTTTGTATCGACAGTTGTTAATAAAGTAGTGTTATGCTGATACTCAAATGTGAAGCTGTGTTTTATTCAACTCTGAATAATAACAGGTTATGGGACCAGTGCTTCGTGTAATTTGAGTGCATAATGGCGAATAATAATTTCATCGCGAGTATACCTAAGTTGAGAGGTCGCGATAATTATGCAGAGTGGTCTTTCGCAGCTGAGAATTTCCTGATACTCGATGGGTTGAAAACGTGCATCGAGGGAACTGAAGCTGACGCCAGCAAAGTCACTCAGGCAAGAGCCAAGTTAATTATGACAATTGAACCATCATTATATATTCATATAAAGGAGACTCAAACGGCCCAAGAACTTTGGATGAAACTAAAGAATTTGTATGATGATGCTGGTTTTGCTAGACGAATAGCTTTATTACGATCGTTAATTTCGGCGCGATTGGAAGACATGGATAGCATGGGGTCATATGTAAACCACATTGTGGAAACGTCACAAAAGCTGAGGGGCACAGGATTCAAAATAGATGAAGAATGGATAGGATCTCTACTCCTAGCAGGACTACCAGAGAAGTATTCACCCATGATAATGGCCATAGAACATAGTGGGATTCAAATTACGTCGGACTCGATAAAAACAAAATTGTTGGAAATGGCAGACGATAATGCAGGTAGCGCTTTTATTAGCAAGGCTGCATGGAATAGAAAATCAGGTGATATGAATACCAAGGTTAGTCACAATAATGGTAGTTACAGTCTTTGACTATATAGAGAATAGACCCGGCACACAGCCGAATTGTTTGAAGCCAACATTCAAGGGACTCTATGTTTACATCGGTCCTCTGCTCTGATTGGGTGGTGGCTCAAGCGTTGCCGCTATGTGATAATTCATCCTTAAATCGCCGAATATGCTAACAAGTTGAGAATGATAAATGTATTACTCTTCTGTTACTTAAGACATCACACTTACATTAGGGATTATTTATGAATGTTAAGATATACTAACGTTATATTCCTTGGTTTCTCCCTACTTTATGTAAATATAACCAGAAAACTCATTTTAAAATATTTATCTTGCTGCATGTGAAATATCTAGATTTGTATTAATCGACAGTTGTGGCTTGTATTTGTCTGGGAATAGTATGCAAGTATACTGAAAATTTATTTTTGTGTTACCTTGATTTGCAATAGAGGTTTTGAGTTTTGTTTATGCAAAATGATGAAAAAGTATATTGCTTGTAGAAGATTACCTGAGGATGTGGCAACGATGTCTCTGCATGTTGCTGTTTGCGATTCTCAGTGGCGGCACGTCAGTTTGGCACTATTTTTAGGTTTCCATCTACTAACATGGTGTGCTGCCTTAAATAGAAAATCGGATACGCTGCCGAAATATTCTTATTTATGTTCACAGCATTTTAATAAAGACTTTTATTATTTACCCAAGTGGAAGAAGGGTCTTAAAAACGCAGCGTCTCCATCAGTTTTAAGTTCTCCAGTGCCTTCTACTTTTAGCATGAATAAGCTCTTGCTCACGCAGAAAGAAGGTGAAGAATTCTTCTTAGCTTCCTATTTTGTAAACCTTTATTATTGGTAAAATTAATAAATTACCCGATAAAAATTGCAGTCATAGTTTTCAAGAAAATAGTGATAAATCATCGTTATCATCAACTCTCACTGCTTTGGAACTATCATCATGTTCAACAGGTGAGGCACTTGGCAGTCCTCCTGAATTAACACCAAAAGCTAACATTACTCCAGGTCAAAAGTAAGTTAATGTGCCTGGACTTAGAATTGAGGGGAAAATACTAGAAACCATTTTTATAAAATTATATTCCGTTCACTGAAAACTTATCAAATATCGTCCATTTTTTAGGAAAAAACTTCCTTATTTTGTAGATATTTCCAGTTTATCAGGAACTCCAGAAAATATCTTTAAAAAATGATCTATTGCTAAACGAGTAATAAAAAAACAAAAGAGGAAAATAAATATATTGCGCCAACAGAAAAGACGTCTTAAAAGTTTGTCACCAAAAATCACTGATTGAGCATTTTAAAAGTCGTATTGCTTTTACGGAAAATACAGAAACATCCCTGAACGCCTCACTTTTGAGTGTTATTGAATTGATATCATTGCTTGTAATATTTTAGGCCTCTTTACCCACACAAATAGATCTGATTAAACAGCTTTTAAAATGTCCACAACGGAACTATTCATCAGACGTAAGGTCGTTTGCTATTACCCTAAATTTTTATTCAAACAAAGCTTATAATCACGTTCGAGAAAAATTGATGAAATCTTTGCCACATCCTCGAACAATTTCTAAATTTTTCCTGGATTCTGCAAAGAAGCATTCGCGGTTTTGAATTCAAAAAGTCGAGAAGCAGCTGAAAAATGTCGCAAAATACTTTGTTGAATACCTAATCTTCGACGAGATGTTCATAAGACGTCAAGTTGAGTGCACAGGAATAAGTTTTGTGGTAACGTAAATATTGGCGTGGATATGAATAATTCAAACGAGCTTCCAGTGGCTAAAGAAGTTTTGCTTTTCTTATTAGTTGCTTTAAATAACCACTGGAAAGTTCCAGTGGATTATTTCTTCCTAGCTGTCATTTCTCGTGAAGAAAAAGCAAGCCTCTTATTTAATCGGGCTTTAAGTTTCATCTATCAAGCAAGAATAGTCATTACTTCCGTAAGTTTTGATTGAGCAGCTGCAAATATAAGCATGATTAAATGTTTGTGAGCAAATTTAGATACATTTATTCAAGAAGGTTTAAAGGCTTATTTGCCGCATCCTGTAACCAATGAAAATGTATATTTTCCTAGATGCTTGCCACATGATGTAATTAATAAGAAATTATCCGGTAAGTTGTAGATCTATAAAACATGGCAACAGACAAATCAGGTGGTCATTTCTAGAAAAACTGGTAGAGCTGCAAGGTTTTTTTCTTAAATTTTTGTTGAAAACACTTTTTACTGAATTTGCATAGAAAAAAATCGCTTGTGACGAGATCACAACATTGCAACATTAACACTTTCGAACATTTTATTCGAGAAATCATTTCTATAAAAATTCACTACCATAACGCACTTGCTGCGTCCAGACTTTTTAGTTAATAGTATACTTAAATAATGTATGGGTAGTTAAACATCTTTTAAATTTTATTTTATTATTTTAATCGTATTTATGAAAATTTCAATCCTATTTCTCGAGACGCCTGTGGTGTCGAGGACCATGTAAACAAACATTTAATTCAATCTTGGTTTCAAACATTACAACGCATCGCATTGGGTGATGCCTGGTCTATTCGTAGATAGATAGTCAAAGGTTACAGTCATGGTAGTGACAGCAAATGTCATACGTCAAATAAGTCAAATGTGTCATCTTTCAAAAAGCAAGTTCGTTGTTATGCTTGTAAACAAATGGGTCACATCAAAAGCAAATGTCCCGACTTAAGAAAGAATAAAGGCAGTTCTGAAAGCGCAAATGTGTTCAGTGCGACATTTTTAACTGGACAGCACTTTAACAAAACTGATTGGTACCTGGATTCGGGGGCCAGTATTCACATAACTATAAACAGAGACTGGTTAACAGATGTCAGAAATCCACAAGGGGTAACTGAAATCATTCTTGCAGACAAATCGAAAATGTTAATAGAATGTATTGGTAACTTGAACATTACGACAGTTGTTGAAGATCAGAAATTTCGTGCAATTGTTAAAAACGTAGCATATATTCCACAAGTTGCCACGAATCTTATGTCGGTCAGCCAACTCATTAATAATGGTAATAGAGTCGTATTTGGAAGTGATGGTTGCCAAATTTTTAATAAAAATAACCAGCTGATTGGTACTGCCAAACTAATTAATGGTATGTACAAGTTAGACACAGAAATTGCAGAGCAGTGTTTTATAGCTGCTGGAAATGCAGTGTCGGGTGATATATGGCATCGCAGGCTGGGGCATATTAATGAAAATGAGTTGAGGAAAATGACAAGAGGGGCAGTTGAAGGTATGATATGTGCAGGTGAACTGAACATGAGCAAACAAAACTGTGTAACATGTAATGAGGGGAAGCAGACCAGGTTACCGTTTCCAAGTATCGGTTCTCGAGCAAATGATATACTAGAGGTTATACACACAGATGTGTGCGGACCTATAGAGGTGAAATCATTAGGTGGAGCTAAATATTTTCTTATGTTTAAGGATGACTACAGCAAAATGGCTTTTGTTTATCTCATGCAAACAAAAGATCAGGTGTTTGATTATTTTAAGGATTTCAGAAATTTTGTTGAAAATCAGACTGACAGAAAAATAAAAATTCTGAGAAGTGATAATGGAGGTGAATTCTGTTCAACAAGTTTTGAGAAATATTTGAAGCAAGCAGGTATATTGCATCAAAAGTCAAATCCTTATACACCGGAACAAAACGGAGTCGCTGAACGTTTGAACAGGACCATTGTTGAAAAGGCTAGGTGCTTATTGTTTGATGCAGGGCTCGACAAAAAATTTTGGGCAGAGGCAGTCAACACTGCAGTTTATCTTCATAACAGAAGTACAGTTTCAGGTCTTGAGAACAAGACTCCATTTGAAGTTTGGTACGGCAAGAAGCCTGATATTAGTAATCTGAGAATATTCGGCAGTAAAGTAATGGTGCATATTCCCAAAGCCACCAGGTTAAAATTTGACAAGAAATCAAGAAAAATGATTTTAGTGGGTTACAGTGAAACCAGTAAAGGCTATAGACTGTATGATCCAGAAACCAGGAATATCACAGTGTGTAGGGATGTTGTGATAATGGAAGAAATCAAAGATCCAGTGCTAGTGGTTATTAATGGGAATGAGATAGCTGATTCAGTGGCGGATGCTAAAGAAGAAATTTTAGAGAACCAAATCGTCACATCTATGGAAGAAACAGCAGAGAATGCAAGAGTAGATAGTTCTACAGAAGAAAAAGACACTGAACCTGAAGAAAATGAAGATACAAGTGATGAAGATTATGTAAGTAAAACAAAGGTAGTGCCAGTGTCAGTAACCAGACCATAAAGAAATGCAAAACCCAAAGTTTTTCAAGATTTTGTAAGTCACATGTGTGTAGAAGATTTAGATATTGATGACCCGCTCACTGTGAAAGAAGCTGTGTCAAGGCCAGATGCAGAGATGTGGAAAAGGGCAATGTCTGAAAAATTGGAGAGTTTCAAACAAAACAATGCCTGGAATGTTGTAAGTTGGCCAGAAGGTTCGTCTGCAGCAGTAGTGAAATCTAAGTGGGTGTTTAAAAGAAAGTGTAGTAGTGAAGGTGTAATTAAATATCGTGCTAGATTGGTAGCTAAAGGTTTTTTACAAAAATATGGAATAGATTATGAGGAAACATTTTCTCCAGTGGTAAGACATTCCAGTTTGAGATTACTTCTCTCACTTTCAGTAAAATTAGGATTAGATATAAATCACTTGGATGTAAAAACTGCTTTCTTAAATGGCAATCTGAAAGAAAATGTGTATATGCAGATGCCAGAAGGTTTTGTATGTTCTGATAAAAGTAAATGCTTGAAACTGAATAAGGCCATATATGGGCTTAAACAGTCATCAAGGGCTTGGAATGATCGTGTAAATAGTGTTTTGCAGGATTTAGGTTATCAAAAGTCAGTTTATGAACCGTGTATTTATATAAAAAAGGGAAATAGCTGGATTACGATCATTGCATTGTATGTAGATGATTTTTTCATATTTTCTAATAATGAAAATGAAACGAATAGATTAAAGAGGAAACTTAGTTCTAAATTTGAAATTAAAGATCTAGGGAGAATTAAGGAATGTTTGGGCATGAAGGTAGATTACGATATTGTAAATAATGTCATAACTTTGGATCAAAAGAATTATATTTTGCAGTTATTAAAGAAATTTAACATGCTTGATGCCAAAACTGTTAAGACTCCTATAGAAAGTAACTTGAAGTTAGAAAAAATTGATAGTGATGATAACATGGGAACTCAAATTCCTTATCAAAAGTTGATTGGTTCTCTCATGTATTTGTCAGTACTAACGAGACCAGACATATCGTTTAGTGTAAGTTTTTTGAGCCAGTTTAATAATGGGTATGATGAAACTCATTGGAAGTGTGCAAAAAGAGTTTTGAGATACTTGAAAGGAACAATGAATTATTGTTTAAGATTCTCAGGTGAAGACTCAGAATTACAAGGTTTTGTAGATGCAGATTGGGCCAGTAATGAAATAGACCGTAAGTCTTATACGGGTTATGCTTTCAAGCGTTGTGGTTCTGTGATCTCTTGGGAAAGCTCAAAGCAGAAAACAGTAGCTCTGTCAAGCACTGAGGCTGAATACATGTCAATATCTGAGGCTGCTAAGGAAGCTGTTTATCTGAGAGGTTTGTTGATGGAGTTAACTGGGAACGTGGGCTGTATTAAATTGTTTAATGACAACCAAAGTGCAATTAATTTGTCAGTTAATGCAGTTTATCACAAACGAAGTAAGCATATGGATGTACGACATCATTTTATTAGAGAATTAATCTCGAATGGGGTAATAAAATTAGATTACTTGCCTACAGATGTTATGCCTGCAGATGTATTGACAAAGGGACTGGGATCTGAGAAGCATTATAAATTGTTGAATTCGTTAGGAATAGTTAGCTCATAAATTTTGTCCACATTGATAAGTGGGGGTGTTGATATTTAGTATCAATGGCCCAAAAATTATGTGTATGTGTCGCCATCTATAGTTCCATATAGTAAGTAAGTAACGTCATTATATTTTTGTATCGACAGTTGTTAATAAAGTAGTCTTATGCTGATACTCAAATGTGAAGCTGTGTTTTATTCAACTCTGTATAATAACAAATATAACTATGCATACCACTCTATGATGGTAATATAAATCATAATGATAAAAAATTAATATTTTTGATACACTCTATGTATCATAATCGAAATAACAATGATTAAAATAATAGAATTATGTATACCGTTCTAGGCGCGTAATCTAACTTCTAATGATTTACATGATCTAATAATTTATTCCTCCTTTTTGGTGATGGGTTGGATACGTCATCTCGTCTTCCTTCTGGTGTCTCTCCTCCATGCTGTCTTGTGGTTGCTTCCCCTGCTGAATGAGTTGAAGAACTGTCTCTGCTTTGCTTGCAGAGCTCTTCCCACTCCACAAAATCCACGCCGACCCTGAGTCGTTTTGGAGTGCTTTACCATTGACCCATGACTGAACTTGACCACGCAGCGGCCAGTATTTGGTTGTTACCATGTGCCCTGCGTGTACTTTCTTCCTCTTGAACTTCCATCTAAACCTGTGCTTCCATTGGCGAACATACACATATACCTTGTACTGTTGCTCTGTTCGTGAGCCCTCCATTTTTACTGGATGGCCCTTGTATACTTTGTGGCCTCTGCCCATTTTTGCTTGTCCTTGCTTCTGACCTCCACCCCAGTGTGTGTAAATCCCTGGGTGGTTGTACTTATTACTGCTCTTACTTTATACCTCAAATGTTTCGTGGTTTCTTTCTTGGACGCATTGGTCAAACCATTAACTTTTACCCTTGATGTGGTCGCTGTTTCTTCCCCCCTTGGTTGACTCATCCAAAATTTGGGACTTTTCGGCTTGGCAATAATCTGAAATTTGTTGCTGGACCATTTTCTATAAAATTCTTTCTTTCCTATCTTCGTTTCTATTGGGACTTTTTCTATTTGTAATACTGCTTGTTTTACTTCTTGTACTTCTTTCTTCCCCTTTAATAACTTGCTCTCTCTCCTTACATTAGTTTTCTTCGCTGCTGATTTGGCTCCAGATATGAGATTATCTGGATTTTTTTTTTAATTAACTCTTTCCTGCTCGTCTTTGGCTTATTCTATCTCTGGTACCTCATTGCTTAAATTTAAATTCAATATTTCTTGCTTGTTTTTGGCTTCTTCTACTTCTTTGCTTAACTTTAAATTAAATATTTCTTGCTTGTTTGTGGCTTCTTCTACTTCTGGTATCACTTTACTTGAGTTTAAGTTAAATATTTCATGATTGCTTCTTGCTTCTTCAACTTCTGGTATTTCTTTACTTAAATTTAAATTAAATTTTTCATGATTGCTTCTTGCTTCTTCAACTTCTGGTATTTCTTTACTTAAATTTTAATTAAATATTTCATGATTGCCTCTTGCTTCTTCAACTTCTGGTATTTCTTTACTTAAATTTAAATTAAATCTTTCATGATCGTTTGTGGCTTCTTCTACCTCTGGTACCTTGTTTTCGAATAGAAACTCAACTTGTAAATCAAATTTTTTATGATTGCTTCTTGACGCTAGTTTTGCGTGGAATTCCTCAACTGTTGAATCTATTGCCTTTTGGACTTGCTCCGGGAATGCTGTCCGTTCCTTGTACTTGCATGTGAATATTGGTATTTTTATTTTTGGTAGTTCGAATTCTGGAAACAGTGATGAATAGCGGTGTGCTTCTTTGTTAATTGCTCTTTTCAGCTTAACCATGGCGTTATCATACCATTGGCTTAGCGTCAAATGAGCTTCATCTAGATTTTCTGATTCTGTTAATCTATTTATATCCATTATGTTATCTTCAATTTTATCCCATTGGCTATCTAAGTTTCCTATTATGATTTCAAATTTGATCGGTATATCGTCATCGTCCATTTTTTCTGCTTCAAATTTTTGGATAAATTTGTTTACTCGTAATTTTAGTTCTCACGAACGTCTTGTGATTTTTATTTTTAGTTCCTCCATTGTGCTTCCTTAGTTATATTTGATTAATAAATTTTTGTTATTTTGTTACCTTGTCTTATGCTTAGTTCTTCTTTCATTCTGATTATTGGTTGCCTGTGACCTATATCTTGTCTTTAACCCTTATTGTTGTCTTTGACCCTGTATCTGCTTTACTGGAACTGACCTTCTTTTGGTACTGCCCTGTCTGCTTCTGTTTTGTTGCTATATTGGAACTGACCTTCTTTTGGTGCTGCCCCGGACTCTTCTGTCCTGTTTATTTGTTTTATTGGAACTGACCTTCTTCTGGTACTGCCCCGGACTCTTCTGTCCTGTTTATTTGCTTTATTGGAACTGACCTTCTTCTGGTACTGCCCCGGACTCTTCTGTCCTGTTTATTTGCTTTATTGGAACTGACCTTCTTCTGGTACTGCCCTGATTATTTTCACTAAAATAAAGGGTATTTGGAGACTTGGGTTAAAGGATATTTGATAAGGTTTAAGTGAGCACTGTATTTTCACTGACACTGGTTCTTTTTCGTCGAAGGACTTCTTCTTCAACTACTCTTGGCTTCGAAGGACCATGTTTAGGTTCTGCCCTCGAAGGACCATGTTAAGGAAGCAGAGGATAATTATAGAGATAAACTCGTCGAACTAGGCACATATATAGACATAGGTAACGGGATAATGTAAACTATATTAACTCACAAAACTTAACAGTAATATTATTAACTAACAAGGTTCAGCTTTAGCCATTACTTTGTTTCTTCTCCACATCAATGACCTCTCTAGCACATCCATCCCAGTTCACAGTTATGCGGACGACAGCAAATGAATGAACTTACGTAGACTGTTACATCGTGGATCTAAATTGAACAGTATTATGTTTACATGATTAAATTATAAGTATCGCGGCGTTATATCTGAAGCAATCTAAATTTTACCGTCTACATTGTAAACACGTATTTAATTAACTGATTCTCTGTCACTGAAATTAATCTCATTTATATTTACAAAACAATAACACATTTTCATTCTTAATTAGTATTACGACCTTCTGATTTGCTGAAACATTCCTGTATATCTTGCAACTTTACTTGTTATTGTTTACATACTGAATGTAATATTTTCAATGTCAATCGATACAACGCTGACCTCTAATTAATGCAATATTTACATTCCTTGCTTAAAGAATTAAACTGAACTACTTTTAATAATCATTTTAGTGTTTTTACAAATTATGTTTCTAAGTCTATTACGGCCCTTCTGAAGACCTTTCGTGTTCTCTATCTTATAACAAAAAATAAATAAAACACTTTCCACTTTTTTTAACAAACATGTATCAACCCGTTGTTAACCAAATTATACCTATTTGTTTAACAGTTTATTTTCATTTCAAACTACATTTCATTTCTTCTTAAATGTCTTATCATGTAGCTTGAAAAAGTACTTTGTATTTCAGTACTGTAGTGTCTATTCAATACATTATTTACACTCTGCTTAAAATTAATTTAAGAATCATTTGCTCCTTTTATTATTGAGAACTGTCTTTTTATATATCTGTTTTTAATGTATTTTATCATCTTTGTATTTCAGATCGCCTGCTGTTTATGTAAATCTTATTGGACAAATAATGCAGTGTTGTATTATAATTTGGTTTTACTGGATATTTGAAACATCTGCATCTTTAGTAAGTTATTTCATATTAATCTCATTTACACCTTACTTTGAAGAGCTTTTCACTTGTGTGGTTTATATGAGTGTCTTTATATATTGAGTGTATATAAATTTGTTTTTCCCATTTTATATGTTTCCACATATACAAAACATTATCGCTATTTATTTACACCTAGTATGTAAATTTCCTTTTCATTTTTTTTAAATTTTTGTTTCTACATTTCAGATTGATTTCAAGAATTCATTGGCAATGCTCTCCAATGATTTATACAAACCGTTTTTATTGGAATCAGTATGCTGCACGATACCACCTTCGATATCCACTTAAATTGACACCAGGTTCTCCACAGTATTGACATTTAGTGGCAGTGTTAGTGTTTTGACAATTGCCGTTCATAAACTTTTAGTATTCTTATTAGTGATAAGTGATATTCTAGTTTACTCGCAAATACCTAGTTTTAAGTTTTAGTTTTAAGCTTTGCGTGTGGTAGCAAATAATTTAAGTTTTATATTGCCTAAATATCAATACAATATATATATATATATATATATATATATATATATATATATATATATATATATATATATATGATAATGGCAAGGGAATTATGATTTAAGATTTATAAATATATAGGTATATAAAATTAGATGTTTATGTCCACTGATTTGTTTTATTTTCTTACTCATTACATAATTATGTATATTATTTCAAAATAAAATATTAAACATTTTGTTTCCAACCATACATTTTAAAAAACAATTTTGCGGTAAATGAGCATAAAAAATAACGTTAAATGTAGATGCATCAAGGACATGTTTTTTGAAAATATTTACACATTTCCCCCCCAACCATAAACTTGGAAAAACAATTTTGCAGCAAATAAGCATTAAAAAATATTATAAAAAAGTAGGTGCCATCAAGGACAGATTTTTTTGAAAATATATAAACAATTTCTTAACTATAAACATTGAAAGACATTTTGCAGGAAATGAGCATTAAAAACAAATGTAAAAAGATGGTATCATGAAAGCCAGCTTTTTTGAATATATTTAAACATTTTCTCATTAACCATATATTTTTAAATACAATTATGCAGCACATAAGCATTAAAAAATAGGTGCCATCAAAGACAGCATTTTTAAAAATATTTGACAATAATATAAAAACATTAAAGTTAATTATAATGTGGTTTTACTGTTAATTAAAAAATGAAACTAATCTTGTCAATGGATTTTTTTATTACAAACATTCTTAACATTTTCTTAGGAAAATATCATTGCAATTTAAACTATTAATATCTTTTACAAAAACAATTATTTGCCCTTAAGTATATTTATTTGTATCTAAATAACTCGAACAACTCAAAACTAAACCTCAAATGCAATTAAGTAAGTCTTCTATAACACATATAAATTGGAATGCATACCTTAATTACATACGATTTATTTTCCCTATATAGTTTCTGTTATGCCAGGAGCATAAGAAATAAGAACACTCCCATTGGTCTGTCTGTGAGGCTTCACACAGTCAACCAGACACATGCTGGAAAAATGATGTTTCCGCCTGTGTAAAGTCGACCTATTGTAACGTCGCGCAAAACAGGTGTCGGCCAGAACAACTGTCGCGGTAATTAGTGGCGTCGTTTAATATGCACCCTAATACGACTCACAAACAAACTCAATTTGTATACCATCTAAATTTGCAGAAATTCTAGAGCAATCAATACATCTCTATCACTTCCCACTGTTTTTTTTTAAATATATAAAGACCGTACTTCAAAAACCCACTCTTCATCAAGATATTCAAAATGGCTTTAGAAAGTACGGGCTTTACCACCTAATCCTGATGCCATAGATTATACAAAATGCATTCAAAATTATCTTGAAGTATTGAATGAGTCGCAAGAAAACTTAATTACAAATGCGGAAATTGAAACCACTGTCAGAGTGCTGACTTTCTTTGAGAACAAGCTATATGAACAAAATATACAAAACATAAGGGATTTGGTACGAATACTCGAAAGCTTTAAATCTTCAGATTCAAAGGAGAATGAAAATAAAGAAAACGGTCAAATCATCGAAGTAAATGAAAACTGTTGTTTTTTCCCCTAGAGAACAATATAGAGATCATACTCAATGAGAAACTAGGCAAACCAGGTGAATGGCTAAATATGTCGATAGTATTCCTAAATGATAATATTCTCGATGCACCTGCTGGTAACGAAAATAAAACTGTTTCTAATGAGCAATAAATACTAGAGGTTGAAGAAATGGTAGAGGCATGTCAATACATGGAAGTACACACTAGCAAATCTAATCCATTAGATAATACTACAAAAGAAATCAGAGATGATACGCTTAATAATGAAAGAAAAAAGGCCACTGAAAGAGATGAAACTATTGTCAAAATGCAAACAGAATCAAGGCAAGAGTGTACAGATGAGATAGGGACACTGAAAAAGGAAGAAGTGACTGCAATTAGAAATGTAATAGTGAATTCTGAGAACGAGTCAAAGGAGCTTCTAAATAATTCAAGGATGCAGGCAGAAGAAGCGCTGGAACTTCTAGCAGAAGAAAAAGCTCTGAAACCTAAAGGGAAAAATGAAAACTGTGATAAGGAAAATGTACCTGATAAAATAGATACGACTGAAAATACCAAAGAAGTAACGAATAATACTGGCAATGGATTAAATAACTTGTCAATGTCTGACAAAACGAATATTATAAAATTGCAAGATGCGAAAACAAACACATTGGAAAAATATTTAGTTACTTCAAGGAAGAGAAAGGAAGCAGATCCTCAACCGGCAGCTATATCTTCTCCAAAATATAGAGAATAAAAAACAGAAGAACCAAACTAATAAAAAGGAAACAAAGAACAAAGGAAAGATAGGTGCTGGTAATACACCAAAAAGTAAGGAGAATTGCTGGAGTTGCAAAGACGATTTAGATAGTGATAAAGATGAAGGTAATTTTGAACATGTTGGACGTAATAATTGCCCGAGGTGGTACCACCCAAAATGTACTAACTTATCGGATAGGTCATTATTTGAATTGAGAGAGGAATATTTCAAATGCGATTTTTGTTAAGCATATACTTACGTCAATAGTCACTTTTGTTATGGGAGGCATATTTTAAACTATTTAACTGCTTTATATTTTTGTTCTATTATAAAAAGCTCATGTTTGTATGAGTTTATTTATACCTATATTTTTTGTTACCTTCCCTATATTAGGATATTTATGTTTTACATCTTTGTTTTTGTTAAGAATCAACAAACATCTTTCTAAAAATATAATCTTCTATTTTCTATCATAAACAGTAAAAATCAAATCTTTCATGAAACAATAGGCACATATTGGTATAATTCTGTCCGAAATTAAGACGAAGATAGCGGGCCACTGGCCTTTTGGTGGTTTTTTCCTTATTATAAGAATTGCCAATGTAACACAGGAAATGAACTTCCGTATATTGTGTTGTCTTATAAACTTCATAGAATTATATTATAAAATTTCAATTAAGCAATGATAAAATTAAAGATACACATTCACTTCAGAAACCAAGTCTGTTAACTGGCCGACTTATGGCTCACTTATCCTATGGAGTTCACTATACATCCACCGTCTCAGACGTCACACGCATGCATAGTAGTCATGGAGAGGGCTTAGAGCATACCATCTATACCTACTCCTGTAAGCTGTGGGCAAAGTTTTGGCAAACTTAAACTTATTAAAAACGAGATGTTAGTAGTAGAGTTGGGTCATGGTTGCTGTTGTGTTCCATTGGGAGCTGTTTTGTGTAGTTAAAACCTAACAAAATTGGGGAAAATGAGTATGAGCTGAAAGCTGAAAAAATCCTGCATCCACTGAATTAGTTTGCAAGTGGATCTTATGTGGAACTATTGGAAGATTAGATGTTCTAAAGATTGGAAAATTGAATACTGAAAAAAATGTGCAGATAAGGATATCTTTACTGTACTGATAAATCATTGTCTCTGAGATTGATACGTTTCTTTCAAATTTGCAGTATACAGGGGGCAATTAATATATTTTGATCCTTGCCGAGCTGTAACCCTAATAATTAAATTAAACGTTTTGGGCCTTTAAGACATATAACTGCATCGTATTCTTTCTTCGGGGACCCATTTGTGTGTGCAGTGCAAGAAATCGGACGGTGACATAGGATAAATCAACTTTTTGCGAACTCAGCAGCAGCTTTAACTGTGTTGTTTTTCTTGGCGTGTTTCTGACCTTTTTTTGTGTGTTCTTAGTGGAATTAATTTCTGTTTTTTTTTACTGGGAGTTAACTTTAGTGCACCCCATCAATGCCAATATTATTTTAACTGTAAATGCATTGTAGGGTGACATTTTTTAATACTGAACTTCATGTAGTGCATTGTTATTATCAATTCCTTGGAATTCCTTGCCGGCACATGTTTTTCCTTCACCCCCGAACCTCCAAACCTTCAAGTTCAGAATTAACAAGTTGCCTCTTTCCTCCTTGTCAACACCCATGGTATGATAGTATTTAGGCTGTAAGCCCTCGTGGTGTGTTGTTGAAATAAAAAAATAAAAAATCAAGCATACTGAAAAAACTGATAAGTAGTCTGTTGGTGATAAGTAATTTCAGCGGAGAACTTGATATTCTGAACCTTATCTGATCTGAAAATTATTTCAGCCAGTGGCGTACACCTGTTGATTCTCTGGGGGCTCCTAATTTATACTATGGCTCAGTGTATTAAGTGCAGTTGTTTTGCATCATCGGGCAACGTGCAGCTTGCAACGTGTGACTGGTGTGATAGTCAATATTGTCAGTCATGCGCAGGTCTCTCAACAATGGAAATGAGGGCTGCTGTTTTAGAGAAAAGATCAATTATCTTTTCCTGCCCTAGTTGTTTGGCCTGTAATTCACAGGCTGGCACAAGTATCAAGAATACTGCCATGCCAACTTTTGCTGCCAAACTTGATGCCTTTCGACAGGATGTCACTGTAATGATTGATTCAAAACTACATGATATGATGAAAACCCTAGTCACAGAATTGCACTCTGTTGCATCACAAATGGATGCTCTGAGGGGCAGCTGCTTGGATTTGCTTCGCCTTGTTGATGGTGTTTTTGCTGGTGGGAATGCACCTTCTTTCAATTCAGTTGGGTCTTCTGATGATTGGATCGCAGTTTCATGTCCAGCTCTAATTTGATGCCAGATGGTATCAACCAGTCGAGTGTTGCAGCGAGATACAAGCTCGACCACGGATAAGAAAAGAAAGAAGATTACCTGGTCTACTGCATCGACTGGATTGCTGACTATTCCAACAACTGGTGCCTTGGGTGTTGGATTGCTGACCCCCTCTGTTTCTTGAGCTCCTAAGTATACCACTCCTCCAGGTACACCGGACCCAGCGGCTCCATGTGCAGTTTCTACGGCGTCAAAGAAACCCTCTTCTGGAAATGTTTCCAAATTTCTACCTTCTAGTGGAGCAGTTAAGAAGAAGACGGGCATTATTATTGGCGATCGGAGGATGGCTGGCACAAAGGTGCGTCCTGCGAACCTGATACTTAAGACATCGATCTTTGTCACAAGACTTGCTACTGATGTTACTCAGGGTGACCTTGTTGAGTTCTTGTCTTCAACCTTTGGAAGTGATGAGGAATTTTCTGTTGTTCAGCAACCTGTGAGATCTGGGGGCTACAATGCCTTTCGTGTTGAAGTGAAAGGTGAATTAACTGCTCAACTACTAACGCCTTCTAACTGGCCTGAAAGTGTTAATGTGAAGAAATTTCACTTTTTTTCAAGGAAGAAACACTCCAGTGCCGGGAAGCATCTCGGTTAGGGGTGGATAGCTCAGTGGAAAGGACATTCTTAAAGCTTATGCATCTTAATGCACGCTCAATACTTTGCAAGTTTGATAGCTTTGTTGACTTTGTTATTGTGGATGTAGCATTTTTGCAGTATGTGAGTCCTGGTTGGCAGAGTCTGTCCCAGACTCAGAAATAGCCATACCTAGGTTTAACACTTTTCACAAGGATCAGTTGAGTAGGGCAGGTGGCTTGCTGCTCTATGTTAACAGGAATCTTAAAGCTAGAATTTTCAATGTGCCTTGCAGCCTTCAGCATCCTGAACTTGAGCAACTTTGGATTCTGCTCACCTTGGGCTCGCATGTGAAAGTGGCAGTCGGTGTTGTATATCCCCCCCCAATTTGGGCATTAATTCTCTAATTGATCTTGAAACTGTCACCTGTTACCTTCAATTAAGTATAGGCTGCCACATAGCAGTCACAGGTGATTTGAATGTGGATATGTTAGCCAACAATTCGGTTGGTTATAGAATCTTATCAGGTATTCTTAATGATCTTTCAATGGCACAGCTGATTAAGGATCCTACTCATGTTACCACTAATTCTGCTACGTTGCTGGATCTGATTCTTGTCAGTGATGGATTACCAGTGATTGATGTTGCTGTTATTGAGTGTTTGCTTTCTGACCATGATGCTGTCATGGTTAGCTGGGATCATGCCTTGGTAAGTGATCCTCCAAGAACTCAAATTATAAGGGACTTTAGTAACTTTTCCTTAGAACTCTTTTTGGAGGATGCCGCAGTAATTGACTGGAATATGGTTTATACAATACATGACCTACAGGATAAGGTTAATTACTTCAACCATTGTCTTTTCTGTCTCTTTGATAAACATGCTCTCTTGAAGACTCGACTAATTACACCTCATAGACAAAAGCCCTGGTATACAGAGACTCTTAGGTTATTGAAACAAATGAAGCAAAAGACTCGTGTGACATTCCTTGCTTCTGGAAATGCTTCACTTAGAGATTACTATTGTCAGATGAGAAATTATTAGAACTTTGCCGTATGGGAGGAGAGAAAGTTTTACTTCAGACAGTCTTTAGATGAGGGCAAAAAAAACTCTGGTCTTTTTTGAAATGGTGGGGTGTAGCTGCCAACTCCACACAATCTATTCCTTGCAACATTTTTTCTGCGGGTGCTTTGAATAACAATTTTACTTCTCTGTCTGAGGGCCTTCCTCACTGTTGGTAACTGACTATCAATATCTTACAGACGATGTTACCAATGATTGTATAACCTTTTCTCCTGTCTACTGTGAGAGACCTCATCATCAAGCAGAAGTCATCTTGTATTGGGTTTGATGGTGTCAGTGGAAGGATATTGCAGTTAACTGATTTCTGTGCTGCTCCTTTGACACATTATAAATTACTCTGTGGAGTGTGGTGTGTTTCCTGACTTGTGGAAGGTCTCAGTGGGTATACCGATCACGAAGAATAACCCTCCAAAGTCACTAAGTGACTTTCGTAATATAAACTTGCAATCTGTGCCTTCTAAAATTGCTGAAGGTGAGATTAACAAACAGTGGTCGGAATTTGCTGAAAGCATTATACCTTCTCAACAGTCTGCCTTTAAACGCGGTCATAGCTCATCAACTGTCATACTTTCTGTAGTTAATGATATTCTCACTCATCAGAATCAGGGCTATGTGCCTTTGATTCTGTTGATCATTCTCTCTTACTTGCTAAATTGTTGAGTTATGGAGTTTCTGGTCGCCTTTTACAATGATTTGCCAGCTACCTAAGTGGTCGATCGCAGATGGTGAGACTTGATGATGGAGCTTGCTCTGAGCTCCGCCCAGTATCGGTGGGGGTGCCCCAAGGATCAATACTTGGTCCAATTCTGTTCAACTTGTTTACCGCTGATGTGAATGGCATTCCTCTACTGTCGACTCTTCACTGTTTTGCAGACGATATGCAATTATATATTCCTCTTAGTGTATCCAATGCTGATGAACAGATTGGGCGGTTAAATGGAGACCTGCAGATAGTTCAGATGTGGGCGTGGAGCAACAACCTCAGCTTCGATCCTGAGAAGTGCAATTTTCTCATCCTTGGCACCTCCTATAATGTTCGACAGGTCTGCAGTCTTCGACTGTCTGTGTTGCTTGGGTCTGATGCCTTGTCTCATTCGGATAATCCCAGAAATTTGGGATTGATACTGGATGGGAACCTGAAGTTCTCAAGACATGTGGACCATCTCGGCCGCTCTGCGTTCTATAGACTGCGACACCTGTATCAGTACCGTGATTGTCTTCCCCAAGATGCACGTTAACTTTTGGTAAACTCACTAATCCTGTCACTGTTCACGTATGGTCCTTGCCTGACGCGTCTGGACGGGTACCGTATCCAGAAGGTGCAGAATTGGTGTGTGAGATTTGTTCACCATGCCACCTTAGTAATCAAGGTTGTTTGGGAAAGAAAACCCGATTACCTATATGACTGTGTCAGCCTTCGAACAGATGTACATGACAGACTCCTGCGAGGCACGAGTTACTCGACTGTTCCTATACATAGAGCTGCAAGTTTTAAATGATCCTTTTGTTACTTATTATCTTACCTATTCAACTATCTGCATAGAAAGGATATAGCTTCTCTTTCAATAAGGGCTGTAAAATATGCTTTGGGACAGAGTCTGTTGGCTAGGACACATGAACTTGATATTACCCTTTTTTAATTTTTTTCTGAAACTGGATATGTTGAAAAACAGTTCGCTGCACATGTCCATTTGTACTGTGAGTTCAATAAATATTATTATTATTATAAAAACTATGTGATCATCAATGAGCCAGGAGCATTTATCAAGTCTCACGATTCTGGCAATCGAAAAATAAATCGCACATCAAATTAATTATAACGAGGCCATAGACTTAGACAGAACAAAAAGGCTCGCAGAGTGAAAATATAATATTTTTTACTGACCTCGTAATTTTTTTAATAGCGTTAGTAATATAACTTAGAGCCTCAGTGGTCCAGTGGTGAAAACATGTGCCTTTGGACCCAAGGGTATTGGGTTCGACTCCCCTTTCACTTTTTTAGTACATACTGTACAATTAACATCAACCGAGGATGTGGTATTGTATTTGAGCAAATTGAATGTCCGCACGTTCCGCCCTTCGGAGAGCGTGTAAAGCCGTCGGTCCCAGTTCCATGCAATGTTGGGCACGTTGAAGACAAGGGTGGCAGTTTTAAATTTTTTCCCCGCCTGGAAAAGAATCCAAGTCCCCTGGCTGTTAGTCAAAACTTCACAATGATCAAAATAAAACTACCCTTAATTGAGTAATTTTTTATTTTGAATTTATAACATTAGAACATGTAAAATATTGATCCATTCATCAATAAGGCATTCAGCAGGTCACAATATAAAATTCAAATATAACAAATGCTTAGGAATGGATATTTATAAAACATTTACAATCTTAAAGCCTATGTATAAGTAATATTAGACTATCATTTGGTGTTTTTTTAAGTTGTATATATGATTAATTACTTATGGTTAATGTCAACAGTTTATATAACAAATACTTTCTGTCTTTGAAACCATTTTACAGTATTTTAGCTAAAAATCAAGGCACTAGATACAGGCTGAACACAATTGAAAAAAATAAATACTTTGTAATAGTGAAATCTGTAAATCAGTGAAATCACTTTTAGTGTAATATATACACCTTTAACAATTTTAAAATTACACTGATTCCAGTTATACTTCTTAAATAAAAAATAAAAAAATTTAACTGTAATTAAAATATATGCATCAAATCTATTACAAACATAAAACAAAATTAAATTAAATATTTATGGGGGAACACGTGAAATTTCCACACAATATAAAGTGAAAAATTCACATGGACAATTTGACATACACAAAATTAATGCCAGTATAAAAATGAGTTATAAATGCTTATTTTTTTAACTTTTTAACAATTTAACCTGAACACAATGCAAAACAGAGACAAGTGCTCCAATGTTAAGTAAATTCAAACTAAAATATTGAGTCCAGAATTGTTTGAAGATTTAATTATTAATTATTGTCATTATCAAAAAGCAAGAAAATGCAGTAAAGTATTTTTATTTATTGAATTCTTCAATCTAGCTCCCCAGAAATATTTCCAAAACAGATAACTTAAAATCAACTCAAGTGGAACCATAATGGTTTTTTTAAATAATAGGAAGCCTCGCAATGTTAATTCTTAATTACTAACCATACACCTCACAAATGTCACCACCTGACCAAATCATCAATTTCACTACAATGCTAGTGTCACACCTATCCATTATTTCTTCAAATAGTAGTAAGTAGCATGTGCTTATAGCATGACTGATCATTGATGATCAGTGTACATGTAACAAGTTGCTAAAGTTTCTGAGACTGATTATGCTGGGAAAGATAGAGGGGAAAGAGGAGTGTAAGACAACGAAGGATATCATGGCTGCACCACCTGGGTTTAACTGTACATCAAATCAGTTATTTAGAGCAGCTGTGAATAAGATACAAGTAGTCATGATGGTCGGCAACCTTCGTTTGAAGACGGCACTATAAGAAGAAGGACAACACATACATATTGACGATAATTTGAAAAGTTGGACATCCGAGTTTATAGTCTATGATGTAGCATTGGATGAATGCACAGTTACGGCAGATACTGCCCAAGTGGCAATTTTTATCAGGGGTGTTGATGTCCATTTGAAAAAGACCTAAGAATTAGTGCCACTGTATCCACTTAAGGTTACTACTAGGCCACGAGATTTCTTAAAGGCAGTTACATCCACGTTGAAACTCTTTTCGTTACAACTCAACAACTTATCGGGTTTAACAATGAATGGTGCTCCAGCAATGGTTAGGAAACACGACAGTTTAGTAAAATTTATTGAAAATGAAGCCCCCAGTTGGTAAAACTTCAATGCTCAATTTTCATTGTGTTATTTATCAGATCTTATGTTCAAAGTCCCTCAAAATGGACCATATCATCAAGGTGGTTGTCAAAACAGTGAACTCCATTAAGTCGAACGGGTTAAATTACTGTCAGTTCCAAGAATTTTTAGGATTTTTGGAATCAGATTATGATGACGTTAAATTTTATGTAAGTAAGATGGCTGACCCATGCCAAAATGTTAAAAATAGTGTTTGATTTGCATCAGGAAATACAATCATTCTTTGCAAGCAAGTCAAAATGTATCTCAGAGTTTGAAAACAAAGAGTGGGCTTGTGACTTTGTTTTTCTGGTTGATATAACTAGACACCTAAATGACGTTAATACTCGTCTAAAGGAAAAATCAATAATTAATTAATAACATGTATCATCTTATTTCTGCGTTTCAAATAAAACTTGGCATTTGGGATCAACAGTTGAGTGCAAAAAACTTGACTCTCACTTTCCTACATTGTCATTGCAACCAGATATCACACTGGATAGGGCGGATAAATATGCTTCTTTGATATTTGACTTGATTTTAAAAAACATCCTGTGTTTTTTTGTGCATTTCCAACCCCATTCGCTGTAGATGTGAATTTGTTACAAGGAAGATTACAAATGGAACATTGTGAAATGTGTTGTGATACACAGTTAAAGGAGAAATTCCATTAAGCTGGTTTGGAAGAGTGCTATAAAACATATGTGGACAAGCATAAATATGCTACGTTTTACAAACATGCTCTCTCGGTGGTTTCGCTATTTGGAAACACTTATGTGTGTGAACAGCTTGTTAATCGCATGAGGCACATCAAACCACAAGTGAGAACACAAATTACTGATATTCATTTGGAAAATTGTTTGCATGTAGCGACAACGTCAGTCAAGATCAATATTGGATGCACTTAGTTCTGCAAAACAAAGTCGACGTCTCACCCAACTCAAATATTTTTAAATTGTCAAATAAATATGTTTGATTCTCAATTGTTTTACTTTCTTTAAAAAAATGAATATAACTATTTATTGTTTTCTTTGACATTAGACCAGGCAAGCTTTTGACCACGACTTCACCTGCTGGGAAAATATGATATGGTTGAAACTGTAGCATGCTTGCTTTTTACTTTAAAAAAACAAGAAAAAAAATTTGTTGCACAGTCCGACAGCAAATCTTGCTTCTAAAACTTGGGCCGGCTGTTGAAAAGGCTGGCCACCCATGATACAGAGCATTATTCAAGTCTAATAACGAATGCATAAACTCACTTTGATATAAGTGGTACCAGTTGTGAACGAATTGATTTTTTACTGACCTGAAATAGGTTTGACAGTCGAAGACAGAATAACATGCTGCCTCTTCGGTCTTCCTTTCCTTATCAGCGAATTGTTAAAATTGTCAAAGATCTTATGCACTTGGTACTAGTGTTTGTATTAATGAAAAGGGAATACATTTAAAATGTACCTTCCTAATAAACTTGTGAAAATTGCCTCAAAACCATGTGCTGCACAGGTAGTTTATTCAATACTTACATATTTACAAGCAAAGATAGAAAGTACAGTAAATCAATTCAGGCTGTGTGTCTCGACACTAAACTAACAACATTTAATAACTGATGTACAACTATAAAACTAGTCAAAATTTCCATACAAATGAATCTCACATGCATGAGTAAATTAAACAAGAGAGAGATTCCTACAGTTTAGGCCCAATAAGAACAAAAATGTTATGCATTCTATGTACGGATCTCCAATGGAGATTACTTTACTGACATACTTTTTTTAATGATATCGGGTTGGAGAAAGTGTTCTTAATATTTAATGTGACATTATCAGACCACCAATCACAGATTCCGATTCGGTTTTGTCGCCACGATAGCCAAATATATTAAAGCTATGATTGGTGGTTTTGATCAATAATTGGGCCGAATTATGCAAAAAGCTACCAACCCACAAATTTGAAAAAACTGTCAGGGTACCCAGCAGTAATCAAAAATCAAATTCCCTGACATTTCCAGGCTGTTTTTGATAATACTTAAAATGAAAGGCACACATCCCTGAATAAGTTTCTATTCATGAAGTAAAGAAAAATTCTGAACAAAAAACTTGTTCAATACACAAACATCATCAAAAACATAAATATGCTTATTCTTTTAAACTTCTAAAGAAAACTGATAGCTTTCTACTTAAAAGAATGAGTATTATACGTTTTTGCAGTAATTACTAATTAAGCTTTACTTATCTTAATCTAAATTAGATCAAATCACAAGAGCCATATTATAACCACTGTTCAAGCATTCCATAAAGACACGTCTTGATTTAAAAAAAAGTAAATAAATAAAAAAACTTTTTGAACAGCAAAAATAAATATCAAACATTTACCAAAAAAAGTCCAAATGAAATTACCGCATTGTGGAAATAAGATAATATTCATACATATTTTATCAATGTGGTAATTTTAGGTTTCAAAACTCCAATCTCAAATTTTGCAATTTCTTCAGTGTGTTTTCCGCGTTCCTAGTTGTGATAGTTCTCTAAGTGTTTTATGTTCCATTATTTATACTTTGGTCATCTAAAGCGTTGTCATCTGATTCTCATCAAGAGCTCTTTTATTGATGCTATTATGAATTCTTGATTACTACTTTAGATTGACTTCTCTATTTCCCACTCGTCCTAATTTCTTTATACTATTGTACACAATGTGTTGCAATATTGAGGTTTTTTCTTGTGAATTACAATACAAGTACCCATATACAAATGCCCAATATTTTAACTCCAACTTTAACTCTGTTACATGATCATAAAGGTTAAAATAGAATAAACACAGACAGCACAGCTCTACGCTGCCAATAACTAGAATGAATTTGTCATTTTATGCATTCAAGGAAGAATATTTCAAGTGAGATAAACAAATGAGACATATTTGAGATAGATGAAGAAGCTATATATTTTTTGGCGCATGTGACATTCGCTGCGTTTTTTTGGTGGTTAAAATAATATACCAAATGGCAGCCACAATGTTGTGAGATATTTTCGTAGGTAGAAGACAAATATTTAGGTGAAAAAGATTCTTATAATATACTTATATCATTTGAAACCGAAATAATCTGCTTGTGAGGGAATTTTAACAAATCTATAATTTCTAGGTCTGCTGAATGATTTCCATGACATTTGAATAAAATCACAAATTTCCCTGACATTGCCCTGACATTTTAGAGAGTATTTCAAATTCCCTAATTTTCCCGGTTCTCCCGGTTTTCCAGGTCGCTGGGTACCCGGACTGTCCTAACCCGCCTAAAAATTCTGGTATTATGTGATGCCCATTTTTCAGAAACATACCAAGCGACAAAGCAACTATTAAACATAGAATAGACAAAACAAGCAACCCACACTGTCACTTTGGACATATAAACATTTTACAGAAACCTACCAAGCTACTTATTACGTGTGTTGGTAACCCACACGGTCACTTTCAACATATAGACATTTTACAGAAACCTACCAGCCCACTTACTACATGGGTTGGTAATCCACACTGTCACTGAACATTATAGACATTTTACAAGAACCTACCAACCCACTTACTATGAGGTTTGGTAGGTTTCTACTAAATGTAAAACCAAATTACTGACATTACAAAGGTGACTGGAGGAGGACGGACTGAAGAGAATTATTTCTGAGGGTATTTATGCAGATCTAACGCCATTGTGGAGAGATAAAAAGCCTATAGCTGATGCAAAACTGAAAAAAAAACTGCAGGAGTTAAGAGGTGAACCTAGAATCATTGAAGATATAGACGGCTTCAATGTTGACCATCTTAACTTTGACATGGATAGCCTTGAATAAAAAATATTAAAATTTATGGAATTGTTGTTTATTCCTCTCATTATTTTTTACAAAACTGAAATGTATCATATGTTTTCTTTCAAATAAATGTTTTCTCGTATTAGCACTATTTTTTATATTATCGATAGCATCTTTGAAAATATTGTTAGTTTTTGGGCACAGTATTTACTAATATGTATTTGCATATGTAAAGATCATAATATAAATTTTCTGCGGAATTGGGTATGGATTATGTGGGTTGGTAGCATATTGCTTTTTATAGAAACTATTAAATTTCTCAAAATGCAGAATGCTACCCACAAAATATGCCTTTTTTCCAAAAGAAGCATTACCAAATGTTCAGACACATTCAGAAACGCTTTACACCAAAAATGTCACATTTACTTCAAAAACTTAACCTGTAGAATTTTTTCAAATCTCAAACTTTGAACACGATTGGTCAATTCAAGGTTGATACAGGTTGGTAGCTTTTTTGCATAACTGGGCCCAATTAACTAACCTCACATTATTGACAAAGCTTTCTGCATTAGACATATTATGTTGGTTTTATCGCAACATCATTTAAAAGGCAAAGCCTAAATGAAAATTGTGCTAAATTTTCAAGGGGTGGACAAATTTTCTGATGACCAGTGGTAATCTTTCATCAGCTGTTCAGCATAAATACAGGTAATTTATTAATATAGGGCGTATGATGCGTGCAGCAAAATTCAATGCTTAAAACATCGAGCTTTTTTGGAAAAACTGACATTTCAATTAGTGACGTAAAACATGAAGAGGCAGAATATGCAAAGGTGTGTCGGAAAATCCGAAACAGTATATCTGATATTTTAAGTCTGTTTCCAATGTAAGATTACTTTTCTTTGGATTTTTTTTCTATACACATATATTTATTAAACCTGATATGTGGTTGCCATGAAGCAAAAGTAGTTTAAGTTTTATGAGAGATCATCAGAAAGTACTCAAATAAATGTACTTCAATATATGCTTCCATATAATTATTACTAGATATATTTATCATCAGTATTATATATATATATATATATATATATATATATATATATATATATATATATATATATATATATATATATATATATATATATATATATATATATATATATATATAATCAAAATAAACTGAAAACGTAATTTGAACAGAATCTGTCAACAACAAAAAAACGGATTTCCATCAAGATAAATTGATATTTTTTAAATGCCATCTGACAGACACATGGACACTTACAAAATGTTACTAATTAAGGGTTCATTATTTATCCCATTAATTATTTAATTGAAAAAAAAATCTTTTTATTAATTTGAAGTATTTACAGGACTGATGGTGACTAAAAACTTAAAGGCATACTAAAGTATCTCAAATTAAACAATAAAACTGCCTTATCACTTTAAACATAAGTTTGTACATAGATAATTATTAACAAGCAGCAGTAGCGATTTTATACCATTTGATTCAGAAAGTGTAAAATGGTTTTAAGTACTAAAAACACGAGAGAAACACTAATATACTGAAATAAAAAATTATTTGATTAATTCTAGATATTAAATATTATTTAAAATTTATACAACACAAACAAAGTAAATACATTCTTTGACTTTCATTTTTTATGAAAATGATATATACTGACATAAAATAATTAAAACTTAAAGCTTCAAAATTTATACAAGATCTAAGTAACATAAATAATACATTATGCAATTTTAATGAAACCACAAACCATGGTAACTATTTAAATAATAATTAACCAACCTAAAAAGTATAATACTTTACTCAATACTTTCAATTAAATAAAAATTTTACTGAATTGATCTCTTAGCATGTGATTTAACAATTGCATTTAAACATTTAAAGTCATGCGAAGAATAAATAACAAAACTTTTGTACTGGATAAAAAACAGCTTAACAATAGTTAATAGTAGTTTAAATATTTCTCAAAAATACTTATGTATATTTACATACTACGATTTCAAAAACTTACACTCTTATAAACTTTCTACCTTCTTTCAACATTTTTAAAGAACCATTCTGTAAATTTTCTGAGCTGCTGTACAGCTGCCTGTGCTTGATCACGAAGCTTTCTATTCTCTTCTGTAAGTTGTCTGACTTCATTCTCTAAAGATAACCTTTTTCTGGTTTCTCTACTAACCCTCGACTCTAACTCTGAGATATGACCCTGTAGCTCTGGTACACTTGTACTTGAACTAATCCTGAAGAACAGAAAAGAAAACATTTGAGTGATACTAGACTTGTTCTTAGGTTTTAAAATTTTTAATTTTTGAGCTCATGTGGAAACAAATTCTTGAAAAATAGGTACATCGAAAAGAGCGATGTGGGTATGTGTGGGACACTTTTCAAATGTATATTTTTTTTTAAATTTTATTAGACTATAATGAACCTCCGAAAACTCTCACAACAACTACATCATACATTCAAGTAGAATCTATATCAATTCTTGCTTATCTAGATCATTTAATCTTGTTATAAATTTGATGATAAGTGTTTTACTTTGTCCCACACATCCCCACAGGTGGGAGAGGAATGTTAGGGACTATAATAATATTTTGGTACTTGTCATATATAGTATCATTATAGTTCTGTCAACACTGTCAAGGACAATAAAATGTCATTGACAAATCATCATGTACGTGATGATGCAGAACACAGATACGCTTTTGTAACAACTCCTCCAATACACATATTATACATGTAGTTGTGTTATTTATTAGAACCGCCTATAGCCTATATGATCATTAGAGAGTACAAGTGTGTGTGGTATCAGTAAGTGCCTAGTAAGATACATAACATGGTGACAGAGGAAAAGTCCATATAGGTTATGAAGTTATGATATGATTCGATATCTAAATTCGGCATGAATCTATGGTGTATGGTAACTCATGGACGTTAGAAGTGTCAAAGGATTACACGGAAACACTGAACTCTATACTTGATTAAACCATTTTACAAGTGGTCGCTCTCATATGTTTTGTTTTCTGTGCTTCTCATAAAGGTCGTTAGTTGCCATAGATAAAAAGACAAAATGACCGAGCAGAGAGCACCTGAAGTGTTCAGTTTCCAGGGAAATAATGTGTCTAATAGCTGGAAACTTTGGTAACAAAAGTTTGAATTTAATTTGTTAGCAGCTGGAAAGAATTACAAAGATGACACGGTGGAAATAGCTATTCTTCTAAACCTCTTAGGCGATGAAGGAGTATATATATTCAACACATTTGAATATGAAACTCAAGATGATGAGAAAAAGTTTGCCATCGTACTTGAAAAATTTACCTCATATTGTAGTCCACTAAAGAATCTTGTCTATAAACATTTTAAGTTTTTCAAAAGAGATCAACTCCCTCAAGAAACAATCGACCAGTTTGTAACAGCTCTAAAGCAACTTACTGCTTCGTGCGAGTTCAAAGACACCCTAAACTTGGGTAGGATTGTGCTGGGCATAAAGGATCGCAGAATTCAAAAGAAATTTTTGCAAATTTCTGATCTAAAACTTCAACAAGCAATTGACATATGTCGATCCATGGAAAATATTGTTACACAAAGAGAAATAACAAAAGGATCGGAAAATGTGAGGTGATTAAGAGGAGGGAAGCTACCCATAAACTGACCTACAGGAAAACTCCAGGGCAAAGTGGAAGCCTTGAACCAGAACAGGGCAGTTTCTCAGGCAACAGGGGACTACAGGCAGGTAGGAATACAAAATTTTGTTGTGAAAAGTGTGGTCAGTGGCATGTCAAAAATAAATGCCCGGCCTTCTTCAGATACTGTTCCTTATGCAATGAACAGGAGCATTATCGTAAAATGTGTCAATTAAAAAATCAGATCGGTGAAAGTACATTAAGATATTGTTAATAGTGATTCCCAAAATCACATTGTCTGGATTATAAATAACTCTCCAGTGAACTCGGTAGAATATTTCGAAAAAATCCAAATCAATGGTTGTGATGTAACTTTAAAAATTGACACTGGAAGTCAAGTTAACACCCTAAATTTTAGTGAGTTTCACAAATTAAATATCAATGTTGGCGCCTTGGAGGGTTCAACAAGTATTTTGTCTAATTATACAGGGCACAAAATGGAAATATTGGGACAAATAAAACTGCAGTGTTGTTTTAGGAACAAACAGGAAACGCTACTGTTTAACATACTAAATGCAGAAAATACAAAATTTATAATTGAGTTGTCAGCGGCCCCGAGGTTCAGAATAATCCATGTGGGGTGTAATGTAAGTGTTATCAGTAGTAATGTACCAGATATGTTGGACAATTACAAGAATATTTTTTCTGGTATAGGCAAAGTAAATAAACAGTGTAAAATTACGTTGTTTGAAGATGCAGTGCCAGATATCAGTGGTACAAGAAAAATACCTGTTACACTTAAAGTTAAAGTCAAGGAAAAGCTGAGTCAGATGATTCATGATAGAATCATTGTCCCTGTAGATGAACCAACTGATTGGCAAAATCCAATTGTGTTTGTGCCAAAAAATGATGGGAGTGACATCCGTATTTGCATGGACCCAGTTTACTTGAATAAATACATAAAAAGGGAGTGTTTTCAGATTCCCACCCAAGATACACTGTTTGCTGAGCTGGCAGGAGCAAAAGTTTTCTCATTACTGGATGCTTCTTCAGCATTCCTGCAGCTGCCACTGGATTATGAGAGCTCTCTCTTGTGTACGTTTACTACCTCATTCGGCCGTTTTCGCTATTTGAGGCTACCATATGGTTTAAGCTGCTCTCCAGAAAATTTTCAGAGATATATGCATGAACTCTTAGATGGTGTCCCTGGACAAATAACATACTTTGATGATATCCTGATTTATGGTCGTACTGTTGACGAACATAACAAAAACTTGAACTTAGTTTTGGATAAAATACAAAAAAGTGGCGTTACACTGAACTTGGAATAATCTAAGTTTTGTGTCAACAAAGTGAAGTTTTTGGGACACCAGATCAGTGATGAGGGAATCTCACCTGACTTTGACAAAACACAGGCAATAAAAAAGATGGCAGCTCCACAAAATCGTAAGGACTTACAACGTTTTCTGGGCATGGTGGTTTACTTGTCAAGATTTGTTCCAAATTTGTCACAAGAGACAAGTGTTCTCCGTAAACTGCTGAGTGAAAGGAATGAATGGCAATGGACACCTCTGGAGCATCAGTGTTTTGAAATAATTAAAAACCTAGTTTCATCTGCTTTAACGCTATCCTATTTTTATACCTTAAAAGTCACAACATTGTCAGTCGATGCAAGCCCCTATGGCTTGGGGGCTACGATGTCTCAAGACGGCAATCCAATAGAGTTTGCTTCTGTTTCATTAACACCCGCACAAAGAAGATACAACCACATTGTGAAAGAGCTGCTAGGATTAGTCTATGGCTACAAAAGGTTTTCCCTATATCTGTTTGGTACACCGTTCATTGCTGAAACAGACCATCGTACTTGCAATAAAATGTCATTGACAGATCATCATGTATGCGATGATGCAGAACACGGATACGCTTTTGCAACAACTCCTCCAATACATATATTATACACGTAGTTGTGTTATTTATTAGAACCGCCTATAGCCTATATGATTATTAGAGAGTACAAGAGTTTGTGGTATCAGTAAGTGCCTAGCAGTGCTATCGGGGCGGCGTGCCCGCGGGCGAGCCCTAAGGGAGGAAAAAAAATTGCCTAGTAAGATGATACATAACAGTATTAACAGGCAAATTACAAATACCTGTTTATACAAGAAAACTTATTGATTTAACACGCATTTTTAATAACACAAACCTCTATTATTCAACAAGAAACAACTTCTCATTTTTTTTTATCCGGAGAGCGCTGTAGTAATTTTAGTGCTTTTACCAAAGCTGCTCTAAAGCACTGTGCTTAGGAGCACTTTTTGAAACCAGTGCATAGTGCTTTGAGAACTTCATAGAAAAAGCATAGTTCTTAGTATACCCGAAAAGAGCTCCTGAGTAATCTATTCGATAACAGATTGTGATGTCACTCCAGTTAAATTAAAAAGGGGATTATAATATTTTACCCCTTTGTTTTTTAACATTGTCATCGTTTTGCATGTCTATTCTGTATCTTTACTGTTAGATTTTTATATATATCGGGTGACAATTAATTTAGGATTACCCCTATAATTTTATATACCTTCTACCGATTTCAATAAAATAACTATATATAACTATATTAAAGTCCAAAATAGCAGACTTTCAGTTTAACCAGAAACAGCTTGAACTCTCATTTTTAAATGGAACATCTGTATGTTATCTGAAACTACATTTCTCTTTTGACAGGCGTTGGGAAAATTTCATTTATTACTTATCCTAGGAGGCTGTAACGAGTAAAAACTGATTGAAGAACATCTAATGATGACTCGATAAATAATATGAGATTGATTTTTTATTTTACAACAAATAATCAAATTACGATCATTTTCATGCAATTGAAATGGTTTTCCAGAAAAAACACATTTTTTTTTAAATGGCAGCATATCTTTTCTGAATAAAAATATATGCATATCATCATCATCGATTGTTTAGTTTTCGAGTATATGAATGAAAGATTTTCTAATTTGTAGTGATACCTACCTGTGATTTGCCATATAGATGCTGAAGTTATACCCCTGAAGACCTCTGAGAGGCAGTTGATGTCATAAAATCTAAAAGATTCACATCGAAAGAGACTTCAGTGAGATTTTCTATTTCAAACCCACCATAGCTGGTTACTTTAAACACAGAAGCGGTGTGGCATCAAAAACATTTGGAAGAGTGACAGCTTATCGTCAAAAGCTGAGGATCAACTGGGTCAGCTCGTAAAACTAATGGAAAAATACAGCTATGGTTTGGCAAAGAACAATTTCTTGCATTTGGTGAGTAATTACATCATTGAAGAAAAGATATCAAACCAGTTCAAGAATAACTTTCTTGGAAAAGAGTAGTTGTCAAGTTTAAAAAAAAACCATTAAGGAACCACAAAATGTGGAAGTGGTCAGACAAAAAATTCAAGATCCTTTTGTAGTATTAAGTTATTTTGACAAACTTATCAAATCAATACATCCAATTATTGGCAGAAAATTAATTTGTAGTTATCCGCGAAGCTCATTATGTTATTTTTCTTAAATAAGTACCCACGCTGTGTTTACATAGGTGTTACTATGGTTCGACATTGAACGATTGAAGATTCTAGCTTAATAGGAAATTGAGTTATCGGATTTCAAATATTTTTACAAAATTCTCTACCATAATGTATTTGCTGCACCCAGACCGTTTTCAACACTTATCTACAATTTTTGAAAATTATGAAATATTGTAGCTCTCTGTGAAGACTGACAAACAAGGCAACCTCAATTTCATTTTTGGAAATATATTTTAAACAAATGAAATGGGGTAACAATTCAAACATAAATTAAAATCTTGGTTCGTTGCTTTGTCACAGGGGTTCTGCTTCCCCTTCTGCATGCCCACAACCACCCTCAATGCATAAACAATAACAATGTAAACAAGGAACATTTCTTGGAAACAACCCCCAAGTAAGTTACGGGACCTGCAGTGAATATAGGGGTTCTGGGCGGGGTAAACATAATTTTAAGGGGGTATAGCTGCAAAATGAGATAAATGCAGCTTATAGAGGTCCAACTAAGCTTGTTTATGCACACTTTCCGCACACATTTCCTTTTTATCTTCTTCCCTGACCAACACCTCTAATCACTTCCTGTCCCGTACCTTTGAAAGAAATTTTTCTTGAGGTTCGTGGATCCAGAAAGATATCTAAGCACGTTTCTGATTTTTTTTTCTAAAAAGCCCCCGTGTGCAAATCTGCAAATTTACCGAAAATTTAATTTTTATTTACAAAAGGATTGTACCTGCCAAATTATAAACGTGGTAGGTATTTTTCCTTATTAGCCGCTTGGAGTTTGCAGTTTCTGCAAACAAAATAACAAAAATGGCTTTCTAAAACAAATTTGTCATTGACTGTGGAGCTCATTGAGTTATTTTTTAAAATTTAGTACCCACGCTGCTTTTTATCAAAATAAATTAGAGAATTCAGTGAACAGACCCAAGGAACTTTTGAAATTTCTAAAAGACATAAATAAGATAAAAGATGAAACACAAGAACTTGTAGTTAATAATGCTACTATAACTTGGCCTTTAAAAATCGCTAATGAGTTTGGTCATTACTTTTCGACTGCTAATCAATCGGCTGTGATCAACTATTTTGGCCAAAATCTTTCCCTACTACCTACAACTACGGAATTCTTGTGTAATTCCATATATTTATATCCGGTGACTGAATTAGATTTGCCTGACGTGATTCAGTCCTTGGGTAACAAGTAGAGGTGTGCGAACCCATGCTTTTCTTGAACCGAACTATGCACGAACCCAAGAAAATATGTTGCTTTGAACTTTGAACCTCTGAAGTAGTATGTCTAAGGTTCACACTCGAACTTCGAACTTCTTAAAATTCAAAATCGAACATCGAACTATCCAAAATTCCTCACTATTCATATATCATTTCCTTAAATACAAAATTTACATATATTGTACCATACAATATATGGCATGTAGAATATATCTATTTCTTTTGCAAAAAGCAAAGGTTCAAAAAAAATTTGCAGGTTGATTGGGTGAAAATGCCTTCCAGTGCTAATGATAGTTGTGTGAAGATGGGTCAACACTGAATCAAAAACACAAAAAGGTATATTGAAAACTTTGTAGATTTCTACAGCCATAGCTAATGTACAATATGTTGCAGTGCTATCGGGGCGGCGAGGCCGCGGACGAGCCCTGAGGGAGAAAAAAAAACATCTATAGCTAATCTCAATTATATATAAGTTTTGTCATCTGGTATTAGGTAGTTTTAACAGTGTTTTAGAATGAGCGGGGTTAAAGTTCAGCATGATAGTTATATAATAACCACTTGAAATTTTAACTGTCTATGGATTGAGAATATTTAATATTGTTTTCGGCTCATTGTCAAATAAAAGATGGTCAACCTAGTATTTCTGCACAGCAATCTGCAGTTATCGACATCAATTCTGAAAACTTATGTTACCGATTGCTTTTGAACATTGCTATCATAATGTTGTAACCAAATAATGCGTTGGGATCCTAGGATATACATAAAAATAAATCTTTGATTGTTAAATCGCTGTCAGGTATCAATGTGTCCCACCAACTGTCAAAAATATGCAATAAGTGAAATTTGCTCAAATTAGGCTATCGACTCAATGTGGCCGATACAGAGTTAAAAGTGCAGCTACTGGCTCAACGGGGCCGCTACTGTGTTACAACTTTGGCAGATTTCAATGCCTGTAATGTTTAATATAGAAGTATTTTTGAACAACGAACTTCGAACTATTTTGAAAAATTACGTGTTTCAAACTTCGATATAATTTTTCAGAACCTTAGTTCGGGTTCGGTTCGAAATTTCGAAGCTTCCGCACCGCTAGTCTTCCAGTGCACGGGACAATATGCAGGCAAGCATGGTCAAGCAGGTTGCAGAACATCTGTCAGTTCCCTTGCTGTTCATAATCAACATGTCGTTTGAAAATGGCTGCTTTCTTTACTACTTGAAATTGTCAGATGTGACTAGTATACTTAAGGGTGGTGATAGCAGTGATGTCGCTAGTTATTGTCAGATCCATTTGCTGAGCATCTTCTCAAAAGTTATGGAAGGAATTGCATGTAACAGACTTTCTAATTTTATCAAAGCAAATGACATTTTGACAAATTGTCAGCGTGGATTTCAGGAAAAAAGATCCACTGAGCATCCTTGTTTTGGAATGATTAATTATGTGTATGAAAACCTCAATGGGGGTAACTATGTTGTCAATATATTTTTTTACCTTTCAAGAGCATTTAACACTGGATGTCATGATACTTACTCAGAAATTATATGCCCTTGTGTACTCTGTGAAAACTGTAACCTGTGATAAGCACTGATAAGTACACTTGGAGAACCCAAATCACCACAACACTTTAAAAAATATGTGTTGTGGTGATTTGGGTTCTCCAAGTGTACTTATCATATGCCCTTAGAGTTCGAGTGTTGTTTTTGAAGAGGATAAAATCCTTTATTTAAGGGTAAGCTTTGCTGATTACTATTCTGACTGTTACAGTGTAAATCTGGGTGTCCCACGAGGTTCCGTACCTGGACCTCTTCTGTTTTTGTTGTTTCTGAATGATATGTCACTGTTTGTAAGTGAAGATTTGCTGACGATATTTGCCGATGATACATGAGTGACTGTTGCCGCTGATACGGAGGTACAGCTCTCATGTAAAATTGCATCGGTCAGTGATCAGTTCCAGGCTTGGTGTGGTAGGAATAGGCTTATCGTCAATGAAGCCAAGATGGCTTGTATTGAGTCTGCAATTAGGAGGCCCTAAAGCAACCTCAGTTTAAACATGGTGAACGCTCTAAAATACTTAGGATTCCATCTAGACACCAATTTGACATGGTAATTTGACAGATTGAGTATGTGTGTGTGTGTGTGTGTGGTAAACTGAACTGGGCTTTATTCTCCATCTTACAGATAAAGAATACTGTTGAATTGAAAGAAATCCTCAATATCTACTACTGCTTGGCTTACTCCCACATAAATTATGACATTCTTATCTGGGATAGTGCTGTTCTATTGGAGACTTTTCATAGCCAAAAAAAAAGCCTAATATTTGATATGAAACCAATGGAAACATGAAGGCACATATTCAAGAAGCATAATATTATAACAGTTTCAAGTGTGTAGATCTTAAGGTGTATTTGCTTTGTTAAAAATAACCCACACAAGTTTGAAATGAACGCATTTTACCACGAACATGACACACGCCATAACACACTATTAAGAATTCCTGCTCATCACATCAAAAAGTATAAAAACAGTCCATTTTATAACTGTGTGATTCTTTATAATGCCTTACCAGCTGAGCTAAAAAAAAAAAATAGATTGCCTTTTGTCTTTTAAGAAACGGGTAAAAAAATAGTAATGGAGAGAGCTTTTTACAGCACCAGGGAGTCCTTAGATTTTTACTTTCAAATATAGCCATCTGCTTTTAGTATTACCTTGGGTCTGTTGTTATTTTCCCGTATCTTAATTAATTAATGTCTTACTGTTGTTTTACTATTTTGTGTGTATCTTAGTCATTTTATTGATTGATTCTCATGATGCTGTGTTTTGTTTATCTTCTTTTGTGTTTTATATTGTATTGTTTTAAATACCCATGACTTGCCAGATGCACTGTACTGTGCCTGATGTGGTTAATAAAATATCATCGTCACAGTCACCTTCACCACCATCACTATTCGCTACCATAACGCACTTGCTGCATCCCCAATTTCTTTTCTTACAAACATGCATTATATTTCGATGGAAAGAGTAAAAATGCAACAAATAAGGCGTGTTCGACGAAGAAAAAAAAAAATAAATAAATAAAAAAAAAAAAAAAAATAAAATAAAAATGTATCACCAACGCCTTATGGGCCACCCTATGATTCTAGAAATAAGTTGTAAGATGTAGCTCAAGACACCCTATAATTAATGTATACAAATTTTTTTCATATCTTGTATAACGGATATATTATTGCGCTTTATTAATTTTTTACGAAAATTCGTCAAAAATTATATACCATTAAACGATAAACTCTATAGCTAAGACTACTGCCAAAGCATCAGAGAAGGGGTGTATTTGAAATGAATTTTCTGGAAATATTTTAGTAAAATGAAGGACAACGGCGGTTGAAGCTAGGACTTCAGGGTTTGTAAAACATTCTTCTTGTCATTTTCTTTCCATATCCCGTATTAGTTTCAGGTTCTTTCCCTAAATGTTGCGAATTTTGACGTTTTAAATCGCGACTGTGACGTTTTGAAGTAAACCCCAATTATTATTTTTTAAATGCCTATAACCTTTTTGTCGTGTAACCTATGAAGCTAAATTTTGGTGCGTAATTTACCTATAACGATATAAACCCGCGTACCAAATTTGGTTTCCCTTGCTTTGTTATTTCCGGAGATATAATTTTTTTTCGAAACAAAACACAACATTTTCCCGGAAAACCTGGGCCGATTTTCCTAGCTAACCAACTTATCCATGCCACTTGCAACAGGAAGACATTCACCAAATTTAATCAAAATCGGCCCATTATTTTTTGTTAACGGTGTGATACACACACACACACAGACACACGCACGCACGCACGCACCCGCGCGCGCGCGCACACACACACACGCACCCACACGCACGCACGCACGCACGCACGCACGCACGCACGCACGCACGCGCGCACGCACGCGCGCACACACACGCGCACACACACACACACACACACACACACACACACACACACACACACACACACACACACACACACACACACACACACACACACACACACACACACACACACACACACACACACACACACACACACACACACACACACACACACACACACACACACACACACACACACACACACACACACACACACACACACACACACACACACACACACACACACACACACACACACACACACACACACACACACACACACACACACACACACACACACACACACACACACACACACACACACACACACACACACACACACACACACACACACACACACACACACACACACACACACACACACACACACACACACACACACACACACACACACACACACACACACACACACACACACACACACACACACACACACACACACACACACACACACACACACACACACACACACACACACACACACACACACACACACACACACACACACACACACACACACACACACACACACACACACACACACACACACACACACACACACACACACACACACACACACACACACACACACACACACACACACACACACACACACACACACACACACACACACACACACACACACACACACACACACACACACACACACACACACACACACACACACACACACACACACACACACACACACACACACACACACACACACACACACACACACACACACATATTTAAAAAATTGTGGGAAAGCCGTCAGTTGCAAAATAAAACTCTTTATTAAAAGCCGAGCTTTCGGAAAAGTTTATTCCATTCTCAAGGATCTAACGTGAGTTTAACTATAACTAATTATGAAAAAACAAACATGAAAAAAACCGTTTTTTAAATATATATTTACATCCTGCGGTGGATATGGCGTCCATGCATTAGGTATTTATGGTAGATATTGCGTCCGCTGCGATATGGCTTCATAAACCTGGATTTTGGATGAAAGCATATATCTTAGTTCAAGCCTTTACCGCTTGTTATTAGCGGCGGTATCAAGAATCAATATATACAACGTATATATTTAAATAGTCAACGTTTAGTTTACAGTGGATACGGCGTCCAAGTATTGGCAACGTGGCTTATCGCTTGTTCTGCTTAAGATTTTAAGTTATACAGTTCACTCTACGTTATTAGCATAATAAGGACTCCCGCATTTTATATGTAATACGTCTTCTGTAGCGTTTGTTTAAATGTGTGATATTCTGTATTTTGATGTTTTTCAAGAATATTTACATGGAAAAATGTTTTAGACAGCCCTAATAAGCAAATCGCAAATAATAAGTAAACAAAATAATTTTAATTTTCTATTGTTTTAATTTAGTTTTATTAAGTACTGTACATTTAAAGATTGTTTAGGCAAATAAGATGTAAAAAATAGGGTGAGAATATGAAAGTATGTGGAAGTTTGGTTATGTTGAACTCAGTTATTTTAATAAATGCAGTATGGTAGAAAAGCACTGTTTTGTTTAAAATTTTGAATTTTATTTAATTTAATACACTAAGATAGTTTATCAACACTACTTTTCTAAAACCTCTGATATCACCTAAGTCTTTCATGCAAGGTTCTGGTATAAAATGTTCCTGAGCAAATGAAAATATAAGTATAAAAATACGTCAACTTTTTAAGAAGCCCTGCGTAAAAAGTGCGAGTGTATGTGTGCGTGCGTGCGAGAGCGCGCGCGCGCGTGTTGTGTGTGCGTGTGTAGCATAATTTTGTGTACAACATAACTTTGAAAAGCATGAAGGTTATTTATGACTTCATTTTTGGTATATGAAATTCTTAGAAGTGTAAAATAAAGTTTTTAAAAAACCTGCCCTATCGTAATAGCCTTTACGTTTTTTTTTTATAAATAGAAACCATTGCTTAGTTAATAATTCAGAAAATCGTTAAAATGTGTTCTGAAATGGTTTTTAAAAACTCAAATGAAATATAGCTTGTAATTTTTTACTGAACCGGCCGATTTCAAAACGGTGGCAAGTTTTTCTTAACAAAATTTTACTCTCACTATTTGATAAAATTTAAAGAACAAAATTTATCTATAACAAAATAGCAGTCATTCATAAAAAAATATCTTATTAGTTAAAATAACATCGTTCAAACACGTCAAATATGTCAGCAACGTCGAATGTGGTTTTTTTGTTTGTTTTTCTGGCATGTATCTATTGACACTTGCTATAATTTATTATAAATATGCAGTAGCAAATGCATACCTCCTTATCAGAAAAGTCTATAAAACCTAACAAAGGTAAAAATTATATTGGATGTTAAAATAATGTAAAATGGGATATTAGAAATACATATTGCAGCTAAATGCCTACTGTATGTTTACGTGGTATGCTCTTTAAAACAGGCCAGATATAATCCAAAACAATAATGAGTAATACAATTACCTGTATAATCAAAAATGTGTTTCTGAATCCTATCAGTTGGCGATTTTTTTTTAATTCGAATAATATAACTGTCTAGGCTTTGATACCGCTAGGTTGTCTTACCTATTTTTCAGTTGGTTAAAAAAATTGTAAAAAATATTTTAGGTTCGTTTTAAAAGAACTCTTGTTTATTGTGAGTTAATTTTTTTAATTTTGTAAAAGTTTTATTTAATTGAACCTAAGTAACCTGAAAACTTGATTCATTTATACCGAAATCTCTCAAAAGTTGGTATTGTAGTAATTAGCAAACCATTTTTTAGCTTAGGCGTAAAGTATAAAAGTTAATAATGTATTATCAAAGTAACAAATAAAGAATATATTTATACATCATAGAACAACTTCCTACTGAATATATTTAGGATGAGTATCAGCTTGAAGATAAATCCAGTTTATTTGAACTATTTCCAACACTTCATAATTAATTTAACAAAGAATATATTAAAAGCAATGGAATTTGTTTTATTTCAGTCCCAATAATTTTAGTAATAATACTTAGATTGGGCTGTTTTAAGTGTTTTCCAGCTGTATCTATTCACGATCAGCATAATCTCAAAAATAACTTCACTTCCCACCAAATGAAGTTTATTTAAAGCTTTTTTTCTTTTTATGATAGAGTTCATGAAAGGTACATCTAGTTATGTGTCCCCAAGAGATCATGAACTTGATTGTTCTGCCACAAGATGGGTGTTTACTCGCTTCTTAAATAGTGTAGTATTTAAATTCAATATTTTGAATAATAGTGCAAAAGGTTTGACAGTTGGTTGTCAACGTCCAAATAGAGGTGCAGAATATCACTTCCGATACAGAGAAGGAAGGAAGGCGCATTCTGATTCTTACTATACGGTTGGACGGTGGATTTTAGATTTGTTAGATGGTATTTGATTTATAATTACATAGTGATTGAGGCAAAAAAAAATTGAGTTGGATTTGATTTATCGGCCTTTTAAATCTTGACACCCTCCTACAGTTTTCAGAAGTGGGATAGGGACAGGAATCGCTGTGATTTGAAGTCTTTGAAAAACCTCGTGCGTGAGTTTGGAAGTTCCGATAATGTGAAGTGGGTATTACCTAAACAACCGGTGGCTTGTCTAACCATGAGTGGGGACGTAAACCAGTTGCGCGTATTAAACTAGAGGATTACCGTGAAACCGTGAAGTTTTAGTACAAAATGTCAAGAGCACGGTGACTCGTCGACAGGAATAATACAAAAGCCGACTGTTACATCAATTCAAGAGGTGGTGGCCGCCGCTGTCCATGCTCTGCACCTAGACGAGCGGCGACGTAATAGGAACGCCGATGTATCTGCATTGCTGACCATGTTTGGTGGAAGCCGTGAGAAAGTGTGGAAACTTGGTTAGAACGGGCATGTACAATTCAGAGAATGTACGACATGGAGGACAACATGTTGTTACTAACATTAGTTGGGAAACTGACGGGGGTGGCTTTAGTGGTTTTATTCAAGGCCTGATTATGCCTCGTTGGATTTGTCATCGCTGGAGGAGCTAATGAGACAGATGTTTATGTCACAAGATGATCGTATAAACCAACGACGAAGATTTGAAGCTAGAAAATGGCGGAGGCAGGAAATATTTTCCGTTTATTTCCATGACAAAATCACGTTGGGAAATAAGCTGAATCTGGATGAGGACCAGCTCATTTATTATGTGATTGATGGTATTGATAATCCTATCTTAAGATCACAAGCCCATATGAAAGAGTTTAGGTCGCTACTAAGGGTAATGAATGACGTAACGGCGGATGAACCGCCACAGTTTCCGGTAGCCATGACACACCCAGTGCGGCATACTGGAATGACAGGGGATCTTGTTTTCAGTGTGGTGCATTGGATAATCGTCATGGGCAGTGTCCCAAAAAGGAAGCCCTGGTCAAACAGCAACCGTCCCGACAAGGGGACGTGGACACTCCAGCATGATGCTCGTTGAACCGGAACCTAGAGTTGTCCCAGCATATACAGTGAAAGTGAAGGTGCCCGTTGGTAGAGTTAATTTGGATGTTAACTGTTTGTTACATTCAGGTAGTCCTATATCTTTTATCAGCGAGAAATTAGTTCCCATTTGTATAACTGAAAATTATGTACCACAATGCACTTTAACAGGTATTAATAATAGCCCTTTGAACATTTTAGGTGTGTGTATAAAACAACAATTTGTCTTATTAACGATTTAAATACTAATATACCTATTGTTTTGCATGTTGTGACTGAAAATACTATGAACTGTGCATGTGTTTTAGGTAGAGATTTTCTGTCTACCTCTACTATAGAGGTAACTTTTGGAGAAACAGTCACTATTAATTGTAAAACGAGTGGTGGCAATAATTCGGATAATGAGTCTGTTGTCGATGAAATTATGCTGATCGACGTGTTTGATGACAAGAGTACATGTTTAGATATTAATGAAGCTTTAGGTTCAGACATAAAGCATGAGGTTAGTCATATTTTTAATAACTCTTATGTTAAGCCTGTGAGACCAGAGAAACATATGGTCAGTTATGAGATGCAGGTCCGTCAAACCAAATCATAGCCCTTTTGCATTTAGGCCCAGGCGGTTATCGTTTTTTAAAAAGCAACAGGTGAAACAAATTATTAATGACCTTTTAAGAGAAAACATAATACGTATACATAATATTGTTCGCCCATTGTTTTAGTAAAGTAAAAGACTGGTGAACTGCGTCTGTGTGTATAATTTATAGTCAAATAAACAATGTATGAAAGATTGTTTCCCGCTACCATTGATTGATGATCAGTTGAAAGGAAAAAAATACTTTTCAAAATTCGATTTAAGAAATGCATTCCATCATGTTACAGTAGTATCTCCAGTCAGTGAAATTTTTCTCTTTTGTGACCCCAGTTGGGCAATTTGAATTTGTAAAAATGCCTTTCGTATATTTAAACAGCCCAGCCATATTCACTAAATACATAAATAAGATATTTCAACGCTTAGCGGAAGAAAATAAAGTCTTGATATTTATTGATGATTTACTTATAGCCACGACAACCATACAAGAGAATTTAAATATTATTAGGGAAGTGTTACAACTGATGGTTGATAATCTACTCAACCTAAAAATTGAAAAGTGCAGCTTCTTGTATACAGAAATCACATATTTGGGCTATAAAATTGATCAAGCAGGCATTTGTCCTAATCCAGAAATTTTGGGCTCCATATCTAGATTTCCAGTTCCCAACAACACTAAGCAAGTACATAGCTTTGACACTTTGTAGCTATTTTAGACGCTTTATAAAAGATTTTTCACTGGAAGCAAAACCATTGTATGATATTGTGAAACAAAAAGAATTTATATTTGGGGAGGCTCAGTTGTGTGCATTCGAAAATTTGAAAAATGAATTAGTATCCCCACCTGTATTATAAATATATTCTCCATTGGTAGTGACCGAGTTGCACGGTGATGCAAGCTGTTTTGGATTTGGGGCAATTTTGTTACAGCGTCAAGAGGATGACAAATTTCATCAGGTATTTTTCTTCAGCAAACGAACAACAGAGGCAGAGAGTCGGTATCATAGTAATGTGCTTCAGTGCCTGTCAATTGTATATGCACTCAAAAGGTTTCATATCTATCTTCAAGGAATACCTTTCAAAGTTGTTACTGACTATAATAGTTTAAAGCTAACCTTGGAGAAGAAAGAAATTAATCCGCGAATTATGAGATGGACATTAATTTTACAAAATTATAATTACTCGTTAGAACACTGTCAAAGTACACGGATGCAACATGTTGATGCTTTAAGTCGCAGTAATAAACATACTAGTTCTTGAAGGCAATACTTTTGAGCAAACCTTGGCAGTGAAGCAGAATCAGGACTCTGCAATCGTTAAAATTCGGGATGCCCTAGAACAAACAGAGCACACACTCTATGAGCTCCGGAATGGTTTAGTTTATTGCAAGTTCAATGGTAGAATATTATTTTATGTGCCAGATGGTATGGTTCGACCTATATTACATATTGAAATGTCCCAGCCCTTGGACATGCTGAACACTATTCAGTTTGGCCATTAATCTAGTTTAAACTAGTTACTTGTTTATGAAAAATAATGGTGAGAATAATTCGGAATGTAATTTAGAGTAGTGACTTTAATCTATAATGGGTCTTATTTTAATTAGCAATATGTCAAAATTTGTAGTTTTTTAATGTTTGATGATTCATAAGTCACTTTTATCGACAAAAATCTACCGTCAAATCTCACAATTATGTGTCTATGTTGAGATGTCCCAGCCTTTGGACATACTGGACACTATTAAGTTTGCCCATTAATCTAATTCCCCTTTTACAGGTGTCAATGCTAGGATCATAAGAGAAAAATGAATAATTGTAAAATTATATAAAAAAACTTTTATGTGGCATTTCCACAGCATTCACGTTGATCATGGGATGGCTTCGCGGACCTACCTTGAAATTAATCGAGTAACAGTGCATGTGTGCCTTATGTTAAGTGAGCTTTAACTCAGATAAGCGAACGAAGCGATATTATGTCATAAAAGTGCTGTAGGCAGATGAAAACCAGAAATTCATATTAAGATTATCAGGCTGTGTTGTCTGGTAGACCATACATAAACGGCCTATCAACAGAGATACACACTCTCGATGTTCTGACGGGTCTCAAGAGCATTTAAGCGCCTCGACCTAATTGATCCGGATAGATAAACAAGTCCCTTTTAAAAACACGAATGGTAATAAACTTGTAAACTTAGAATCCCTAATGACACCAGCCCAACGGGTGGCCGAACTAATGGATTGACATGCCCTTCTTGGCTGATGTAGATATGCAGCACATAAAAATACTTTTCCACAAACATATTATAATTATTGCATGAATAATTAGAGGACCTATGGTTTGTACTTAATGTTGCGATTGGCTCATGCTATCCCTATTGAGACATGAAACTCATTTAGAAATTAAAATGCGTTGTTTAGTGCTATTTTTTTTCCATTGCAGAAAGGCAGGCCTGTGTAAACAAAGACAAGCACGAGCACATTTAATCTTTGTTGTAAAATAAAAAAATAAATAGGTGACCTGTATTCTTTGTTTAAAGTGTGCCTACAGCAATGTGAAGCAATTTGACATAATTTTAAATGCTATAAATCACTTTGCTGTAAATTTGTGCAGCTTGAAACCTGTGATGAGCACTAATAAGCACAATTTGGAGAGCCGGAATCATCATGACACCGTGTTATACTTGACGAATGCTTTGCTGACGAAGTCAGCCTTACCATTACTAGATAAAAATTAATGCATTGTGTTTATTCATACAAGTAATTAAAAGTTAGGCTTCGGTCATTGAATGAAAAAGTAATGTAATCTGTTTTTCGTACAAGTAAGTGAAACTTAGGCGTCGCCTCGCTGATAAGCTAGATTTACTATCGTTGGATTAAGTTTAATATACTTATTCATGCGAGTAAATAAAAGTTTTGCACATGTCGTTTGAAAAGAAATAAACAACGATGAAGAGGAATAGGTAACGTTAGGGACATGTATTATTATGGGTAATGTGGCTGTACCAAATCATTTATAAAAATATGTATTGTTTTCCTATGGTAACCGGTCGTGTAAAGAAAATAATATAAATCTAATTATTTTTCACCCCATATTGTTGATGAAAACAAAACTTATTAAATGGTAGAGCAGGTAGAAATGCCTCATGAAATAACTACTAGCAACTATATTTGTACATATATTTTTAATAGGTAAAATGCACTTATTCCTGATATTCTAGTTCCCTGATTCTGATTATGTTGAAATACTGTAATTTGTAATTAATGTAAGTAGGACATGAAATGATTTTCTATGTAAATTTGTAAGTTGTTAGAATATTTCGTTAAATATGGTGCAATTGTTGTCAGGCTAACTTTATGTGAATGTAGAATTAATCAGGAGACATGGTATAGGCGAAGTCATATAGAATACACAGCAATATGAACCTAATGTCGTTTTCAGCGTTGCGATATGCAACGTCTGAGACGCGGGACTTTCGCCCCAATTAACCGGCGTTCGCGTCTCTAGCATTGAGAAGGGGTATCAGCATCATATAAAAGCAAGGGCATTTCGTATGAAAAATCAGACAGAGTCTCCCTATTCTACCTCGCTACATCTGTCTCAAATTCGCGCTCATTGCCACCCAGTTCTCTTACTAGTCGTCATTACACTGCCCTTGTGAAAAAGTGGTTGTTTCTACATTTCCTACGTCTGATCACACCAGATCCGTGGTGCGTAGATTCCCACAATTTTGCAAGTAAGCATTTATTACTTAACCCGTTCTCTTATTGATTTTACTTTTACTGCCAGGTGAAAAACACCAGGTCTTTACACTTGTCGTCCTTACATTGCCCTTGTGAAAGAGTGGTTGTTTCCACATTTCCTTCGTCTGACCACACCAGGTCCGTGGCGCCGTGGAATCCACAATTTTGCAAGTAAGCATTTATAACTGACCCCGTTCTCTTATTGATTTTATTTTTACTGCCAGGTGAAAAACAGCAGGTCTTTACATTTGTCGTCCCTACATTGCCCTTGTGAAAGAGTGGTTGTTTCCACACTTCCTACGTCTGACCACACCAGGTCCATGGCGCTGTGGAATCCACAATTTTGCAAGTAAGCAAATTACTGAACCCGTTCTCTTATTGACTTTACTTTTAATGCCAGGTGAAAAAACACCAGGTCTTTACACTTGTCGTCCCTACATTGCCCTTGTGAAAGAGTGGTTGTTTCCACACTTCCTATGTCTGACCACACCAGGTCAGTGGCACCGTGGAATCCAGTTTTTTTATTTATTTTTATTTATTTATTCATACACCATCCAACAGCTTAAAAGCCAAATTAAGGATGGGCCAATACACAAAACATAATAACAAACAATAATCAAACAAACTATACACAAGAGAGTCACAAATTATATCGCTTTGAAAAACATTTTTATCTCTGATATATTACATGAGAAGATGTCTAGGCGGTCTTGCATACAGAGTAATCATTGCACATCTGGTAAATTGGAGACGATCGCAGCAATCGCGTACGAGCAGTCGGGAGATAGAATGTACCCGGAAAACGTGCTGCAATACGAGGCACATTGGAATTAAGTTGCTGAAGCAGACTAGGGCAGTCGAACACAGAAATAATGAAACTGAAACCTCAACAAATTGCCTCCTTCCATCCAGGTAAGATCTGAATAAGCCAAGCAAGCCCTCGGAGAATCCGATAGCCCTCATCCTGTCAATCAGAACAGAATGATTTTGACAATCGAAGGCCTTAGATAGATCAGTATACACAACATCAACCAGTGAAGAGCGGTCAAGAGCGGACGCAATGAACTGTGTAACGTCAACTAAATTCGTTACAGTCGATCTCCCTGGAATGAAACCATGCTGAGAAATAGAGAGTCTGTTTTTGATGTGAAACAGTATTCGCCGAAAAAGGCAGGCCTCGAAAATCTTACAGAAGACACATACTATGGCTATTGGTCGATAGTTTGATGGATCACTACTATCCCCCGCCTTGAAGACAGGGAAAACCCATGACAGCTTCCAAATCGCGGGGAATGTTCCAGATCTAAGAATCAGTCTAAAAATTTTCTTAAGTGGAGTCAGGAAAGCATATAATCCGTCGCGCATCAAGAAGCCAGGAACTAGATCAGGTCCACAGAACATGTTAGCCTTAATTCCCTTAGCCGCTGTAATAATTTCATCATCTGTAAAGTCATCAAAAAAAAAAAAAAAACATTGTGATGTCACCCGAAGCCAGGCTGGTGGCTGTAGGTGATGAGGTGGAGGTGGATCCAGAACATCCTGCAAAACAAGAAGCAATGAATTCCCAATAGAAAAGTTTTGACGGCGCCGAGAAGAGCAGTTCCAGAATTTTTTAGGATTACACCTAATCTCTCTTTCAACCCTCTGAAAGTAGTTTACTCGAGAAAGATAAATGTCTCTCTTAAGTTTTTATCTCAGCTCCCTAAATCTATCCAGAAACTTCACATTTCCAGACTTCTTAAACTTACACCATAATGAATATTTATATTTGATACTAACCTTACTTTCTTTAGAAAACCACGAGGGATACCTATTACATGCTCTTGGAGCAGTCATGGGAACATACAGATCAAACAAGTCGTAAATTCTGGAATAGAAAAAGTCAAGCATAGAATCAACATCCTGAAGCCCATCCATGCCATCCCAGCACAAGCCGCCAAGCTCCGCATACAATCTGACAAAATCACATTTTCGAAAATTATATGATCTCTGCCCAGTGTTACCAACAGGGCAAGAGACCACTGAACCCCCGATCGGAAACTCTATGATTAAGGGGGGATGATGACCATCGGGAATCACGGGCGAATCAAGCACCCCACCAAGCAAGTGTCTGTTAACAAAACCACGTCAAGAATCCTGTTGTTAATATTCTCAACATGATTAAACTGTCCAAGGAATAGAAGATTACAGAAATTTTGAAAAAATTTCAAAAAGCAGACACATGAGCGGAGGGAACGTTCTGACGACAAGACGCAAATTCAGGCATGTTAAAGTCACCAACTAAGAATGTCTCGGGACCATATTTTATGCACAGGGACTCGAGAGCTTCAAACAAGAGGTAGTAGTCATTAATTGGAGTATTGGGAGATATATAATATAAACAACAAAAACATTAAGCGAGGCCCGATGATCCGAGACTCTGACCCACAATGTCAATATTAGAAAGAGCATCAAATCCGCCACAGTCCCTCCGAATATCAAGGCGACGAGTAGGAAAGCGAGCGTGCACAGCAAGCAGAACCGTAGTCTTACAAGAGGAAGAAAAAAATCCCTATCTGATCTATAGACAATATATTGATCATCAAACAGTTCGCTACTATAAATGTCACTATCCAGCCCAGTCTCAGTGAAAGCAAAACAGTCAATAGGGTATGCCTTAGAGGAAACAAAAGAGTGAACATCATTAGTTCGTGTCTGGAGGCCCCTGACGTTTTGATAAAATATGTTAAATTGCCTCTCTGTTGAACAGGCTAAAGAAGAATGATGATTATGTCTAAAACTTGAGACAGATCCAACAGGTTGAGACTGGGTTTCTACCCCAACATGGCATTGTGGTGATTGCTACTTGATCTGCTAAATCTCTGCTCTCATCGATTGCAGCTTCCGCCTGTAAACCACACAGTTATGGTCCCAGGCTGCATGATCATATACAACTCCAGCCTTTACTTTAGCAGCATTTAAACAGTTCACACAACAAAGAGTAGTGTGTAGTAGCTTATTTACTTTATTCTACTGCCAGGCGAAAAACACCAGGTCTGATTTCAGCAGACCCCACTTAGTTACCTACCAAATCTGTAGGAGCTGTGCACTACCACGACATCAGCGTGCATTAAGAACCGTCCCCATATTTTCCTGTCCGTTCTTAGTGCACCATCCTTGTTAGAAGCTTGGCCTCTCCCAGTAGTCGTCCGCAAAACCCTTTGACCCGGCAAGGCTGAGCACTACCATTATCCTATAATTGCCACAAAACCGTAGCAACCCCTGCCATCATAGGGAGAATCACCACAATACCCACGTAGACTTTTCTGCCATTTACGCCGCCCCCAGATTTCCCCCTGATAACGATGTCCAGCAGCGAGACAGAGGGTGAGTTTCATATATTTCTTATATTACTTTTATTTTTACTTGAAGTCCGAAGGAACGTGTTGTTGATCATTATGAAGGGGGTCACATAAAAAAACTTGCATATTTTGAATTAGTGTTGCAATTCCATGAGGTGACAAGGGTGCTAGAGTGTAGGGACAACACGGCATTTATCACATCTAACTATAGGTAAAGGGATGCTTGCAAGCAACCCCGTTCGTGTTCAGAATGCCTATGCCACCTCCCTTAGCGTGACTCGATAGGTATGTGCTTATATTCATTTTCCTATAAATCGGAGAAAATGAATATGGAACGGTTTAGACTCACAAGTGGGAAACAAATATGTCACCGTAGTTACGACACATGAGTCATGTTTAAGCAAGAAACACCTAATCCATGTCTCTCGCTTTAGTAACATTGTCTATGTATTATTAGGTTAATGTTATTGTAGCTCAGGGCTACGTAACTAGTTTTCACTGCTTTAGTTTTATAAGCAGGAAAACAAATACGTCACCGTACTGACGTCACACGATATTCAGGTGAATTAGCGTGTGTTTAGGATAGGTATTTTCATGTCTCTCGCTTTAGTAAAATTTTCTATGGATTATTAGGTTAATGTTATTGTAGATCAGGGCTACTTAATTAGTTCTCAATGCTTTAGTTTTATACGCAGGAACCAAATATGTCACCGTACTGACGTCACACGATATTCAAGTAAATTAGCGTGTGTTTAGGATAGGTATTTTCATGTATCTCGCTCTGGTAAAATTATCCATGTGTTTTAGGTCAATTTTGTCCCAAATTAGGGTTAATTAGTTTGCAACAGGTTAGTTTGATGTGAGGCAAACCCGTACGTCACCTCAGTGACGTCACATGAACCAAGCATGTGTACTTCGTCTCCCTTAGCTTAGCGAAATATCTATGTGCCTAGTATGTATTTTTATAGGTCAGACTGATTGTGTGAAATGAGTTAGGGAACTAGGTATGTCACTGTCCCGACGTCGCACAGGCAACCCTGTTCATGTATCGAATAGGCATAAAAAGGGGTTATTTGCTAGCAAGAAGGGTAAAATAATATACATAATTAAAATAAAAAAGAAAACTCGTAACGTACGCTTGGTTCCCTCGATTAAATTAAGCTCAAAATACTTTGTTGTTGTTGAGACTTCTCATTATGTCTTCCGGCCGTTGCTTAATAAATAAACGAAATTTGAAACATGCCTAAGTGAAATTTGTGCTTCATGAATTGCACAATTTGTGCAACCCGAAAGACCAGTATTTGGCAACCAATCCAAGAAGGATAAATGCGAAACGTACATAGATGCAGGAGTGAGATACAAATGGCAATTTAGCATGTACTAAAAATAAATATAACTAAAAAAAAAGGCTGGACATGGAGATAAGTCTGTAAATAAGTGGACACCCATGTGAATGAAACCTATAAATCTGCGATGGCATCCCGCTAAGACTGCGTATAGCGGCAAAACGTCCCTGAAGGGCATTCGCGAAACTACAGGTGTCAGGACAGATGAAAAGGTGAATTTTTTATAAGTGATCTGGTTGATCGAATGATAGCACGAGAAGACGAGCAACTGACCAATTGCGATTGTGTTGCATTATCCTTTCTGAGTTCTCTGTCACTTAAGCTCAGGAGATGCACTTTCGTTGCAAGTCAGTGACGGCTCGTCTTATTACTAAACAGGGAATCAGCGCTCATTACGGATCCGTTAGGTATCGCATTTTTTAATCATTGTAGGATATTTTCGGATTGCCTCGCGACGTCACGATGTTTAGCTAGGGATACACTTTTGTAATGTCATGCTAACTTTGAAAGTACTCAATAAATAATGTAAAGTCGAGAGTTGATTTTTCTTTCTGATCCTTCACCCCTAGTGCAGCAGGAAAATGTGCAATAGAAAAAAAAAAAATTAGGGCATGGTACTTCTCACAACTTGGGGTCCTAACACGGGGTGATCACGGAACATTTATATCAGGTAATTATTCAATTGCAAAGAAAATAATAAAAGGTAAGATCATGTATTGCTTGTGCTACAAATGGTGGTACTTGTTGAGTTGCATTTAACAGTAAAAATATTTGTTACGTAAATAAGTAAAAAAAAAACAAAATAAATGTCAAAAATTTAAATTAGACAATTTAAAGAGAGGGGGGGGGGTGATAATATGGGACACGTGGGAATTAGTAAAACTTCTGAACTGATTTTGAGAACGTTTTGGTTTCCTAAGTTACAGAAAGCAGTTACGCAAGATATTGCTAATTGTATAAAGTGCATTGAGTTCTCAAGTAAATCCGGAAAAAAAGAAGGAATTTTATACAGTATACCTAAAGGAAGTGCTCCGTTTTTGTGCATACATATTGATCATTATCGTCCTTTAGAGAAGACCACATCTAAAAATAGGCACGTTTTTGAGGTCACAGACGGCTTTACAAAATGTGTAAAATTACTTGCTTGCAAATCAACTAAAGCTACAGAAGTTATTAAATACTTAAATATGTATTTTCATTTCTACAGTAAACCGCAGAAGATTGTCTCTGATAGAGCGATCTGTTTCACATCATGTTTTCGAGAGTTTTGTAAATGAAGCCCAAGTCCAACATGTTTTAGTAGCCACGGGTGCACCGCAGGCAAACGGACAAATTGAGCATGTAAACAGAGTTATAACACCAATGCTTGCAAAATTAAGTCCAGAATTAAATAAATGGGACACTGTTTTGGATCAGCTAGAGTACTGTATAAATAATATAGTTTGTAGGTCAACCGGACAAACACCAGCAAAACTTCTTTTTGGCCGAGACCAAAGGGGCCACACCGAAGATAGTCTCAGAGAGTTTTTAGAGACTGTATTTCAGGACTCATGAAGTATTAGTGAGCTTAGAACCGAAGCAGCTGCTAAGGTTGAGGCCACTCAAAATATAAGCAAACAATACTATGACAATCGTCACAAGCCTCCGCATAACTTTCAAGAGGAAGAATTTGTAATGGTATCAAATGTAGATGTGACCCCTGGGGTGAATAAAAAAGGTCCTGCCCCATGATCGTTACGTGGTAACAGATATAACAGGGTTCCAAAATTCACAAATTCTGTATAATGGAGTACTTGACTCTTGACTTGTTAATTTGCCACTAGTCGTGAGTTTTTGCTATGAAAGTTTCAAATATTTGTAGGAGGTTATTTTAATTACTTTTTAATTTTAAAGTATCAAATAATAATGAAACGTAACGTTCTTTATTGTCCAAGAATACCTTTTTTATTTGATAAAGCCAACAGTAAGATTAAAAAATATTTATTATAGTTCTATAGTAGAGTGTTAATAAGTTAATCGAGGCAATTAACTGTCAGGCTGGCCGAGTTGTAGTATTTAAATACAATATTTTGAATAATAGCGTGAAAGGTTTGACAGTTGGTTGTCATCGTCCAAATACAGGCGCAGAATATCACTTTCGATACAGAGAAGGGAGGAAGGGGCATTCTGATTCTTACTATACGGTTGGACAGTGGATTTTAGATTTGTTATATGGTATTTGATTTATAATTACGTAGTGATCGAGACAAATAAAGTTTTGAGTTGGATTTGATTTATCGGCCTTTTAAATCTTGACAACCTCCTACAATAGTTAGGTTATATGTCTTCGGAAATATGTCTGCTGGGACGACATTCCAAAGCTTAGATGGTCTAAGAAAGAACAAAGATTCGTAACGAATCGTTCGACAAGTAGATAATTTGACACTAGAAGTGTGTTTTGACCAAAACGGGTTGGCCGATTAAAGGTTACAAGCGGAGGTACCACCGAAGCAATTTCTAAGGAGCAACGTCGGTAGTAATATCGATAGAAGAGGCAGAGATCTCACACCTTTCTTTTGTGGTCAAGAGAAGTGAGATTGCCTCTGATATAATAAATCTCCTATAAAGCGAACAGCTCGCTTCTGAATAGAATATAGGAGGGACAAGTTTGTTTGTGGGGCAGCACCTCAGACATGCAATCAGTATTCCAACTGTGGATGTATCTGTGCTTTATACAGGATCAAAAGCTGCTGTGATGACAGCAAACTTTTCACCTAAAACAGACACCCAAGCTTTTTTGCTGCCGAAGCTTGTAGGTGCCAGCAAAGATCCTCTGCAAAAGTTATACCTACTGTAGAGATTGTGGATTTTTGGGCAATATTTTTCCAGCCATCCGGACGTCTGAGCCCTGCATGTCACCCTTCCTAAGGAAGAGGCAATTCTGTGTTTATCAGGCATTAAACATAACCAAATTTGCAGAGCCCAAGCTGAGAATCTTAGACGGGTCATCATTTTTTTTTCCCCTCAGGGCTCGTCCGCGGCCTTGCCGCCCCGATAGCACCGCAACCCTTGGTTGATTGTGCATACCCTTAGTCTTACTCCACCCATTCCAAAATCACTGTGCCTTGAACTAGTCTGCACAGCGATTGGTAGGTTGAAGTTTTATATTGCTCTGTCTCCGGTCTAGAGTGACCATAGATCAGTTGTCTTTTCCGGTCCAGAGCTATACACTCACACAAGATGTGCTGGGCTGATTCCTCCCCCTCGCCGCAGAGTCTGCATGCGAGGTCCCCTTCGAACCGCCCCATTTTATGCAGGTGTTTCTTGACGGCCATGTGTCCCGTCAAGAGACCTGTTGTGTTTCTGAGCTGTCCTCTGCTAAGGTTTAGCAGCTCCACAGCTCTCTTTGAACTGGGTCCGTCAATTATTGACTTCCCATGTCTGAGCCCTGGACAGTCCGCCCAGTACACCTTGTGTTGGTTTCTGACCCAGGACTTAATGGCTCCCCTGGCAGTGCTCTTTGACACCCCCAGAGCCGGTTCTGGTCCCATAAATGGTTCTGCTGACCCTCTCTTCGCGAGACTGTCAGCTTCTTCATTGCCTTTGACCCCCAAGTGACCCGGCACCCAGATGAGGGTCACCTCATTCTGCCCAGCCAGGTTGCTCGTCTCGTCTCGGCACTGACTCACCAGCCAGGAATTTACCCGTGGGCTACTTAGTGCCTTAACGGCTGCCTGGCTGTCTGTGGCTATGAGGATCCGCTTGTTGGTGTAGCCCCTCTTGTTCTCCCGCACACAGTGCAGGATGACGTACATCTCGGCCTGGAACACCGTTGCATGGGCTCCGAGGGAAATACTGACTTACCCTCGGTCTTTCCGAGTAAACACCTGCCCCCGTCCCACGCTCCCCGCCAGATCCGTCCGTGAACCAGACGAGCGCGTCCCGTGGAATGCCCGGCGTCTCCTCCCGCCATGCCTCGCGATCGGGGATTTCCACTGTAAAGTTGTTTTCCCTGCACATTCGCGGGCTCGCGAAGTCTGACCTCATTTCAAGCATGGGCTCCTTCACGATCTTCTGAATTTTGCAGTGGCCCCTGAAGCCTGGGTTGATCTTCAGTCTACCATTGCAGGCTAGTCTGTATAGTCCTAGCCTGGCCTCTCCCATAATAACTAAGTGTAGGGGGGGTAGATCCAGCAACACCTCCATAGCGGCTGTTGGGGTTGAAGACATGGCCCCTGTGATGCCTAGGCAAGCCATCCTTTGGATCTTGCCTAGTTTTTGTTTGGCACTGGATTGTGTCACCTTAGGCCACCAGACCAGTGCCGCATATGTTAACGATGGTCTGACCACCCTTGTGTACAGCCAGTGGGCCATACTAGGTCTTAGTCCCCACGTTTTTCCATATAGCCGCCTAGTGACGGCTAAGGTCATGACTGCCTTACGCAGTATTTTTCCAATGTGACCATTCCAGGTTAGCTTAAAGTCCAATACGACCCCAAGATATTTTACCTCTCTGACCATTGGAATGCTCCTACCGTATAGAGTGACAGTTCTGTAGCTTTCACACTTCCTCCTCCTCGTAAACGGCATGACGGTTGCTTTCTCGGGGCTCACCCCGAGCCCTTGATCAACCGTCCACCCTTCCACCACTTTCAGTGCAGTCTTCATACGCTCCCACACTGCCTGTGTGACCTTTCCTCGGACTATGATGACAATGTCGTCCGCATAGCCCTGTACCTCATACCCCCCTCCCGAGAGCCTCCCCAGCAGGCCGTCCACGACTAGACACCAGAGCAAGGGAGACAGAACGCTCCCCTGCGGACACCCCGCCGCGACCCCCGCCAGCAGAGTCCCTCCCGCGAGTGAGGTGAACACCGCCCTGTCCCTGAGCATGGAACCGATCCACCTGCAGCAGGTCTCCTCTATTCCACGCTCCCGGGCAGCTGCCAGAACCGATCCGAACGAGGTGTTGCTAAAGGCCCCCTCTATGTCTAGGAAGGCCCCCAGCGCCACCTCCTTGTTCTCCAGCGTATTCTCCAGTTTCAGCACCAGTTGGTGCAGTGCTGTTTCTGTTGAGAATCCTGCTCTGTATGCATATTGTCCGCAGTGTAGAGGATATGCTTCCAGTACACCGCCCCTAATGTGCCGGTCGAGCAGTTTTTCCACTGTTTTCAGCTAGAAGGACATGAGACTTATTGGCCTCAGGGACTTTGCCTGGTCTATTGGACGCCCAGGTTTAGGAATAAATACAACCCTGGCCAGTCTCCATGCCCTCGGAATGTACCCCAGAGCCAGGCTGGCCCTCATAATGAGGGTAAGCACCGGCGCCAGTATATCTATCCCCTGTTGGAGCATGATGGGCATTATTCCATCAAATCCCGGCGATTTGTATGGCTTAAAGCTGTTAATGGCCCATCTGATTTTGCTCCAGGTAACCACCTCTTTAGCGACTGTCCAGTCTACTCTAGATGCCCGTCTATAAGGCGCCTCTATTTCTGAGTGTTCCCAGTCCGGAGGTGATTGGTTTATTATGTTACAGCCGGGGTGCTTCTGGAGTAAAATTTCCATAGTTTCCTCCCCCGAGCTTGTAATGCCTCCCGTGGATGTTCTAAGGGAGCCTATGTTAGTCTGAGGGTCCTTGGACAGGATCTTGTGTAGTCGAGCACTCTCGGACGTGTTTTCCACTTCTTCGCAGTGCCTCCTCCACGACTCCTTCTTGGCGTCCCTCAGTCTTTTGTTATAGGTCGATAGGGCCTGTCTATATTCATCCCATGCTCCCGACCTTTTGGCCGCGTTAAACAGCTTACGAACCTGCGTCCTCCTTTGCCTGAGGTCCTCGTTGCACCACGGGACGTTCCTGGTGGACACCCTCATTTTCAGAGGGCAGTTGGCGTTATAGGCCGTGGTAATTGCGTCTCGCAATTGGACTGCTGCAATCTCGAGGTCTATTGAATTTTTTATGGTACTCTTAACCCCCCGCAGTTCCACAGCTAGGTCTGCCCTGTAAGCTTCCCAGTCCGCCTTGCGGGGGTCCCGGTACCATACCGTTTCTCTTTCGACTTTGGCGATTTCAAACCGGATGTATCTGTGGTCTGAGCTACTCACTTCCCCAGACACAGCCCAGCTTTTACCAAAGTCACCCAGAAACTGGGTGGAAACTGTTAGATCTAAAACTTCCTCACGCCGTGTTGTGACGAAGGTCGGTTTATTACCTCTATTCAATATGTCTAAATTAAATTTCATAAGGAATTGTAAAAGTGCCTCACCCCTAGAGTTTGTGTCCGAGCTACCCCACAACTCATGGTGCGCATTCGCATCCATGCCGATGATGGTCTGCCATCCACCTGCTCTGCTACCCACCATCAGCTGCTCCAATTCGATGGGTGGAGGAGGGTCCGTGCTGTCCCCTGGCAGATAGGCTGACGCGACAGTAATGTCCCTCAGCCCATCCGCTCCTCCACATCGGATTTTGATCGTTGCCAGGTCCCTGGAACAGAAATTCATTAGAGGGAGAAACTCTATCCCTTCCCTGACAAAAATGCAGGCCCTCGGGTTCTCGCTGGATCTGCTGTAGATGAGCTTTCCAGTAGCTCCGCCGAGTTCCTTGATCTCTCCTTTATAGGAATACGGTTCCTGGATGAGGGCCACATCCGTGTTCCTCAGAGCCATTAGTAGTCCGGCCGTGGCTGCCCTACTGTGTTGGAGGTTGACCTGAAGGAACCTAAGTCCCATTAACCCTTAGTTGCTTCCCCAGTGGGCGGAAGCTAACCCTTCCCATGCCCCAGAATGCCTTCCTTCAAGGGCTCTGTAAGATGTCTGGTCGATCGAGAAGGCGAGCGTCTGTCCTTTCTCCTCTGCCTTCCTGTTTAGAACCGACCAGTGTTGCGTCCCCAGTTCAGGGTTCTGGATCTTAAGTCTGCTGATCAGCGTCTCCTGCGGGACGGTGTCAGGGATCCGTACGAGGACCTTGCGTCTCTTTGGGAGTTCCTTGGGCTCGACAGCTGTCAAGTCTGCCCCCTCCCAAATCTGACCGAGGCCCCCGATCGTTTTCCGCAGCCAGTCCCGCGACTGCGGGCCGGCACAGGTTATCCAGACGATGCCCCCCGTCAGGCGCGTCCGGTGGAACTGAGGCGGGTTCTCCCCTTCCTGAAGAGAGTCCACCGCAGCTACCACCGCAGCCTGAATCAGGTCCGCCTTCCCCTGGTCTAGCGTGACCTCAGGATGGCGTCTGTCAATCACCGCCATCCCGAGGCCCTCCGCAGCCTCCCTATAAGAGCCAGTTGCGCCGGTGTTCCGGCCTTGGTTCCTTTGGGAGGTCTGTCTGTAGTAGGCGTGCTAGAGCCAGAGCGCGGCGTCTTCTGACTCGCACTCTCCTCTTGCGCCTTTACAGGTACCCTGGCCCTTTTGGGACGTCTGTCTGTAGTGGGCGTGCTAGAGTTCGAGCGCGTCCTCTTCTGACCCGCACTCCCCTCTTGCGCCTTTACAGGTTTCTCGACCGTCCACGTCCCGGCCGCCATTTTTTGCGCCCTCCGGAACTTCTTTCTTTGCGCCCCGGAAAGACGCTTGGACTGCCGGGGCAGTCCCTCTACTCTAACAGTAGAGTCCTCACTGGTGGAGGGGCCCCCGGAGTCCGCGGAGCTCGCCGCCCTCCGGTGGGACCCAGCCTCCAGCTTGGGTGTCGGGGACAGGTCTCTGGCCGAAGCTACCCCCTGATCCCCCGTATATACGCCGGTCGTGGGCCCTCCAGAGTCCGCTGCCGCCCCCTGGCTCGTCTCCGTTTCCGGGATAGACTCAAGGCACAAGTCTGTAGCCGGAGCCACTCCTCGAGCCTCATTGGTTTTGGTTTTATATGTGTTTATTATCTTCATGTTGTTCCCACGAGAATGGGGGAAATACTGTCCACACCATCAGAACCCCCTGTGTGGTGCAAGGCGGGTTACTCTGGAGGGTTGCCTGGTACTCCAGAGGTTCCGTTCACGACACCATCGCACTGGTGCCATCCATCCATAGGCACGGGTCACGTGACACCGTAGATTGGGGGAGTTTAGTTAGACCTCCTTGTCTAGATCAGTCATGTTTAGTTATTAGCAGGGTCACCTCGTGCAGGATGCGGATTTTTACCGCGCATGACGGTCTTGGGGAAAGCTTCATCGAGAGTTTATGTTGTTATTTCCACTTCCTCAGATTGCCCCCTGGAGTCCTTTGGCCCGCGACTCCTTAACCCCCGGGTCATCATTTAGTGAGTTGGTTACTTTAACTCTCAATGATAAGGAGCTAGAAGCAGATATTGGGCGCGAGGATGAGAACGTGCTGCGAAGAGTATTATCATCAGCGAAGCTGTGGATTGGATTGTTGGTTGTTGACAGAAAGAAGGTCATTTATATGCAAAGGAAAAAGTGTGGGAGCTAAAATAGACCTCTGTGGAACACCCACATTAATTTTTAATTCATCTGATAAAGCACAATCGACAACAATATGTAATAGGCATAGTTTCAAACGCAATTAGCATGATGAAAGTTTATTGAAGAGTGTCGCATGCCAGATCCGATCGAATGCTTTAGAAATGTACAACGAAATTGCATGACCAGCTCCAATTTTCACTAAAGCAGAACACCAAAGAGTGTCTTATGTCAGAATATCGCCAGTAGACTGGTTTTGACAAAAGCTGTATTGACGATCACAAAACTGATGAATAGAAATTGAGCGATAGCTCCATACATCGGATTTGTCCCTATCTTTAGAGACAGACTGAACTCCTAATTGTTTCCAGGAAGATGAAACGCCTCCATTTTATAGGACTTTGAAAGGAGGCGACATAAAATTGGAGTCAGTTCAGGAGCACACATTTTAAGAACTATTGCTGAGATTCCATCGGGTCCTGATGCCTTTTTGATGTCTAAATTTTCAAATAATTTCTGTAGTGGAGCTGACACATTCTGTGGGATTATTATATATATATATATATATATATATATATATATATATATATATATATATATATATATATATATATATATATATATATATATATATATATATTAAAATGATAATGCTTGACTTTTGCGACTTTTTAATTGTTATATAGGGCTTTAATACATATTAATTGTAACTGGATATTATGTAAATTTCTATGATTATATTGATTGCTTAAGTATGTTAAATAAATATCTTAATATCTGATGTATATATAATGATTTGGCAAATAAAAGAGTTTATATTTTATTTATATGTGTTTAAATGTGCCCAGCTATTTACTCCATACAGCCAGGGTATGTAGTGACTTCATTTTTACTTCCCCATAATTTAAAACCAGATATATATTTTTAAATATCCTCAAATAATAATACTGCATTAAATTATGTGTATGTTTGATTTAATTCTACTAAATTTATACTGATAAAATTTTAACAAATAACATAACGCCACTACTTAATCAATAAATTATTAAAAAGTTACTTGAGCTCTTTTATTTGTTTTATCTTTGATAAAAAAAAATTCTTTGCGCTTTTTTTTTCGAATTGGTGAATTTAAAATATCAATGAATTTCTTTTTTAAAATATTATATAAACAAATTAAAGGTTAACATACCTTAGTACCAAATTTTCATTCACACATTCTTTATTGGAATTTATAATTTCCATTCACTCTTTAAACGAAAGGCCTTTCTATTTAATTCAAAAGTTTATACCTTCGAAAATTTCCAGATTCCCTCCTTGGCAACCGCTGTTTCCACGGTTGAAATCGCTCTTTGTTATGCAGACATCTTGTAAGCTTCTAATTTCAAATTTCCGCGTCCTTTGGCGTCGACTATTGTTTGGATATTTTGATATATTTCTTGTAGCACTGACTTTTAACTTATTTTCCATTGAAAGGATACGCTATTTATTAATTTACAGTTTCCACATATACAAAACTATAATTTGTCGATTTAAATACTTGTTTTCATTTAATTTTATTAGCAAAACTGCTCTGGCATCCTCTTGTTATGATGACCAAAGTTTACGAGGAGAGCTACTTTCATTCAATTATTTTTACTGTCATTTTAAAATATCGAATCCAAAGCAAACTATACATTTCACGTACTGTCATATTCCTGAGCATAGACATGTTGTTTTTGTCTATGTACACCTTGATCTGAGAAATGGATTTTAAAACTATAAATGACACATCTTAAATTATTCGTAAACAACATCAACAAAAACAAGTCTTAAAATACTTAAATTATATACAAACTATTTTTCAAACTTTAAGTAGTGGTGTCTGAATATTATAAACATTTTAACAGGTTAGTACAAACTTTAATCTTTCTATACTTATTTATATAACCAACAAAACACTTTTCAAATTTTTATAACAAACATGTATCAACTATTATTTAACCCAATTACACCTATTTGTTTATCAGTTTGTTTTGATTTCAAGCAACATTTCACTAATTGTAAATGTATCATTGTAGCTTGATCAAAGTCTTTCGAATTTCACTAGTTTTGAATGTCTATCTGTTTCAGTACATTATTTTCACTGTGCTTATGATTAATTTACGAATTATTTGCTCTGTTTATTATTTGAGGACTGTCTTTTTGTATCTATTTTCATTAATTAATTTTATAATCTTTGTTTTAGATTGCCATGCTGTTAATATACAGATCCCTATTGGACAAACCTATTTGACAAATGATGCAGAGCTGTACTACAGCTTGGCTTCACTGGATATTTGAAAACATCTGCACCTTTAGTAAGTTATTTCATCTTAATGCAATTTACACCTTACTTCAAAATGCCTTACTTGTTTGTTTTATATGAGTTTTTTTATGTTTTGAGTGTATATGAATTTGTTTTGTCCCTTTTATTAGTCTCACATATACAAAATCATCAATATTATCATCATCTACATTTATTTACACCTAGTGTGTGAACTTTCCTCTTATTATATTTGTTTTTAAAATATTTATTTCTACATTTCAGATTGATTTCAAGAATTCATTGCAACTGCTCTTCAGTACTTTACACAAACCGTTTTGACTGAGATCAGTATTCTGCACGATACCACCTTCAATATCCACTTACGTTGCTACCAGGTTCTCCACAGTATTGACATTTCGTGGCCGTGTTAGCGTTTTGACAATTATCGTTCATAAACCTTTAGTATTTTAATTAGTGATAAGTGATATTCTAGTTTACCCGTAAGTACTTAGTTTTTGGTTTTGAGCTTTGCGTGAAGTAGCTAATAAATTTAGTTCGATATTGCCAAATATCAATACTATATATATATATATATATATATATATATATATATATATATATATATATATATATATATATATATATATATATATATATATATATATATATATATATATATATATATATATATATATACGTCATCAGATCTCTTCCTCACGGAAACTCAAATCAGTGCCAAAACAGCCACTAATCACCTTAATTTCCTGGGGTATGAGCTCCTTACTTCCTTTAGATTGCATGGAGGCATGTGCGCGTACGTCCGTAGCAATCTACCCTGCACCAGACTCCCCAATTTAGAAGCTGGAAGAAAAAACATACTATAGATAAAACTCTCTCTCAGGGCTGCAACTAAATTCATCTGTTGCATTTACCAGTCACCTTCTGACAACAAATTTGTCCAGCTCTTTGACTACCTTTCTGAAAAAAACGACTATCTGATTTCTGAATATCCTTCCTCCGAGGTCACTATTTTTGGTGACTTCAATGTCTATAATAAGGAATGGCTAGGATCTTCAAAAACCGATCCAGAAGGAAGGGCAGCGGAGGGCTTTGCAGTCAGCAATTCTTTAGCCAATATGGTTCAGCAACCTACTTACTTTCCTCGCATCCCAACACACAGTTCAAATCCCTTGGATCTCCTTCTTACTACAAATCCTGACTGCTATAAGATATCAGTCACCGCCCCTCTTGGTCGCTCAGACCACGGCATGGTCACTGCTTCCTGTGCAATGCAACTCGAGGTCACCATTTCACCCACGTATCGTTTGGCACTACAACTCCGCGAATTGGGACAAAATGCGAGATTACTTTTCCTCATTTCCATGGGCGTCTGTCTGCTACTCTCATCCTAACCCCTCTGATATCTCACAAAACGTCACCGAAATTATCCAAGCTGGCATGGAATTATTTATTCCACGTACACAGAAAACCTCTGCAGCCACTCAAAAGCCCATGTTTCTCTAAATCCTGTGACAAGGCCAGACTTGAAAATGTCTAAGCTCACAAAACACTTCTACACAATCCCAGCCAAGAAAACCATCAAGCATTTAACGACGCAAGAAACCGCTATGTCCGCATTCTTTCTGAGGCAAAAAATTCGTTTAATAACCACATCAAAAACAAAGTCGTCTTAAGCTCCAGCAGCAGCAAACTCTTCTGGACTCTTGCTAAATCTATTGGGAATAATTTCTGCAAAAGCACGTTCCCACCTCTTGTCTCAGGGGATGAAATTTTTCTACCGCCCTGGGCTGAACTTTTTGCCTCATTGTTCGCCGGCAATTTTAGTCTCAACCCAACTCCAAATGTTCAACCACCAACAGTGCTCAACCAAGATGTACGCCATCCTGCACTGTGTGCGGGAGAACAAGAGGAGGGGCTACACCAACAAGCGGATCTTCATAGCCACAGACAGCCAGGCAGCCCTTAAGGCACTAAGTAGCCCACGGGTAAATTCTTGGCTGCTGAGTGAGTGCCGAGACGAGACGAGCGACCTGGCTGTGCAGAATGAGGTAACCCTCATCTGGGTGCCGCGTCACTCGGGGGTCAAAGGCAATGAAGAAGCTGACAGTCTCGCGAAGAGAGGGTCAGCAGAACCATTTATGGGACCAGAACCGGCTCTGGGCGTGTCAAAGAGCACTGCCAGGGAAGCCATTAAGTCCTGGGTCAGAAACCAACACAAGGTGTACTGGGCAGACTGTCCAGGGCTCAGACATGGGAAGTCAATAATTGACAGACCCAGTTCAAAGAGAGCTGTGGAACTGCTAAATCTTAGCAGAGGACAGCTCAGAAACACAACAGGTCTCTTGACGGGTCACATGGCCGTCAAGAAACACCTGCATAAAATGGGGAGGTTCGAAGGGGACCTCGCATGCAGTCTCTGTGGCGAGGGGGAGGAATCAGCCCAGCACATCTTGTGCGAGTGTAAAGCTCTGGACCGCAAAAGACAACTGATCTACGGTCAGTCTAGACCGGAGACAGAGCAATATAAAACTTCACCCTACCAATCGCTGTGCAGACTAGTTCAAGGCAGAGTGATTTTGGAATGGGTGAAGTAAGACTAAGAGTATGCACAATCAACCAAAGGTTGCAGTGCTATCGGGGCGGCAAGGCGGCGGACGAGCCCTGAGGGAACAAAAAAAAAACAAAAAAAAACCAGTCCTCAATGTCACACATAAAATGACAGATCATTTTCAAAACTAAAAAGGTACAAAGGTAGTATGGATTCCGTCAGCACAGATCAACTGCCGACCTCCTTTCCTTTGTCACCCATTCTTGGAACAAGTCTATGGAACTACACGGTGAATTCCAGATTGTCACTCTACACATATCCAAAGCATTCGACCAGGTCTGGCATGCAGCGCTGCGTAATAAACTTCCGGCCTATGGCCTACCACCAAAACTCTGTACCTGGACAGCAAATTTCCTCTCCAATCGGAGCATTTCTGTTGTCGTGGATGCCATTCCTTTAAACTGTATCCAATTAATGCAGGAGTTCCTAAAGGTTCAGCTTTAGTCCCTACTTTGTTTATTCTCCACATCAATGACCTCCTCTCTAACACATCCAATCCAGTTCAAAGTTACGCGGACCACAGCACCCTCCACTCAAATATACAATATTCTAAGCCTGTCTCTTTAGCCTAATTAGATGAGGATCACAGACTCATGGAGGGTTCTGTCTCCGTGAATCTCCAAAAATATTAGACTGGGGAAGTAGAAATATTGTACAATTCAACCCCACCAAATCACAGTCTTGCTTTCTTTCTCATAAGCGATACACCAGCCCTAGGATCCATCACAATGAACAACCAACTTATTCAAAGTAATGAGTCCTTTTCACTTGTTGGCATTTCTGTGGATCGAAATCTCAATTGGCACCAACATGTCACATCAATTGCAGAAGTGGCTGCTAAGAAATTGGGTTTCCTCTTCCGGGCTTGTAAATACTTTTCACCAGTTAATCTCTATACCTTATATACTTCACAAATAAGACCAAACCCCGAATACTGCTCCCACATCTGGGGTGCTGCTGCCGCTTCTACACTCGCTATCCTGGACTCCATTCAGAAGAGAGCTATATGTCTCATCGGTGACCCTACCCTCACCCAAAGGATGCCATTCCTTGCCCACTGACGTGCCGTTGGTGACCTCTCTCTCTTTTATAGATATATGCACGGGCACTGCTCAGAGGAGCTTTCTTCCATAGCTCCTCCATCTGCTGCCCCCAACAGATCTACCAGGGGAACAGAGCGAATGCACCCTTTTACTGTCCAGGTCACCAGACATAGAACATCTTGTTATGTCCGCTCTTTTGTCCCGAGGACTTCCAAGTTGTGGAATTCCTTGCCGGCACATGTTTTTCCTTCTCCCCCGAACCTCTAAACCTTCAAGTCCAGAATTAACAAGCTGCCTCTTTCCTCCTTGTCAACACCCACGGTACGATAGTATTTAAGCTGTAAGCCCTCGTGGGGGATGTTGTTTGAAAAAAAAAACCCTCTGCCGAATTAGAGCTACTAAATAGACCGAGTTTATAATGAGAGGTTTTAGGTTTCACATGAAAAACAGGTAATATTTAATAAGTGTGGTTTCGGAAAACGTTTTCAGAACTTGGATTTCAGGAGCATGTAGAACCTTAAAAAATAGTGCTGCATATTGAATCGTAACTTCCACATAGCTGTGATAATATATTCCCTTCAGAAAGACATTCTCATGGAATGAATTTAGGGCCCATGACTTGACCACAAAGAAAATATTTGTATTCCTGTACCTATAAACTTTTGAAACGTTATATCCAGTTATATTACTCGAGTTTTATTGAAAAAATTTCAATTTTCACCAAATCATCCCTTATTTATCCCCTACCCCCTGAAGCGATCTTAATCTTAAAACAATTCGAGGCGTTCCTTTGGCGGGTGCTAACAGGATACCAAATTTTAATATGAGATATCAATCCGTTCGAAAGTTACTGCGCCCATTAACAGACGTACATGCAGACAGACCGTCAGGCTGACAAAAAAAATTCGTTCCAGAATCAAGTTTTCTATATGTTTTGACACTTTTTACGCTGTTTTAGGAAAATAATGTCTAAATTTTTGTCAACAATATTCCACCCCAACAGATTCAACCCCTAATTTAATTTCAGCACAGAATACCACGTTTGATGAAATAAAAAATGTCAATTTTCTACAAATCTCCTACCCCCTAAAGCAATTTTACCCAAAAACAATCCGAACCATTCGTTTGTCGTCTGCTAACTATATACCAAATTTGAAGACGATATCTCTATACGTTCTAAAGTTATCGTGGCTACAGACAAAAAAAATTTCGTTCCCAAATCATGTTTTATACATGTTTTGATACTTTTTATGACGTTTAAGCGAAACAAAAATTTGACATTTTTGTCACAGATGCGATACTTCCACACGTCACGATGTGGAAGTAATAGCTAATTTGATAGAGCAGCATTTTACATTTTAACATAATTAGATTAACTGGGTTGAGTAAAAAGAAAACTAAATAAATAATTGCCTTAACTGATGCTTCGGTCTTGTGGTCAGTACGAATAATATAGTCGACTATATGCTTATGTTAAAACTACTTGCAATAACTGTGGCAATGCAAAGAAAATTAAAAAACTCTTTTAATTAAAATTTAATAAAATCATTTCCCCAAAACATAAGTAAAGAAGTGACTAAAACATTTTCAAATGTATTAGTAAGAGCAATGAAATATAATGACCTAATTGGTTAGACAATAAAATAATTACCCCGATTTTAATTGATAGGGATTCTGATACCGAAACTAAATTATCTAGATGCTTGATTCCCTCTTTTAAACTTAACTTTTTTATCCTGTTAATGTAGGTATTTAGTAGGTATATCTAGGTATATAAAGTGGCAACGACGTATGACACCATATCCCCTGTAGATTGGGGAATATGTACAATAAGGAGCTGTTTTCGCTGTAGTCTGAATGATTAATATATGGACAGGAGTTCGTATGCCCTGTTTTTAAAAGGAGTTCATAAACACTGGAGAATGAAAGTTGACCAAAAAATTTTTTTGCTAATTAAAATTCGGTTTGCTAATGTACATTACTAAAAAATTAATATATATGAACAAATTTTAATATATTCACGTTAATTCTGGTGGACGCCATATAACTTGTCTTCGTACTGACACCATATCCACCGCAGGATGTATATATATATATATATATATATATATATATATATATATATATATATATATATATATATATATATAATTGAAACTGACCCCAGATATGTTTTCTAGGGGGGCTAATTAGCAGCGCTCATTTAAAGATATTTTTTCAAAATTCGGGGTCTCCTCATTAGAGAATTTTTTCAAAGAACATTTTCTAAAAGGACTGTCCGCTACAAGTATTGTTGGTGGCCCTGGAAGACAACATACCACTGTTCTACCAGCTTGGGGTGCAACAGAGGACAAGTGTTCTCCAGGTTTTTTTTTTTAAGAAAGAACAGTTGGAACCAATGGATTCCTAATGAAGATGAAGAATTTCCCAGTTCAACATTTGCTGCTACTCAGAACAGCTACATGAAGTTTCGATTATGTTAAACATTCTTTTGTCAAAGCAGCAAAGCTATCCACTGATAAGCTCGTTCTTCTAATCTACAATGGGCATGCAACTCACATTGGTTTAAAATTAGTGACACTGGCTGTAAAAAACCACGTGACAATTATCTCCTTATTGTAGTCATTTGCTTCAGCCACTTATACTGGCAGTTTTCTCATTAAATCATCCTAGGCTGATTAACTCTGCAAAAGGTGAGACAACAAGGCTGCCAGAAAATTTTCAGACAATTAAAATAGGAGAAAAGATAAATAGAAGTGTGCTAAAAGAGGCGAGACAAGAAATATGCCTACTGAAATTGAGAAGAAGACAAAATTTCATGGGGATATTTTCAAACAAATTAACTTCTTGACAGCAATATCCAAAGGACATATACTTGAAAAAGTGGAAGAGACAGACAGAGAAGAAGGTTTTTGGAAAACCTGATACAAATGTTAAAGTGCAGAAGCTACAACCTACAACAACAAAAACAAAGTGCTGTAGAAAGAGAGTTATGGATATGTGGAAAAGGCCACATCGCATTCAAAATGTAATCGATACATCTTTACCTAAATAATATATTTAATAAAGTATTATAAATACCACATTCTTATATTAGAAAATTATAGTTTTGTAATGCACAAATCAGTTTTTCAACAAAATTCCTACACGACTGTTCATTGCCTGGCTGCATCTTGCTCGTCAGATTTACATGAGTCATCATATAGTTCTTTGACTTTATAGGAACTGGTTCTACCGCTCTAACTGTATGTTTGATATAATAAAATAGGAAGCATCACTGTGAAAAATTATTTACAAATGCAACATGTGTTTATTTTCTGAATAATTGCACCACTATAACTTTGGTTTAAATTATGATATCTAAAAAACAAACAAAAAAGTAGTTTGGCATGAATGTATATTGTAACGCTCCACTTTTACAATTTACGTAGTTATCTAAATTTATATCAAAATTATGTTTGTGCTGGAGAGGTTTCAGCTATCGCTATTGTTTTTAACCTTGGTTTATTCACTGGGTAAGTGCTTAGCTGATATAATTGTTTCCAATCAACTTGTTGAGATTTCAATCAGGGTTTTTGGAATCATCGTAGTCATTATCATATTCAATTGATCTTCTTGGTTAAAGGATATAATCAAAGAGCTTCCTCAATTAGCTTATGTAGGGACAAATTTTCTTTGCACAGGGTTACCGTATAGAAAATTACCCGTTTCACAATAATTATTGCGTGTCATTCCTTCAGTGTCTGGTTAACAATTTTCAAAATACGAAAAGTCCAAGTCATTGCTTGTCATAAGTAATTATAACAAGCCTAGAGAACCAAGCAGCTATAGGGGCTGATGCAGGTGTTAACAGAGGTTTTGTGAAACCATCCGCATTTTGCCTAACTGGCAAAACTATATATCGAGAGTAGGAGATATTTCGGCAAGATACAAGATATTAGTACGGAAAGTAGTGAGTGTTAATTAACCTTTTAATTAATTTTTCTTGTGGTAATAATGACATTATTGCATAAATAAATAAATAAAGAGTTTTCGTATTATTTAAATGTACATTTCATAATTACATTACCAACTTTTGTTTATTGTGTTTTTTAAATGCCTAATTTTGTGTTGTGATACTAACATGAACTGTATCATCCATGAACAAAATTTGAGTGTCATTTTATTTTCATAATTTTTTTCTTTTGTTGTTTTCGTGTAATTTAGTATTTATAAGTATTAATTTAAAATTTAAAAGGGTAGTTGACTAATATTTCGAATTTAAGGGTGTGATACTCTAGAAGAAGAATTACCCATCGAGGGAGATAGAAAATAGGATCCTGACAAGTGGCTCCAGAGTTGTTGAACTACAAATTTTTTGAGTAGCGTATGATTATATTAAAACCCTCATTAACTTAAACTACTTTACACAATGTGGGGTCTTATTCGAAATGCATTTTGTAGAAATCTTGTTAAAGGTTTGGTCACGACTATTCAATTGAGGTTTACAACGTTGTCGTTTATTTCCCCTTTGCCTAACCCACCACAAAGCTGGCGGCCGGGGGGGAAGCGAAGTTTCTAAACTGGCCCTACATGTGACGAATAATTCTGTTGTGTTTTCAAAGAACCAATACTTGGCAACAATATTTATGCATATAACTAACAACTGGGTCAGTGGTCAGTTTTTATAAAGGACGGCTATTATATTATACAGTATACACACAGCATAGGAAACAACTTTCTTATACTGTGATATAGAATTCATCAATTCAGAACAGAGGATCAATTCACATTATGGATTAATACCTAAACCACAGCATAATACAAAATTCTTATGCTATGCCTAGACTCTGGAATTATCTAAAACACCAACACTGTGTTCTGGCGAATTCTCATTACAAAAAATCACAGGAGAAGTTACGGCTTTCAAGCTTTCAAAACATTTATTCAAATGAGCACAAATTTATTTTGATTAAACATGGCAAGTTAACCTACTTCATCAGACCAGTTTATGTGGCACAGACAGTGAATGAATTTTACATTTTGGATTTTTTATGTAATCTAAATAAATAAATATGTATATAAATAAATAAATAAATATATATATATATATATATATATATATATATATATATATATATATATATATATATATATTGTCACGGGGTGACTAATCTTAAAGGGATTATTTAGCTCAATTAATAAATGCAGCAACAGTAAATGCAACCGCCTAATAAACTGCAATTATCATTTACAAGAGAGGAAGGATTCGCGTACGTTGGCAGTGGAACAAGATGCGGCTGTCGAGCGACGTACGTGGTAAAGAGGGGGCAAGGATAGTCACCACGATCGAGAATATCAACCGCAGAGAACGGAGACGGCCGGTAGTACGAGTGTCGCCGTGGAGAAGCAAGTACGTCGACAGTGAGGGAGCCGTGGTAGAATACGCCGAGTGAAAAGATCAGCTTAACGGAAGGAACATAGAGCAAGACCAGTGCAGGGCACCGCAGGAGAGTTTGCCGTGTGAACGTCGCCGCCGAGGAAAGCCCCAGGTACGTGACAGTTGAATATTATTTAGCAAGCCTGTGGCAAAATTGTTTAGCGCTCTGTCGCGGCGCTGGGTGCCTTCGGGCGGTGAGACGGGGCCTGCTGAAAACCGCTGCGCGCTATCATCGCCAGGGGCGGTGCTCGCGGGCTTCGCCTGGGTGGTTAGGGGGCCACGGTCCCGAGGCTCCGATTCCCCCGGGATCACAAGGGAAGCGGCCGAGCGGAGGAATAGTGTATCGGGACGGTTGGAGTGATTGCACTCTCCGTTCCAGCCAAAAACAACCCTCCGGGAAGCCGCCCCCTGTATCCTGGCTAATGCTTGTTTGTGTCATACGAATTAGTGCGCAGCTAGCTTAGCTCGATGTGGTGTTCGACGCACCCCGTAAGTTGCATGCCCGCCTGGGAACACCCGCTATTAACCACTATCCTGCCACCACCCTGCACCGCTTAAACGTTGTTGCCGCTCTACCGCCCCCGTATAATCCGCGCGTAACCATAATTTAAAGCCAAATAACCACCTCTGCCTCTGGCCGCCCATTATTGCTAGGCTTCTTGGTAACAGGACCCCGTTACCACCGTGTGTATATAATTAGACAATAGAATTTTATTTTAATTTACTCGATATTTCATTTAGTCTCCCCAGAATATCTACCCAAATACATTTCAACTCCAGCTCTTTAATAAAGATCAGAACCAGAAGTCCCGGGGGACTTTGTCTTGGTTTAGGAGGACCCTGTCTCCACTAGAAACTACCCTGGGCTAGTGTATCCGTTGACAGTGACTTGGGAGAAGGGGGGCATCCAGCAGGAGCGCGTTTACTCCTTGACAAACTCTATAAACGCTGGCGTCCGAGCATGATCCCGTAGGAAAGCCGTGTCCCGGAAGTCATCCAGAAATTCCCCAGGTTAGGGAAAACTAGTATTAACCCCCGGCCACCCCAAGTGGCCGTCACAATATATATATATATATATATATATATATATATATATATATATATATATATATATATATATATATATATATATATATATATATATATATATATATATACCACTGTAAATTAAGCGAATTTTTATTTAAAAAATTCGCGAATAGAAAATACATTCTTCACATGAGCGTGCATTTAATCATAACAACCTAAATTTATGACTAGCAACATTTTAATATGTATTATATCATCATCACTGTCTTAAGGCGATGTCGCCTTGTCGTATCCATGACTTTCTGTCTTCAACAGCTCTTTTCATTTCATTGTAGCTTCCACACTTCATCAATTGGGATAGGTTTTCCAGAAATTTCCATTTTGGTCTACCTCTTCGCTTGCTCCAAGTATGTATTCTACAAATAAAGTTGTCAGAAACTTACTACATCTAATACATTTTGCCTTCCTCCCGCCAATTTCTTTCAAAAAGCATATTTCTTCTCTCACCTCTTCTAATACATTTTTATTAGAATTTCTACCAGTGTGTAATTTTTCACCATGTCCACATTTAAAGGCCTCGATGCTCTTTATGGCCTGCTAAGCCAAGGACAGCTTTCCGTCATATACATAATAACACTCTACACATATGACTTGATAAACCTTTTCTTCAGCTCCAAGCTAAAATGTTGATTAGTCAGATAAGTTGTCTATTGAATGCTTTCTACGTCCCAGGGATCCTCCTAGTCAGTTATTTGCTATATTTACCATTATCCGCAATAACAATTTCAAGGTATATAAACATTTCCACTTGTTTACATTGTTGTGTGTTTGCTTTTATATCTCTTTCACAGTGCTACTCTCACTTACACTTATTATTTTTGTTTTTGTCATGTTGATTTTTAGTTAGATTTTTTTATCCACTATCCATCACACTCAACCTCCTTTGTACATTTTTCTATTTCATCTACAACTGTCATGCCAGCTGCATACCCGTTCCAATGGAAACGTTGTCCATTTATTTTGATTCTAGTTGTCTCTCCTTTTAGCCTATCTATTGTATCTTCTATGCATAATTTGAACACATATGGTAATAATGGATATCGTTGCCATACAACTTCCCTTATTTTAGCTTCAATTCCATATTCGTTAATACCTACTAGGGTAATTTGATTGTTGTATAAATTGAGAATAATATGCCTATTCCTTTTATCCAATCTAGCTCTCTTCACTAGAAAACAATCCAATACACATTCTCAAATCTTTTTTTCTGGTCTGCAAAAGCACTAAACGTATCGTTATCCTTCTCACTTCTCCTTTATCCTGTTATTTCGAGTGCTATCACTGCTTCTCTAGTTCCTCTGCCAGGACCTTTGTTTATGTAGACTTTATATATATATATATATATATATATATATATATATATATATATATATATATATATATATATATATATATATATATACATTTTTGGGTAAATTTCAAAGCTGCTACCCTCTAAGCATGGCAGCTAACCTCTTTAAATTTTTAAATAGTAGGTGAGGTTGAGTGATACCATAAGGCCCTTGCTGCGTTCGGGCTGTCATATTTTCTCTTACATTCTTAGAAAACGGGTACCACTTAAGAGATAACGTGTTTTTTTTTAAATAATCCTAAAATTTATTCTGAAAAAGTAGTATTGTATTTTGTTTCTTTAACATCAGCCTATTTTTGGGACTATGTCCACGGCCTCAGACCGTCGTTTTACGTTACACTATATTTAACACAACCACTGCCCTTTGCAAGCAGGTTAGGGACCTTTCACATGTCTAACATCGTATGGTTCACGAGACCGACGTCTTCGCGGCCGTTCTGAAGAGCAGGTGCAGACAGCAGATTGTGTTGCACCTAAAATTATATTATACAGAAGGGGGAAGAATTTAAAATGTAGAGAGCCACAACCGCCTTCTTCCTCTTCTAAAAATCGAAAACAGATTCTAAAATAAATTACCTAAATATTTTAATAAATATAGTATGGTTTTAAATAATAATGTTATCACTAATTGTACATAAGTACATTTCAAATCTTTTCATTCAATGTATTCTTTCAATTTGTGCAATTTATCCAGATAGCTTAAATGAGACAAATTGTCTTAGTAAAAACAAGGTAAGGAATGCTATTTAATGATCTATTTAAGATATTAAACATTTTCGAACGTTATTTGTCATAAGTACAAAGTCTAAATAATATTTTATGAAAACACGACTCTTATTTGCTCGCAAATCCAAGCTATTAAGTAACACACATGTCACTTGTCAAGTTTTACAAAAAATCGATCAATTATTTTTATACAATTTTACTTTTTTTTAAATGAAAATTCGCTAAAACATCGTTCTAAACTCGCAAGATATCAAATATTTGTTTCAGTTCTTCACCTAGTATAATAACTGTACATGGTTTAGTAAAGATACAATAATAGAGAATATAACAGAGACCCACTCGATAAGAACAAGAAATATATTTATACTCTGGCCCGTTTATGGTCAAGGTCACCCTGGTTGAAGCTCTTATAATACTGACAACACTGCTTATTTCCAAGGTAATAAATGTAAGTCAATGAGTTGTATCCAATGATGACGCCATATCGTATTCAATTGCTTAAATTGTCATCCCATAGCACAGTGAAATTAATAGTTACAGTTTGACTGAATTTGTCTGAGGTAGTTAGAGGTTACATATTTAGATTTTGTTAAAATTAAATCTTTATATGTCCCTGTAGGTAATGAATAGTCAAAGTCATCTCTTCTGGCACATGTTCGTATATATAATCTCATCCAAATCATTGGAATATTCAAGTGACTTTCAATTATAACTAATAACACATAATATTTTTGAAATCTGTGAACATTCATCACCATTTGTGGTTTGTCTAGATTATGCAGCTTTTTAAATTGTTTCAGTAGACCTACCATTTCTTGAGATAATAACAATTTAAGGGGGCTGTGTTTTCCGATACTAAAATGATACCTAAATGCCACCCTTAACAGCAGCCTTTTCTTTGTATGGTGAAGCTCTAATAATTATTTTCATTTTTTACTTTAATCAAATTTTAAGTATCGTTAATTTAATTTTTTAATTCACTTGATACTTAATACACAGTTTAAGTAATAACCTACCTAACAAGTTTACCATTCGTTTGTGTATTGTAAGTAAGAAAGCTTGACAGACCCGAACAAAAAGGATTAAATGCATGAATAAAATCAGTTTTTTAAATATTAAATATATGGTTTTATTTCAGGAACCTTTATGCAAATCACAAAAACGTTATAATTTTCTCTCTTGTATACATACAATACAGAGTGTTCTAAAGAATCTAAGATCACTTTGTACTGGTTTAACTTGAAGATAATGAGGTAAGATCAATTTCGCTTTTGATTTACTATTGTAAAACTAATAGGACGGTACCATATATTTTCAAAAATTAAGCTAAAAACAAAAACAAACCACTTACGATGTAGTCATGGAAGCGTCAATAGCAGGTTCTTCATCCCAATGCCTATTTCTATCACTTTCACTGATCCCTTCTGAACTCCCTGCCACTTGCATCATATGTTTGGTAGCTGTATCCACAAGACTTGGCCAGTCTACATCTTCTGGTAAAGGAAAATCTTCAGGCAATAATGTATGTTGCTTATTTTTGCTTAGGGTCAGTTTGGTGTTTGATACTTCTTCCTTCGATGACTTAAATTCATTTGGAAGTGGACTCGATGTGGTACTAGCATTTGAGATTACAGTTGCAGGTCTCGCCAGTGTCAATATAACATCAGGTTGTGTCTTATGTACAGAAAGTATAGTGTTGTTCAGATTTTCCCTAGAGCGGTTCTTAGTAGACTCTTTAGCTAATGGAATTTCAGATGAACATTCCATTGTATCTGGATTTATAAGACGTAATAACTCTTCTTGTAAATTATTATTAGATAAATTGGCACTGTTTCTATTTGATGATGACCTTGGTGTTACACCTGGTCTCAATTTGGCTTCTCCATTCATAGATCGTGGACTCTGATTTCTACTACTACTGGAATTTACTAAAGATTTGCCCGAGCGTCTAAGTTTTGGCGACACATTTCCGCTACCATTCGATAGTTCGTCTTCACTACCATTGAAAAGTCTATCACTGATTGAACTATCAGTAGAATGACCATCATTATTCACACTTAGTTTTGTAAAATCATTGTTTATGTGCTGTATAGTTGTGTAATCACCCACCTTAGGGGCTCGAGTAACAATATAATCATTCTCCTGTTTTAATCGTTCATTTTGTTGTTTGACTATATTATTTTTTTCTAATTTATAGGCTAAGTCGTAATCACTGGCGTTACTATGGATGGAAGCTGTTAGAGGTTGAGAAAAGTTAACTTGCTGTAATGGAAGAGAATGGCTCACTTGTATTTTACTGTGATGAATAGGTGGTGTAGCAAAATGATTATGTGACTGGGATATTTGTAACTGTGATATTTGGTGTGCATTATTATTAGTATTACTATTATTTCGCTTTGGTGTACTAGGAAAAGTATTTGCATTGCTGTGATTCGCGGCATGTTTTGTTGGAAGAGGAGGCGGGTCCGGATCTGCTAAAAAATCATACCACCTTTCTTCACTTGAATGACCACTGGATGAGCTTGTCATTGTGCCCTGAAAAATAAAGTCAGTTGCTTATCATTCCTTTGATTATGAATTATAACTACATTTTACACTATATAAAAATAATTGGTATCCAATAAGTACAATAGTGCTATATGGGTATATTAAAAATATGTAATGTTAACAAAAATTGTTTTTAGGAAAAGAAAATAATGTGAAAATAAATTTATTTGCATTTACATAATATATAATTTGGTTTTCGCAAGAACTGGATGTGACAAGATATTGGTTACAAGGAAAAATTTTATAGCGTATATTTGGTCTCATGTTAGCATGTATAAAAACATTCGCATGTCATTTCACCTTTGTGAAAATTCCATTATTTACTAATTGCTGTTGCCCTTACTTGGTGAAACTGTTCCATACTAAAGACAGATGTAAAGACTATTTTTTCTCTGGCTTCACAAAGGTTTGTTTTCTTCTCAGTAACTGCCTTTGTTATCACTTATTTTTTAATTTCTTAAATTACTTTACGATTTTTCATCACATACCACAAATTTTTTGGAGATCATAAAAAAATTAAAGCAAAATTTGTAATAATATACATATGTATTACTAACGAAATTTTTCATTATAGTTAGTTATATAATGTTATTAAAGTACTTTAAAATATATACATATATGTAACATCATAGAATGTTGTTTTAATAGGAATACAAAATTCACGTTTTTTATTACACTTTATTTTTGAGTCTGTTGGTAACAAACTTCACTTATAGCAGAGCAGTACATTTTCATGTGATCTTGTCATAAAGTAATAATTCTAATAAAAATGAATAGAAAATTGTCGAAAACTGTGACTGTACAGAAGACAAAGTAATAAGTTTCAAGTTGAGTCTCTTGAAAACAGTTCGAGCAATGTGACGTCATTTATCAATATAAATGTTGGACAAGTTATCGCTTTGTTTGACCTGACCTGACCCTTTGTAAATACTAGCAATGTCATACTTTGTCAAAACTTTAACCCAGGTACCCGAGGTACCCTAGGCAAAACTTTAGATATAGAATATGTGTCGGGGCTCTATGTGTGTCAATATATTATTATGTTATAGTAATTATAATGTAAAAAACATCATCTTCCTACTTTTTCTATTCATAATTGGTCTACCGCGGGTCCATAAATTTACGTTCACATAAAAGAAACTGACATTTAACATTTATCCAAAAACCATAATAAAATAAAAATCAAAACTAACATGTGACCTTGGTATGTTCAGTCTAGTATCAATATTATAAATAATATAATAATTACTATTACATCTTCCTTATATAAATTAATGGCTGCGGGGGCACAAAATCATTCCAGATGAGAGTTGTTTTGTTTGTAACCTTTTGGTCAATGAATCCCTGTTACACATTAAATGTCCCGTATATATAGGGCTTTCAAAGAAGATTAGGTGTATAAATACTTAATAACTGTAACAAATAGTACCACAGAGACTTATGCACAGATCTTGAGATGTTGACCACATGCATCAACTAAAAACCTATTTTATTATTTAAATTTAAAAAAAAGATCAGTTTTGCCTATTGAGGTCACTGATAATAAATAAATAAATACCTTTAAATCAATCTGTGTGATGATAATAGTAATAATACAAAATATCCTAGTTTGGTGTTATGTTGCATCCGTCTATTTAAGTATATGAATAGTTCGTAATGTATTATTTATTCTAATTTTGTTTGCTCTTCCAGAGTCTCATTGTATTTCTTTTTCTTTAGTAAGAATGTAACTGGATAGTAAAGAAAAAACACTATACTATATAAAAGAATAAAGCACTGTAATTAACAACGAAACTGAAATGAGAACAATATTGCTTCAGATCCTACTATCAAAATATCTCAGACGTACAACTCTGGACAAATCTTAGCTTAAAAGTCAGGTCGCACACAATGTGGCCAATGTAGTTAGCACGAAGGTCGACCTGGTAATAGCAAAGCACAGGTAATCCAAATGAGAAAGACAATTCACGAATTAAAGGTTTTGTTTTAAAATCAAAAAGAAAACAACTGTTATCGTGGAAATAAATGATGTTACAATACGATAGTGTTTTCAACAAAAATGTTGAATGTTTAGGAGCCTAAAATTTCATTATTACTTTCAAATTTGTTCAAGTTTACCTTTATATTTTACTATCAGTGTGAAAAACCATGCATTTTTATTATCATGAACACCTCCATTTTTATCTGAATTCACAAAAATAAACAGGAAAAAATGTCTGATGTTTAGGTATTAATGTGTTAAAAATAGAAGTTGAATTTTTTATTTAAGAGAAGAAAATAACAGGTCTTATTATCAAGATGTGTTGACTTTTATATTCTCTATTTTATAACAGAAAATGTGAGAACTAAGAAAACTGCCATAAAAATTGTTTTTAAATGTATTAAAAAAAGTCAATATTACAATCAGTTTTTTCTCCAATACAAAATCACTTTTAATGTCACTAAAATGTAAAAACTTACTTGCCTTGTGTATGATATAATAAAAACTACAACTAAGAAGTAATAACTTTAGTTTAAATCAAGAGTGGTTAGTTATTACAACTTATGATAACCTTTTCACCTCACAGACACTTATAAAAAACACTGTTCATCAACACTTGTGTTTCACATAAATATAGTCAGTTGTGTATATGGTATACATATAAATTTTTCAAACAGATTCTCTGTTAATACCTCTTGTATAAATGAAACTTTTTTAGACATGTCGTACTTCAATGGAAAGCTCTTTTCGAGGACTTTCTAACTAACCAAAAATAAAAAATGGCTACCATAAGACAAAATATAGTGCTAATAAATTGAAGACAAATGAAAATCGGGGGTTTCTGTTAACTCCCATTAATTTGTCGTAAAAAAGTGTCTCAACAAGGTGAAAGTTCAAAAGCGTTCGCATAAGGAGTTACTGAGTTATCGAAGAAAAACGAAATCGGCAAATTTCAGTTTTTTCGAAATATCTCAAAATCGAAGAAAGTGAAGCTGAATTTGACATATTTGTTGCGAGCCTTGAATTCTGCAAAACATTTCCCATATGACCGTTGATCTATCTCTTATAATAACCAATATACCAATGGCAAACATTGAAATGTGGACACACTGTATATACTACTGCCTTTCTCAGGAAATGTGTATCTTGTTCCTTTCTGCCATACCGCCAATGTAATCTCGAATTTTCAAAAATGTTTCAAATTCTAATATCTTAATTTTCCATTGAGAGAGACTGTCCGAGATCAGAGACACTTGTTTCAACGGACTGACCTTCGACTTAGCAGCTACGAAATATATTTCAATGGGATCTGAAAGTATCCTAAGATAAATAACTGCAGCATATGCCTTTTCACATGCATCACAGAAGGCATGAAACTCAACAGCATGATTTAAATCGTCCATGTGAGTATATCTTGCTATGTGTATGCTAGACAGTAAGTGTAGTTCAGATTGATATTATTCCACTACTGCTGTCACAGCCGGAGGCAAGGGGTAATCTCAGGAAAGGGGTAATCTCAGCCAAGTTTCAATGTACAAATATACTGAATTAGGCATTTGGTGTAAACAGTACAAGGAGATAAAAACCCCAAAAGATCAAAAATCCTTGCTAACTCCGACAACATTGATCGTTTTGTACAAACACATTGCCTCTGCCTTACTTCAAATGTAAACTGATCCAAGAGTGGGTTCCACTGTAGACCCAAAATCTTAATACCGATTTCTTTTTCCGCATCAAATGAAACATTTTGCTGAAATTCCGTGGAAATATTATTCAGAACTCCCAGACTGTTACTTGCCCATTTAAGCAAAGGAAAACCACCCGCTTCACAAAGCCCAATTATTTGTCTCTGTAATTCCGCTATTGCTTCCAGCGAAGAGGCTCCTGTAATAACATCGTCGACATAGACATCATTTTTCAAGACTTTTGATGCTACGGGGAAATTTCTGTACTCATCAACAGAAAGCTATTGTAGTGTATGTAATGCTAGATAAGGAGAGAGTTTAACTCCAAACGTAACTGTTTTGAGTCGGTACTCTCGTACAGGCTCATCATCTTTGAATCTCCACAAAATACGCTGATAGTCACACTGATCGGAAACTACCTGAATCTGAAGATACATGTGTTTAATGTCAGCAATTAAAGCAAACTTATGGAAACGGAAATGAGTCAACAAAATTGCAATATCCTGTTGTAATTTTGGACCAGTGTATAAGGTATCATTTAACGAAAGACCATTACTTGATTTTGCTGAAGCGTCATAGACAATTCTCAGCTTACTATGTGAAAACTGTGATGAGCACTGATAAGTACACTTGGAGAACCCAAATCACCACAACACATATTTCAAAGACCTTACGATCGTTTCGCTGACAATGTCAGCGTCATGAGAGAATGAAAAAATTCTAAATAAAAATCAACTGCTACTGTATATTTATATCACACAGTAGCGGTTGATTTTAATTTAGAATTTTTTCATCCTCTAATGAACGATCGTAAGGTCTTTGAAATATGTGTTGTGGTGATTTGGGTTCTCCAAGTGTACTTAATTTTCAGCTTCTTTTCATTAATGGCCGCATGATGAGGAATATAATACACTTTTTTTTTTAATTTGTGCTTCTGGCACAACTTCCATATGATTATAATCAAAATATTCCTTCATACAATTTATATAACCCGCACGAATGTTAGGATTCTTTAGGAGATATTTTTGTAAAGAGTGAAATCTCCAAAGAGCCATATCACGAGATTGTCCTAAGTGGGAACCATGCCCTCGGAATGGAAGTAAAACCACATACCTACCTGAAGGATTTCTCGAATGAGTTTCCATGAAATGGTGTTCAAAATAACTGTCTTCTTTTTTAGTTATTACAGAGGGAACATTTTCTAATTCCCAGAATTTGCTAACTATATGATCAATTGAAACCTCTGAAAATAAACAAACCTGCTCAGACTGTTGTGGCACTCCACATGTTACCTTTAAAATGTACCCAAAAATAGTATTTATCATGATGGGATCACCAATCCTTTCACCCCTAACTACACCTCCAGTCAACAAATACGGAACGAATTGCACACTAACAACATATCTAACGGCTGAGGTAGATGAAACCTAGGATCAGCCAATTTGAAGCCATCAAGGTGCTTCCAATTTTGAGGGTCCACAGTTGTATCAGGCAAATCTGAACAAAATTTTGGTAAAACAACAGCTTCTATGTTAAAGGTTGGGGCCAGCATGTAACGAGATTTAATATAGCAATTTACTATATCCTTCCCAACAGCAGAAGGTGTTTGATCAAACCTCTAACTGTGACATAAGAACTTTTCCTTCATAGACCAAGTCTCTGAACACATGCTTCCGAAATGAAGGACAACTCGCTGCCTGAATCCAAAACCACACGGATGAGTTGAGAACTCCCCGAGCAATCAACACTCTCCACAATAGCAGTAGCCAACAACACCGTCAAAACAGATGCCAAAACACTTAGGCCAATATTACTAGAACCACCTTGCCCCATCGGACACAAAATCTGATCAGCTTGTACCCCAGTTGAAGAGCTTTGTAGTTCGTCTACATTTGAACGATCTGACGTTGACGTCCCAGAGTTTAAGCCAACATTAGTGTGTTGACTGGTTAAGCTTGAATTGTCTGATTTAGATCTATCCTAGTGAACCTGACCCTTAAAATGCCACAAAGTGTTATGCCTCTGCATACATTGGCCACACTTTCTCTTTGATTTCCAACCTGAAACACAATGCGACCCACCAAAGCAAAGTATACGATTCAATGATTTTATCACTGTAAATCTATCCTGAGGTGACTTATTTAAAAATACATCACATTTATATAGCTCATGTTTGGATTCACAAAGACTACATTTGCATAAAGTGACAATCAATGAAAGCCGTGAAGATTTAGTAGAGTCACCAGCTTTCCTGCCTTTAGTATCAAAGTCCCCAAAAGAATTTTCAATTTATTGCACTCACAGTACAAATAGACATGTTCTTCAACATATCCAGCTACAGAAAAAAATAATTAAACAGGGTAATATCAAGTTCATGTGACCCAGTTAACAGACTCTGTCCCAAAGCATATTTTTCAGCCCTTATTGAAAGGGAAGCTATACCCTTTCTATGCAGATAATTGAATAGGTAAGATATTAAGTAACAAAAGGATCTTGTAAAACTTGCAGCACTATATATAGGAACAGTCAAGTAACTCGTGCCCCGCAGGAGTCTGTCATGTACATCAGTTCGAAGGCTGACCACAGTCATATAGGTAATCAGGTTTCCTTTCCCGAACAACCTTGATTACTAAGGTGGTATAGTGAAAAAGTCTCCTTTCCTGCATGTTCAGCTAGTCTAGTGCTCGCATAGTCTGCATTAATAATTATAACCAAATACAAATAAAATAAAAATAAAACATAAATAAGTAAAAAATAAAAATAATTATTAAATTCTTGACTAATATTTCAGTGCATGATTCCTTGATGCATGATATGAAGGAAAGTTTCTATTAACATATGTCCGCAACGGCTTAAATTTTAAGATATAGGGTGTTGAAATTGTTTGTAAAAATCTGTATTTATTAGCTATATCTGAAAGCACTTTAGATATTATTTCTAGTTTTGATATGTTTTGTTTCTTAACTTAACGTCCGCGACTATGGCCAATCACTGACGCAGGGGAGCGGTTTTACCTCACTATCCTGGAAATTTTGCCGAACGCCTGTCTTTCTGTAAGGAAGGAAGGGATCTTTAACGTGTCAAACATCACACTGACACGGGACATACGGCGGAACATGCAGACATTCAGCTTGCTCAAATACAATGCCAGAACCTCGGTTGATATTAGTTTATTACAGTAGTACTGAAAAAGTAAAAGGGAAACCCTATGAATCAAACCCAGTACCCTTCGGTTCAGAGGCACATGTTCTTACCCCTGGACCACTGAGGCTCCTGGTATGTGTTAATAGGACATAAAACCACATATTATAGTTGGAATAGGTTTTCTATCGCTCCCTTAGTGGCGTCTCTGCGAACATGTCCTATGATATTTTGCAAATACCAAAATTGGAAACAATATATAAAGTACCTTAAGAGATATTTAAATAAAAAGTTCGGGACGCAGCAAGTGCGTTATGGTAGCGAATTTTCATTAAATGTTTCAAATTTGAATCTCAATTTTGTATAAACCTAGAAAGTTGAATTTTGCTATGTGGTAAGGTCTTTCCAAAGGCAATATACCCACAAAATTTCATCAAAATAGCCTTTTAATTTTCGGAGATAAAAAATGTTTCGAAAGAAACCTCAAAATTTTCCCAGAGAACCTTGTCCGATTTTCCTGGCTAACGAACTCGTCCACGCTATTAATAAAAGAAATGTACTTGCTGAGTTTCATCAAAATCGGATAACCAATTTTTGAGTTAACGATTGGATACATACATATATATATATATATATATATATATATATATATATATATATATATATATATATATATATATATATATATATATATATATAAACATATAAAAGTTGAAACTGACCCCGGATATGGGTTCTAGAAGTCCTAGTTCACGCTCATTTGAAAAATTTGTTTGCAAAGTCTCACCATCGATACCTCTCTTTAGTGATTTTTTTAAAATAAAAATTCACTGAACATACATATTTTTACAAACAATTTCAAATTGTGACTTAGACAAGCACAAGCAGTCAACTTATTTTTCAAATGTTACATTGTATAATCTATATCAATATTACTATTAACCTGTGTCTGACAATTTAAACATAAAATGACCTGAGGAATCCTACCCTGAATATTAGCGTGTCATTAAGGAACAGTGTATATTATTATACGGTGTGGTGATGAAGTTCTGCACAAAATTCATAACTATCTTAGTTAATGCTTATTTTCAAAATTCTGAAATACGTCAACTTTATCAAAAAAGTAATCTAACAGAAAAATATTTTTTACTGCCCCCCATTTTTGAGCTTAAATAGAAATCGAATCTCCTCTTTTCCCTCGATACAACAATACCCTATGGGGTTTATTGCTTACCGCTCACACAATACAGTGTTTCGTGAGAAAAATACATTAATTCAAAATGCAAATAATCAGCTTTTATTACAAGCAAAAATTTATTTTAAATTCAAACAAGTGGGTGAATTACCCAACTAACAAAATTGCTTTTATAAAAGCTGTGAGAACCTTTACTCAGTTTTTTTAATAAGTATTAAAGTTTTATAATTAGACTTCAAAAACGTGTTCCCAGTATTAATACAACCCCTTTATGTCCAAAATGGGCACAAATTTATACAACAACTTTATTGTATAAGTACTGTTTACGTCAACGATAATACCAGAATACTGTCTTCTCTGTGACGTTCTGTTAACGTTTATACAGTCTATAAAGCTCTTAAATGGTAAAAGTGAGATGGGTTTGGGATACCATTTTGGATCTTATAAAACCTGTATAAAACACATTTGTAGTATTCTGGCATGACTGGTTAATACATACACAGCAGCTTCATAAGGGTGATATGCAGAAGTGTAATAAAGTTATTGTTTTTTAGTATTATAAACTTCTACTCAACCTTAAGAAAGTAATTATGTTGAGCTTTATAAATACACCATAATCGAATAGCATACGAGATGACTTTATAAGGATGTTGTTTCTATTGTCTAATAAAACATTTTTGTGAGATAAAAGCTGTAATGTTAACACGATTCATCCGATGATGATTTAAATTATCTCAGAGTCTCAGCAACCATGGTATATAATAATTGAATAATGTCTCCTCCTTTATTTTGTGTTTGGGAAAAGTGAGATAAACGGTAACGCCATGTACATTTTCTCAATATATATTTCTACTACATTCAGTTCATAACTGATAACTATATTTCTTTCATTTACTTCACCCGATCCTATCATGATATCGTAATCCATATTTTATATACCTTGTAAGTTGACCTTTATCCCGTTTTTGCATTTTCGTTAATATTAATTTTCCCATGATTGATTTAAATATTTTGCAGCTTTTTCTGCCCTTGGCATTTTATTAGAGATATTTTTGGAATATTATATATAAAATTAAGTACAAAGTGCGCTTCTTTTAAAAATTTTGTTGAGGATTATTTTCCCATACTGGACTCTAATTAGTTTTAATTTGGAATTTTGATTATTTTTACTTCCAAAAGATTTTTGGTTCAGTTTATAGACTTGACCCAGGTCTGTTGGAATTTTGATTATTTTATTTCGAAAAAGTTTTGGTTCAGTTTATAGACTTGATCCAGGTCGGTTGTAATTTGGAATTTTGATTGTTATTTTATTTCGAAAAAGTTTTGATTCAGTTTATAGACTTGATCCAGGTCTGTTGTAATTCGGAATTTTTATTATTATTTTATTTCGAAAAAGTTTTGGTTAAGTTTATAGACTTGATCCAGGTCTGTTGTAATTTGCTTTTTTGTCAATATATTTTAATTTTCCGGATGGATTTTCCCTTTCAACATATCTGTCTTCATAAAATTTTTGTTCTTGTTTTGTTTCTATTTCAATATTTCCTAAGATACCTGCTATTTCTCAAGGATTGTTCATTTGGTTGTTTCCGAACTGTTCGTTTAGATAATATGCTATTTTATTTTTTATTATTTTGCTCTTGGTTTTCCTTATTAGTATAGTTTTAGTTAGATTGGTGATTATTATGTTGCTTTTGTATTTATTTATATAATTTCGGTTTTTGTAATCATTTTTATTTTGGTTGTTAGACATATGGTTTCTTTTCATCATTTTTCTTTCTTCCCCCATATCTCGTGAACTTTCGACGTGCGTCATTATATCTTTCATAATTACCTTCAGTTGGATGTATTTTCCGTCCCCCTCAAGTTTTTATTACAATTTTATATTCACTTCGTATATTTATTTCCATTGTCTGAGTTATAATTAGGTCTTGATATCTTACAATTTGTTTTCTACTCATAATTCTTTGAATTCTGGCTTTTACTTTTATTTTCATATTCTCCTCAAGTTCTTATTCATTTAGCTTCAATATTTTAACTTCTTTTTGCACAAGTTCCACTTTTTCCATTATTATACTATTATTTTCTTTTATCTTTGTAAACCGTTCATCTTCCGTCGTTTTAACATCAATAATGGGGTCATAACACATAATCAAAAAGCACAGTTTTAACATATAGAAATTAATAATGGATGGTTCTAAAAGAACTCTATGGAAAAACTACGAGGATTTATCTTATGATAAATTATTTATGAAGAAATGAAAATTGGCCCGCCAAAATGCTAAATAATATGCCGGTACCTTGTGACGTACTAACCCTAAAGAATCTGATTGGTCCTCCTCTTCTTTGTAAATAATCTTAAAAGTGTTGATAACTGGGATTACTGGATTACCAACAACAAGAACAGTTTCTGACATTACGTTTGAAATGGCTACTGTCAGCTGTCAGTCCATAACATAAACAAATAAGCAAAATAATATCAATTCTGGAAGTCGGAACAGCGTGTGTTAAAATTGTAAGTGTTTTTATTGTAATATTGGTGTTGTAGTCTTGTGTTCGATGCTCATTTGTGTACAGAAAATATTAAAAGTGTTTTTGAAAAAGCAAATTAGACAGTAATCCCATTCACTGTATTTATTTAACTCATCCGGATTTGTTACTGTCTGAATAGAGGTAAGTTAAAAGCATGTTTTTTTTTTATATTAGAATACTGAAACTATCCAAATCAATCCTAAAAATGCCATATATTATTAGTTTTGTACAGCTATAAACGTAAGTCAACGTCACATCATGATATTTCATATTCATGTGATGTGTACATTATTGTCAGATTTATGTCCAACATTATTAAAAAAACTACAATGTGTACAAATGTAATTGTGTCTCCTTTATAATTAATTACTTTCCCGAGTCTTTTAGATATCAAAGCAAAGAAACGGTAGGAAAAAAAGCATGAAACATAACTCTTAGCAAAGCAGTCTACCTCAGAGGTCACTGCACAATGAAGGATTATTATAAGGCCGTTTATCAAATGTTATTGACTTGCATTTATATGATGGTTATTGTCTTTACCATCGGTCTAAAGACGATGTCGCCTTTTCATCGCAATCATGATTGACATGGTTGCTGTTTTGGGAAAAGGCAAAACACGTATTTTGTGCCCAATTTGCATGCAATATTTGGTTTTTATATTACTTTTTTGATACATTATTAACGCACCAAAAAGCAGAAGAACAAAAAATTGGAGGGGTAATCCAAATCAAAACATTGTCGGCATTTAAGAGACACCAGAGATATGCTGAAAATAGATCATCTTTTTTGCAAGGATTATTCTCAAATGACAAATTCACCTTCTACTTCCAGGGCTATAAAATCTTATGGAGACAATGCAGTGGGGTGTGTGCAGTGCCATTTAGAAGAGAAGTGAACACCTGTACTGTTAAGGCAAAAATTACTTCCAAACCCAACATAAAGAACGTTCTCTACAATGTGACAGTCATCATTGATGAAGAGAAACAATTGTGTTTCTGAAGATTACACAGCATCAGAAGGTATTATGTTTACTATTTTAATTACCTTTATTTTGAGTCACACAAGTGTTATTCATTAAACTTAATTATTTTAGTATTTTTTGTTATTTGGACATGTTGCCAATTCATAATGCCTTTGTTGGAGCTTTTTAAGATGTCGTGCAAAATCTCATATACCAATATTATGCAAGCAATTACACATATACAAACGCACATAAGCTCACATAAAAATATAGAAATGATGGGATCTGAAAATTCCAATGTCTGACAACAGTGTCTAAAACTCTCAGAGCTCGTTTTGGTGTTATCAATTACCAACATGTTGCATATCAAATTATATATATATATATATATATATATATATATATATATATATATATATATATATATATATATATATATATATATATATATATATATATATATATATTGATCTGTGTCCAGAATTTAGGTTGGGTTACCGTAGTTCAATTATAGGGCCTCAGTCTGCCTACTCGAACCAAATTACAACAACCCAACCTATCATCATCCACCACTCTAAAAAATAGATAGATTGAGGCCTTAGAGTTTCTTTCCTTTCATAAATCTCCGAAACAGGAGCCGAAACGTAAAGTTTTAATAAATTCTTGATGCGGTTCAACCCAAGAACCAAGCATCTCACACTTATGACTGTTGGAAAACCGTTATATATATATATATATATATATATATATATATATATATATATATATATATATATATATATATATATATATATATATATATATATATATATATATATATATATATATATATAGGTGTACCGTTCACTTTGAGTCCAAAAACTTATATTTAACGTTCAGTTTGAGTCCACAGCGGTCAGTTTGGGTCCGGGCTCAAAGTGCCTTATATGTTTACTGTTCCCTTTGATATATATATATATATATATATATATATATATATATATATATATATATATATATATATATATATATATATATATATATATGAGAATAAATCTATTAAGCGAGAATTAATTATCTCTGTGATTACATTGAGTAGGTTATTGAAATTTTTAGTCTATTTATTTCAAGTGTTTCCCAGAGGTTCAATTTCAATGATCTAGTACCGTTATAAAGAATATTACTTTACAATGGTACCAGAGGATTAAAATTGAATATTTGTGAAATACTTAAATTTTGCATGCCTTTCCTTACATATATAAGCAGATTTTGTTGTTACTTTCAAAACTATTTTTATCTTTCCGTTGGAGCAACAGTGATTGTGACAGTGCTGTCAAAATTATTTAATATGCAAGTAAAAATAGTTATATTTTTGTTATTTTTTTTCTTTCAACAACACACCACAAGGGCTCACAGCCTAAATACTATCGTACTCTAGGTGTCAACAAGGAGGAAAGAGGCAACTTGTTAATTCTGGACTTGAAGGTTTGGAGGTTCGGAGGAGAAGGAAATATATGAAATATTGCTGTTTACATCAAGTTTCAAGTCATTGCAATGTTAGAATACGCCTAGATTTACTGTAATATTATATAAGAGCAATAAAATAACATTGTGTTTCTAAGAAGTTATGACTATCCTTCACTTCTAACAAGAAGAAGTTATGAAAGGTCATTGTTTCACATAGATTTTTCTATTGGTTATCTTGTTGAATAATTATCAATATTAGAATATATTTATTTTACATTATGTTTTCTGAGCAAAGAAGGATGCTTCCTTTGTAAATTTGAGTATTACCCTTCTAAATGTATTATTAACCAAAAGTGGTAAATTGTACAAAAGAATATTCTGGTTGGTTTTTTAGCTTTCAAATAAAATTTAGCTTAGATTATACTTTATTATAAAATGTAGAATGCACTTTTATTTTTATTTTCAGAGGACGGCAAACATTCCATTGGATTGCTGTTTTGGCTCCAGCGATACAGTGAAGAACCTTCTCTAAGTGAGACTGAAAATAACTGGAAAGCCACTCCTTAATCCAAAGCTGGGAGGTCAGAGGAGTTTATGAATCATTCAGCATTAACAGGGAAAAACATACCAGCCTTTCAACGTAAGGATTTCACATTTATTGAAACTTTTAAAGGTCTTATTAAATAACAAGCAGGAGTTATTTGCGACATAATCACGGAACCAAAGTTTTTTAATGTCTCCCTTTATCCGCTGTGAATATCCTATAAAGAAACAGTTGTTGGAAGACAGAAATGTGTGTGAGTTCTTGGAATTAATTTCATCTAAGTTAATCGATTATCTATGCAGTAGAATTGAATATTGCACCCGTGAGCAGCCAAGATCTCCTGCTTGGTATGAGCATCCGTATAGGAGATTACCAGCTTTAGTAATCTATGAGGCCCCAAAGTGTCATACTTAAGATATCTCATTAGTGGAAGCCATAATGGGTGATGTAGCATTGCCAAAAACTCAAGCCATACAGAGCCGCTGTTTATGTGAAGATGAAGTGAAAGAAATATCAAATTTTGGTGCTTCACCAGATGGCAACACAGACATATTTGTCCCTCTAAAGAAAACAAATTAAAACCTGTATCCTGGACAGCAGTAATCAATCTAAATATTTGGCTTTGATACAGATTGAATTGTATTTTGTCAAACCACACTATGGCCTATTTTGTATGGGAAATCCAGATTTTGATGCTACAAGTGGATGAAAATTTATGTTGGGACTTAATACATGATGCTTCTGTATTTAGAGTAAAGTAATATTATGACCTATTTTATTTTATTTTAGTGAATAAAATGAGAAACAAAACAGTTTTAGGATTTTTTTGATATGTAATAAGTTATCTTTGACATATTTAGGGATGTTTAAAAAAAATTGTGTGAAGATTATTTGAAAATATACAAGGAATAAGATGAAAGTAAACATACATAAGATTTAAGGATTGAAACCTAAATTACATCTAATTCATAATTTTAATATTTGGTTTTACAAATCTTATACCACAGTTAGAAAATGCCGGATGTTGTTATGGGTGTTATTAAAATTAATCCATATTTTTATTATATTTATTGACAGATGCAGAAGTGAAAAGTATGTCTCGAGTCTCAAATATATATCAACAAAAACATGATTGTAACTAAAAAATAATAATATGCAGTACATGTAATGAAGGAATTGAAATAAATTTTTAATTGTAGGGAAACAGCAAGAAAACAAACTGGTTTAGACATTGTATATCTAATATTAGTGGTCTACTTGATCAGAATTCATGTTAAAATTCAGATCAATTTTATTCTTTAAATAAGAGTTAGCTTTAATAAATAATAGTTTTGTTACATATTGGTCTGCCAGTGAAAAAATCTCAGGTACCTATGTGATATTTTGGCAATTTTGGATCTTGCCAAATGCCATATGATTGTTATTTCTGAAGCATGGAATTTAAATTAAATGTATGTATGTATGTTTTGTTTTTTTAACGTCGGTCTATTTCCGCGACTATGGCCAATCACCGACGGCAGGGAGCAGTTTCACCTCACTATCCTGGAAATTTTGCAAACCCCCGCCTTTCTGTAAGGAGGTAGGGATCTTAAACGTGCCCAACATCGCATGGACACGGCACCGACGGATTTACGCCCCCTCCGAAGGGCGAAACGTGCAGCCATTCAACTTGCTCAAACACAATGCCAGAACCTCGGTTGATGTTAATGTTACAGTTTGTACTGAAAAAGTGAAAGGAAAATCCTGGGATCGAACCCAGTACCCATCGGTTCAGAGGCACATCGCCCCTGAACCACCGAGGCTCTATTTTTAATTAAATCTACTACATGTTACATCTACAGAGTTATGAACACCTTCAAATTTAAATTCACAGGCGCTTTGTTATATATATATATATATATATATATATATATATATATATATATATATATATATATATATATATATATATATATATATATATATATACACAAGGTGTTTAAAAAATGTCTGCCAAAATTTCCAGGACATATAGTACACCAAAAAAGAAGTGTAATTTACTCTATAAAACAATTTCCTAAAATGCACCCTTAAGGCGCTACAGCGCCTAGAAGTCTCTGTAAAATTTTTTTGTCATTTTCTTTAAAAGTACAATAGGTAACTTAATGAAATTTGTCACGGGGGCATAGTTTTTAGGAGAAGTATTACTAATTTGTTAAAATCGTCAAATTTCATTCAGAGGCGTAAGTCACAAGTGGGCTGGAATGGTCCAATTTCCATATCTTTTTTGTGTGCGGTTTTATCAAATAGATTTATCGAAAATCCCAAAGCTTCATTTATTTTACATAAAAAAGGTATTCTTGTTAAAATGTTTTAAAGTTAAACGTTTTCGAGTAATTTGCAGTTGAATGTTGTATATATATATATATATATATATATATATATATATATATATATATATATATATATATATATATATATATATATATATATATATATATATATATATATATATATATATATATCAGGTGTTTCAAAAATGTCGGCAAAAATTTTTATGGCATATAGTACACCAGAAAATAGGTGTAGTTATTCTATAAAACTATTTCCGAAAATTCACCCCTAAGGAGCCACAGCCCTTAGAAACAGACGTTAAGAAATGTTTTCTTGGCATTTTCTTCAAAACTACTACAGGAAACTTAATGAAATTTGACACATGGGCGTAGTCTTTTTATGAGAAATATTACTAATTTGTTAGATTCTTCATATTTTATGCATGGGGCTTTAAGTTTTTTAAATTACTTGTCCAAAATGCCTTCGAAAATCTTTTAAATAGACAATGATATGAATTAAGCAAATGGGCAGGATGTCAGCCTGACATAGTTTGACGTATTTGTAAAACTAATTATTGAAAAATAAAGCTGCATAAGAAGAAAACAACAGAAATAATAACGTGACACTTACAATATGTCAAATAATGTCAAGCTGACATCCTGCTCATTTGCTTAATTATATTATGGCCTATTTAAAGGATTTTCGAAGGCATTTTGGACAAATGATTTTAAAAGCTTGAAGAACATGTCAACATTCAACTGCAAATTACTCGAAAACGTTTAACTTTAAAACATTTTAACAAGAATACCTTTTTTATGTAAAATAAATGAAGCTTTGGGATTTTCGATAAATCTATTTGATACAACCGCACACAAAAAAGATATGGAAATTGGACCATTCCAGCCCACTTGTGACTTACGCCTCTGAATGAAATTTGACGATTTTAACAAATTAGTAATACTTCTCCTAAAAACTATGCCCCCGTGACAAATTTCATTAAGTTACCTATTGTACTTTTAAAGAAAATGACAAAAAACATTTTTCAGAGACTTCTAAGGGTGCATTTTAGGAAATTGTTTTATAGAGTAAATTACACTTCTTTTTTGGTGTACTATATGTCCTGGAAATTTTGGCAGACATTTTTTAAACACCTTGTATATATATATATATATATATATATATATATATATATATATATATATATATATATATATATATATATATATATATATATATATAACAAAGCGCCTGTGAATTTAAATTTGAAGGTGTTCATAACTCTGTAGATGTAACATGTAGTAGATTTAATTAAAAATAGACCCTCGGTGGTTCAGGGGCGATGTGCCTCTGAACCGATGGGTACTGGGTTCGATCCCAGGATTCTCCTTTCACTTTTTCAGTACAAACTGTAACATTAACATCAACCGAGGTTCTGGCATTGTGTTTGAGCAAGTTGAATGGCTGCACGTTTCGCCCTTCGGAGGGGGCGTAAATCCATCGGTCCCGTGTCCATGCGATGTTGGGCACGTTTAAGATCCCTACCTCCTTACAGAAAGGCGGGGGTTTGCAAAATTTCCAGGATAGTGAGGTGAAACTGCTCCCTGCCGTCGGTGATTGGCCATAGTCGCGGAAATAGACCGACGTTAAAAAAACAAAACATACATACATACATTTAATTTAAATTCCATTCTTCAGAAATAACAATCATATGGCATTTGGCAAGATCCAAAATTGCCAAAATATCACATAGGTACCTGAGATTTTTTCACTGGCAGACCAATATGTAACAAAACTATTATTTATTAAAGCTAACTCTTATTTAAAGAATAAAATTGATCTGAATTTTAACATGAATTCTGATCAAGTAGACCACTAATATTAGATATACAATGTCTAAACCAGTTTGTTTTCTTGCTGTTTCCCTACAATTAAAAATTTATTTCAATTCCTTCATTACATGTACTGCATATTATTATTTTTTAGTTACAATCATGTTTTTGTTGATATATATTTGAGACTCGAGACATACTTTTCACTTCTGCATCTGTCAATAAATATAATAAAAATATGGATTAATTTTAATAACACCCATAACAACATCCGGCATTTTCTAACTGTGGTATAAGATTTGTAAAATCAAATATTAAAATTATGAATTAGATGTAATTTAGGTTTCAATCCTTAAATCTTATGGATGTTTACTTTCATCTTATTCCTTGTATATTTTCGAATAATCTTCACACAATTTTTTTAAACATCCCTAAATATGTCAAAGATAACTTATTACATATCAAAAAAATCCTAAAACTGTTTTGTTTCTCATTTTATTCACTAAAATAAAATAAAATAGGTCATAATATTACTTTACTCTAAATACAGAAGCATCATGTATTAAGTCCCAACATAAATTTTCATCCACTTGTAGCATCAAAATCTGGATTTCTCATACAAAATAGGCCATAGTGTGGTTTGACAAAATACAATTCAATCTGTATCAAAGCCAAATATTTAGATTGACTACTGCTGTCCAGGATACAGGTTTTAATTTGTTTTCTTTAGAGGGACAAATATGTCTGTGTTGCCATCTGGTGAAGCACCAAAATTTGATATTTCTTTCACTTCATCTTCACATAAACAGCGGCTCTGTATGGCTTGAGTTTTTGGCAATGCTACATCACCCATTATGGCTTCCACTAATGAGATATCTTAAGTATGACACTTTGGGGCCTCATAGATTACTAAAGCTGGTAATCTCCTATACGGATGCTCATACCAAGCAGGAGATCTTGGCTGCTCACGGGTGCAATATTCAATTCTACTGCATAGATAATCGATTAACTTAGATGAAATTAATTCCAAGAACTCACATACATTTCTGTCTTCCAACAACTGTTTCTTTATAAGATATTCACAGCGGATAAAGGGAGACATTAAAAAACTTTGGTTCCGTGATTATGTCGCAAATAACTCCAGCTTGTTATTTAATAAGACCTTTAAAAGTTTCAATAAATGTGAAATACTTACGTTGAAAGGCTGGTATGTTTTTCCCTGTTAATGCTGAATGATTCATAAACTCCTCTGACCTCCCAGCTTTGGATTAAGGAGTGGCTTTCCAGTTATTTTCAGTCTCACTTAGAGAAGGTTCTTCACTGTGTCGCTGGAGCCAAAACAGCAATCCAATGGAATGTTTGCCGTCCTCTGAAAATAAAAATAAAAGTGCATTCTACATTTTATAATAAAGTATAATCTATGCTACATTTTATTTGAAAGCTAAAAAACCAACCAGAATATTCTTTTGTACAATTTACCACTTTTGGTTAATAATACATTTAGAAGGGTAATACTCAAATTTACAAAGGAAGCATCCTTCTTTGCTCAGAAAACATAATGTAAAATAAATATATTCTAATACTGATAATTATTCAACAAGATAACCAATAGAAAAATCTATGTGAAACAATGACCTTTCATAACTTCTTCTTGTTAGAAGTTATGGATAGTCATAACTTCTTAGAAACACAATGTTATTTTATTGCTCTTATATAATATTACAGTAAATCTAGGCGTATTCTAACATTGCAATGACTTGAAACTTGATGTAAATAGCAATATTTCACAAGCCCTCAATTCATCCCAACTTAAACCAACGTGTTGGTTAAGATACGTTGACGACATTTTCGCTGTCTGGCCACACAGCAAAGAATCTCTAGACGAATTCCTTTCTTACCTAAATAACATCAACCCCCAACTCCAGTTCACCATGGAAATAGAAAATAATTTTTCTTTGCCTTTCTTAGATGTACGCATCACTAAAAACCCAGTCAGAGGATTTTCTTACACTGTCTACCGAAAACCAACCCACACTAATCGGTATCTTAACGCCCAATCTCACCATCACCCATCGCAACTAAATTCCGTGGTTCGAATATTAGTAACACGATCCCTTAGACTAACGGACAACAGCAACATACAGACAGAATTAAACTTTTTAAGACAGACATTGCTAGAAAACGGATACGACAACAATCACATACTACGAAACATTAGAAACGCACAACAACAAACCACTACACTACAACAAGAACAAACGGCGTCCACACAACAACACACAGCGTTTTTACCATACATTAAAGGTGTCACCGACAAAATGAGCCGAATTTTCAGAACCCATAATATCAAAACGGTATTCACAACAGACCAAAAACTGTCAAATCTTATAAAAACTCCCAAGGATACGATTCCAAACGAATCCCACGGAGTTTACGAAATTCCTTGTTCCGACTGTTCCCGAACTTACGTAGGACAAACAAACAGACGCATCCACAATAGAATATACGAACACACCCTCGCAGTTAGAAAATCCGACCCCTCATCGGCGCTGGCCATGCATCATATTCATACAGGGCACAAAATAGACTTCGATAATGCCAAAACAATAGCACCGGTTTACAATTTCAAAACGAGAATTATCCGCGAAGCAATCGAGATTGAAAAACGTCCAGATTGTTTAAATAAGAGAGATGATGGTCTTCACCTTCCGACTACTTGGAAACCTATTATATCTTCTTTACAAACACACAAAAAGGAAATAAATTCCACAGACAATTTTATTGCATCATTATCTGCCTCAACAAATGCCGGTGACCCTCTTAATCCTCCTCTAGATACCGTGACCAAAGCCCCCCACTTAATTGACAGTGACCCCACTACTTTCACTGATGACGCAACAGGTAGACGGAACGACATATATAAGACAAGACTTGCAACGAACTGCCAGATCTCTCTGAGGCCTAGGGTTGAACACACTGAGACCTCACAGACGATCTCCGGCGAGATTTGGGGAGTAGGCAGATTGAGGCCCCGTAATCGAGCTACAACAACCCAACCTACCCTTATCCACCGCTCTAAGGAGTAGGCAGATTGAGGCCTTAGAGTGTCCTTACATATTTCCTTTACCCACCTTTATCCATCACTCTAAGGAGTAGGCAGATTGAGGCCTTAGAGTGTCCTTACATATTTCCTTTACCCACCACTCTAAGGAGTAGGCAGATTGAGGCCTTAGAGTGTCCTTACATATTTCCTTTACCCACCTTTGTCCATCACTCTAAGGAGTAGGCAGATTGAGGCCTTAGAGTGTCCTTACATATTTCCTTTACCTCTTGAAAATGGCTCCAAAACAGGAGCCGAAACGTCGAGTTTCCATAAATTCTGGACGCGGTTTAACCCGAGAACCAAGCATGTCTCATATATATATATATATATATATATATATATATATATATATATATATATATATATATATATATATATATATATATTAATGTGCAGATAGAGCCCAGATTATAATAGTTTAAAATATAAAGATTCTAACAAATTAGTAATATTTCTCATAAAAAGACTACACCCATGTGTCAAATTTCATTAAGCTACCTGTAGTAGTTTTGAAGAAAATGCCCAGAAAACATTTCTTAACGTCTTTTTCTAAGGGCTGTAGCTTCTTAGGGGTGAATTTTCAGAAATAGTTTTATAGAATAAAGTACACCTATTTTCTGGTGTACTATATGCCATAGAAATTTTGACATACATTTTTGAAACACCTGGTTATATATATATATATATATATATATATATATATATATATATATATATATATATATATATATATATATATATATATATTAATGTACAGATTGAGCCCAGGTTATAATTGTTTTAATTGTTGAACAGATACTTCAAAATAATGTATTTGGACAGTAAACTACAGAAAAACTGTTTAACGAATTGTATGTTGGTATTTATGTAGGTATGTATATACTTGTATATGGGTGTGTTATCTTCTACAACCTAACGCCTAACTGGTTCTGATAACTGGGATATATTAGATGTGATTTCACTCTGTGCGTTATAAGGTTATCAACTTTGTACAAAGTTTGATTTGGTGAATGGTAGTTGACATTTTGTCTACTTCCACAACAAAAATTTTTAAAGCCCATTAAGAAGGGTATCAAATATTAAGGAAACTACCTCAAAAACTCAATAAATTTGGAATTGATAGAATTCACTGACCTCCATTTGTAGTCTCGTAAGTTAAATTTGATATTTTAAAAAAAGGGAGTACTTGTTAAGAATTTTAACTCAAACTGTTGCTTAATTTTTACAAAACACTAAATGTTTCAAAAAAATAAGGCTTAAGTGAGTTAAATATTGATTGAACTTTTGTTTTGATTGTAGAAACTGAAAATGAAATAATACCATAAATTGTTCATTAAAAAAATACAGCTTTAATACGTTTTATGTTTTTGGAATATCTGTACAGCACAAAAATAATTTTCAAATGTATTGCCAATAGGCACCCATCCACACCAAAAAAGATTTTTTTTAAACAAATACTCTAGCCGTACCCTGTATAAATATAAGTTTGACAATTTATGTGAGCATCTGAAATTATTTTGTTCTATAATGAATCATTTTAAAATTTACGCAAAGTGAAATGTACTTTTTTCCAGAACACTTTATAGAGAAAGGAAAAATAAAAGCACATTAGAAAATCTTTATTAATTTTATTATTAAATAATTTGTTAAATCTAGTAGCAGTGAACTGAGGTCCAAACATTGCAAATTCCTTTATTCTTTTTAAAAACCTTTTAATATGAATCCTTAAAATAGCTATTCTTTCATCTAATGCTGCCTATGCTTTTGAAAATTCCAATGGAACTGCCATAATCCGTCTTCAAATCGTAGGTAAAAATTGCAATCGCGGCAACGTAGCGAGAAACCTCGCTTATGGGCCTGTGTCACCAGAAAGGGCGCAAACCGCTCGCCGCCAGCGCCATCTTCTGTCGTAAGCTCAAATTATGTGGTATTTTGTGACGTCTTAACCCTAGTTGAAATTCAAATTTATAGACTCAATTATTGCAATCTTTGATAAAAAAATTTCTGCGATATTAGAAAACTTTAAAGAAAAAAAATAAATGGTGTGTCAGACTCATATTCACACGAACTTTCGAAATATGCAATAAAAAAAGTTGTGTTACGACCCCATTTCTTCTTACCTATGCTTTTTAGTACTTATGTCTTCAATTTTCTGTATTAATCGCTCTTCAGTTTCCATTATTCTTTTATTTAGTTCGTTTTTAAATTATCCCATCTCTTGTGATGTTTTTCTAATTTGTTTTCTATTTTCTCAAAATTTTTCTTATTCTCTTCATATTTTTTTAAATTTTCCTGTTTCAAATCTTCTTTCAAATATTCTAAATTTTTCTTCCTCTCTTCTTTCATTTCCATTTAGTTTTGTTCCAATTTATTTTCTATATCTTTTTTTAAACCTTCATTATTTTTATTTAAGTTTTCAGTACCTGCCATCAACCTTTCCATCATTATCTCCATCTCTGTCTTTTGTTTTTCCGGACCTTCTACCACTTCCTGTATTACTTCTACCGTTTCCTCCACCGGTACCTCTTCTTCTGTCTCTAGTCCCAAAATTTCTTGCTGCGAAACTTTTTCTACAGGTTCCATGTTTTCCTCGGTAACTGGTTCTTCTCTGGTTTGTTTCTCCTTAGAAGTATCACGGCTCTTCCTACCTCTCTGTTTCGTAGCTTGATCACGTTTGTTTGCGCGTGTAGGCATGTTTATTTCGTTTATTTGTGTGTGATATTGTGACTTTTAGGGTACAATTATATTAATTTTATTGTATATTTTTAAACATTCACAAATGTCCGATGTTTAGGGATTAATTTAATAAATTTTATGTAATTATATGCTTTTCGAAAATGCTCCGATGTTTAGCGCTTAATTTAATAAATTTTATATAATTATGTGAAAATGTTGTTGATAATCTTGTTGTGTGAACATCAGGCGACAGTTTCCTCGCATTTTCTGATGGTTATTGTTGAAATTAAGTATTGAAATTTGTATCAGTGTGATGGTTTGTTCGAGTGCTGTTTGGAAAGTTGCTTTGTTTTATTATAAACGGGTAACTTAGAGTGTTATTTTGAGCTATCCATTGCCTTTCCTTGGATGTGTTGAATGGTAATCTCCCGTTATCGGAGTTTTGCTGATAAGCTTTACCTGTTGGAATTATAAATTGTGTTGCAAATTCCATCAATATACCAGGCCTACTCAAGATAGTTTAGTTCATTATAAATCAACTATGGATGCGAAGTGTTTCAAGTGTTCTGAATACATAAAAAGTGACCAGCTTTGCTACTGTGATGGTTGTCATGGTGCAATTCACTTTGATTGCACTGGTCTTACATCTTCTGAGATCAGATGTATTCAACTTAAGGGAAAGAGAACACTGAAATATTTTTGTCCCGATTGTGAGGATGGTCTTCGGCTGGTGCCTCTTCTCAAGAAAAGAATTGATGATCTGAAGAGAAAGATTGATAGTATGGGTGAACAGATTGGTGCAGGGTTGACAGTGCAGAGCGTGATGGATGACCCCGATTCATCTCCTAAATGTGAAGATTTCATTCGGGAGTATGAGGACAGAAGAGCTCTTTTCACTTGAGACTCCTCCAACTGAACCCTATAAAGAGTATTTTTATGACTTTCGTAATGCCGATTATTATCCCATGAATTATTTTCTTTCCGAGTTTGACTGGGAATATCTTGAGTTATTGGAAATAAATGATGCTGTGAAATGCTTTTATGACATTCTGTTTAATGCTGTGGATCGGTTCGTTCCAGTTAAGAGACGTAAAAGATCATGTTTCCCTCCTTGGTTTATTATATTAGGTTTTCTGGTCTCCGGGAGGAATGTACGAATCTTTGTGATACTTGTTACAGAAATTTTATTGCTTGTACTGAGAATAATTTTGAAAACAATCCGGGTTCTTTCTGGTCTTATATTAACAAGTTGAGGATGGTTCATGATCTTCTTGAGGCTATGTATTATGGGAGTGATTCTTTGCATGATTCGGTGTGTCTTTTTGCTAGTTTTTTCTCATCTGTGTATGAGGGTCAAGCTGAGAGTGTCGGTCCCGATCCTCTTTTGCGCGAGTCGGTAAATATGACTGTGCCTAGTGTTACTTCTGCTGATATCATTGATCGTATCTGTAGTTTGAAAGATAAATTTACTTACGCTCTGGATAGAATCCCCTCCTATCTGTTAAAATCTTGTGCCTTCACCTTGGCAATTCCACTGAGGATTCTCTTTAACAGGTCTGTGTTGTCTGGCGAGTTTCCACATGTTTGGAAACATTCTTATTTGTTGCCCGTTCATAAGCAGGGTCCAAAGCATTTGGTTACTAATTATGGAGCTGTCTGTATTCAGTCAGAGATACCCAAACTACTTGATTTTTTTGTCTCTAGACATATAACTTGGGAATGCACACATGTTTTCGTCTAACAGCAGCATGGTTTTCTTAAAGGAAGATCTAAAACAACCAACCTTCTTCTTTACCAGAATGTATTGGTCTCAGCTTTGGAGGATAGGTTACAGGTTGATTTGGTGTATACAGATTTCTCCAAGGTGTTTAATAAGGTTAATCGCGCCTTATTATTATCAAAACTTGCATTGTTGGGTTTTAATGCCAATTTGTTCTTGGGTACGCAGCTTCCTTACGGGTAGGTCCCAGAGTGTAAAGATCAGAAACTTCATTTATGATAGTATTACTGTTTCTTCAGGAGTTCCTCAGGGTTCACATTGTGGACCAGTCCTCTTTAATCTTTTTATCAATGATGTCATACATTCACTTAAGCATAGTCAGATTTTGATGTTTGCTGATGATATCAAACTTTTGAAGATTGTTCATTCCAGACAGAACGCTTCACTTTTACAGGAAGACTTAAACCGTTTTTCTCAGTGGTGTGGGGACAATCTTCTGACTCTGAATGTTGATAAGTGTTTCTGCATTACATTCACTAGAGCTCAGTTTCCTATTGACTTTGTGTACTTCATAGGCTCTAATGCTTTACAGAGGAGGGAAATGATTAAAGACTTGGGCATTGTATTGGATAGGGAATTATCTTTTAAGGATCACATAGAATACATAGTATCTAAAGCATATAAAATGTTAGGATTAGAAGACTGTATTGTGGTCTGGTTCGCTCTTTGTTGGAATGCTCTTCTGTAGTCTGGAGTCCGAATTACAATATTTATATCAATCAGATTAAGGCCATACAAAATAGATTCTTAAGAATTTGTGCTTACAGAATGGGCTTGCAGAGAAATGATCTTAACTTTTCTTATTTGCGGAATCGGCTGCACTTGCAGTCACTCAGTGGTAGAAGGATTGTCAGTGATGTTTGTTTTTTGCATAAATCATTAGTGAATAAAATTGATAGTCCTTCTTTGCTTGAGTTAGTCTCTCTAAGGATTCCGGACCGCACGAGGGCAAGGGAGGTTTTGTGGTTTCCTTCCATCGAACCAATTATGGCTTTTTCAGTCCAATGACGAGAGTAGCGAGAGCTGCAAATGAGTATTCGGAGCTCTTGGATATGTTTAATGATTCTGACCGCTCAATTAAAGGCATTTTGAGAGGTGTTATTGATTGAATTGTCATACATACGGTGTACTGGTTATGTTTTACTTTTTGTAAATTTTTGTTATGTTCTCATGTTGAGATAGGTTATTTAAGACTAATGTAGTTTTAGATGTTCTTATTATTATTGTAAATGGTTGATCCGTTGAATAAATAAATAAATATATAATTTTCACAAATGCTCCGACGTTTAGTGCGCCAATTAACTTGATATAGTGAATAATTATAATAAGATTTCTGATCGTATTATTTTAAAATCATTTTTTATATATGTAGTGATTAAATTAAATATCTAATGTCTATATACTGATTTTGCAAATAAAAGAGTTTATAATTTATTTTTGTTATTATTTATCTTTCTATTTATGTTTTTTAAATTTTATGTGTTTAAATCTGCCCGGCTATTGACTACATACAGCTGGGGTATGTAGTTAGTTCATTTTTACTTGCCCATAATTTAAAACCAGATATATTAATTGTATCCTCAAATAATAACACTGCATTAAGATTCTGTGTATGTCTGATTTTATTTTACTGATTTTATACGGATAAAGAAATAATAAACTAACAAAATACCACTACTTAATCAATAAATTCTTTTTATTACTTGATCTCTTTTATTTAGGTTTTATCTTTGATTAAAAAAATTTTCTTTGTGCTTTTCCATGAATTGCAAATATTAATGAATTTCTTATTTAAATATTATAAACAGATTAAAGGTTTACATACATTTATGACACAAATTTTCATTTATACATTCTTTACTGGAATTTATAAGTTCCATTCACTCTTTAACGAAAGGCCTTTCTATTTAATGCATAAGTTTTTACCTTCAAAACTTCCTGACTCTTTCCTTGCCAAACGCTGTTTGCTCGATTGAAATTGATCGTTGCTATGCAGCCTTCTTGGGGACTTCTTACTTCAAATTTCCGCGTCCTTTGGAGTCGATTATTATTTGGATATTTTCATCTCTTTTTGCAGCACTTATTTCTAACTTATTTTCCATTAAAATGATACGCTATTTGTTAATTTACACTTTCCAACACTTTTCAAACCTTTTTGTCACTTTTAATACTTATTTTCATTACATTTTATTAGCAAAATGCTGTGGCGTCCTCTTGTTATGATGACCCAAATTGAAGAGAGAGCTTTGATTCAATTATTTTTTCCTTCCTGCCAAATATTGAATTCAAAGCATACTACTTATTTCAAACTGTCAAAAATTATTTTCATTATTTCTTGTCATAGAAACATGGTTTTGTCTATGTACACAACAACTGAGATGTGAAATGCTGTGAATGTCAAATTCATATTAACTCCACTCGTAAAACTATGAGTGACATATTCTAGATTATTTTAAATAAACATCAACAAAAACAAGTCTTGAATACTTAAAATTATTTCATTGATGGTTGTTGCCCTTACTTGGTGACACTTGTTCATACTACATACAGACTTGGAGACTACTTCTCTGGCTTCAGTGTTGGTTTTCTTTTTGTATGTGAAGGACGTAGCCAGCGTGTAAGCTAACTGGAGCAAGTGGCCCTTACAAATTGTGGATGTTCTAGGATGTTCTTCAACGTTTCTGTGACTATAGTTTCGCTGCTTGACAGCATTCTCAGACAGATAAAAATTGAATTAGTACGAAATCATGACAACTACAAATAAAGATCTGTTGCTATGTTATGATATGATGTTTTAATCAAAAAAATTTATCAAATTGAAAATAAAATGAAACACAGATGACAGATGAGGCTTTCAAAATGTCTATGTGATGTATGTCAATATTTAACATAAAAATAGGACTAGCCTATAATAACTATGATAACAGTTACAACAATAAAATAACTAAACAATAACAGTATAAAAGCAGTCTCTATACAAAGAAAATATCGACTTACATCAACTCATTATCTGATTACACCTTTTTTGAAAGAATAGTTAAATTTATTTTCTTTGACTTATTTAATTAGAAAGAAGAATATCCAAGAAAGAGGAATTCATTAAATCAGTTTGCTCGTTTAAAACAAGGTAGTTATTGTCGTGTGTGTGTGTGTGTGCTTTTTGACTTCTAACGCTTCAAAAAAGTCTAGTTTACGTTTGTCATTATAAAAATGTTGTGGTTGTATGCGGTTATTTACTGTAGGTCTATGTTCGGTATCAATAATATGTTTTGCAAATGTAGATTTGTCAGCGTGGTTATTTCTAAATTCAGAAATATGTTCTTTGTATCGGGTGTTAAAATTTCTAGAAGTTTGACCTATGTAGATTGCGTTACAATGTGTACAAGCTAATTTATAAACTCCAGCTTTTGTCAGGAAACAAGATTTTTCTTTCGCGTTAAATTACAAATCACGCGTCATGTTGTAAGATTTAAAAGCTACCTTTGTATTTGTACAGGTATTTAAAATTTTTGAAATATTTTCTGAAATGGTTCCAAAATAAGTTATCGAAACGTATGTGTTGTCTTCTTTGTCTCTAATATTTGAATAAATTAAATTAATCGCTAATTTGTATTCTTTTCTCTCTATCATTTTATCTATTATTTTAACAGAGTAGCCATTATTAAATGCTGTTTGCTTAATTATTGAAATTTTGTTTTAAAATTGTTTTGTGACATAGGTATTGAAAATGCACGATGTATCATAGAATGGTAGGCTGACAGCTTTTGTGAAAAAGGGTGACATGAATCGTATGGTATGGTTGTGTCAGTGTAAGTTGGTTTCCTATGAAATGAAATATTTTCTAATTTTCTAATTGTTAAGTCTAATGAATTCCCCTTTCTTGGATATTCTTCTTTCTAATTAAATCAATCAAAGAAAATAAATTTAACTATTCTTTCAAAAAAGTTGTAATAAGATAATGAGTTGATGTATGTCGATATTTTCGTTGTATAGAGACTGCTTTTATACTGTTATTGTTCAGTTATTTTATTGTTGTAACTGTTATCATAGTTATTATAGGCTAGTCCTATTTTTATGTTAAATATTGACATACATCACATAGACATTTTGATAGCCTCATCTGTCATCTGTGTTTCATTTTATTTTCAATTTGATAAATTTTTTGATCAAAACATCATATCATAACATAGCAACAGATCTTTATTTGTAGTTGTCATGATTTCATACTAATTCAATTTTTATCTGTCTGAGAATGCTGTAAAGCAGCGAAACTATAGTCACAGAAACATTGAAGAACATCCTAGAACATCCAGAATTCGTAAAGGCCACTTGCTCCAGTTAGCTTACGCGCTGGCTACGTCCTTCACCTACAAAAAGAAAACCAACAGTGAAGCCAGAGAAGTAGTCTCCAAGTCTGTATGTACTTAAAATTATATACAAACTTATTTTGAAACTTTTAACTAGTGGGGCCTGAATATTATAAACATTTTAAAAGGTCAGTACAAACTTTAATCCTTCTATACATACATACATACATATATATATATATATATATATATATATATATATATATATATATATATATATATATATATATATATATATATATAACCAACAAAACACTTTTCAATTTTTTATAACCAACATGTATCAACTATTATTTTACCAAATTACACCTATTTGTTTATCAGTTTATTTATTTCAAGCTACATTTAACTTTTTGTTAAATGTCTTATTGTGGCTTGATAAAGTCTTTTGAATTTCACTAGTTTGGAGTGTCTATCATTCAGTACATTATTTTCACTTTGCTTAGGATTAATTTAAGAATCATTTGCTCTGTTTATTATTTCAGAACGTCCTTTTGTATATCTCTTTTTGATCAATTTTATAAGCTTTGTGTTTTAGATTATTATGCTGTTTTAAAATTGTATCTCTACATTTCAGATTGATTTCAAGAATTCATTGGCAATGCTCCTCAGTATTCTACACATAACCGCCCTGACTGAGATCAGCATTCTGCACAATACCAGCTTTGATATCCATTTAAATTGCTACCAGGTTTTCCACAGCATTGACATTTAGTGGCAATGTTAGTGTTTTGACAATTACCGATCATAAACCTTTAGTATTTTAATAACTGATAAGTGACAAGTGATTCACTTGTAAGTGTTAAGTTTTAAACATTACGTGCAGTAGCTAATAATTTATTTGATATTGCTAAACATCAATACTATATATATATATATATATATATATATATATATATATATATATATATATATATATATATATATATATATATGTATATGTATATGTATATGTATATGTATATGTATATGTATATGTATATGTATATGTATATGTATATGTATATGTATATGTATATGTATATGTATATGTATATGTATATGTATATGTATATGTATATGTATATGTATATGTATATGTATATGTATATGTATATGTATATGTATATGTATATGTATATGTATATGTATATGTATATGTATATGTATATGTATATGTATATGTATATGTATATGTATATGTATATGTATATGTATATGTATATGTATATGTATATGTATATGTATATGTATATGTATATGTATATGTATATGTATATGTATATGTATATGTATATGTATATGTATATGTATATGTATATGTATATGTATATGTATATGTATATGTATATATGTATATGTATGTATGTGTGTGTGTGTGTGTGTGTGTGTGTGTGTGTGTGTGTGTGTGTGTGTGTGTGTGTGTGTGTGTGTGTGTGTGTGTGTGTGTGTGTGTGTGTGTGTGTGTGTGTGTGTGTGTGTGTGTGTGTGTGTGTGTGTGTGTGTGTGTGTGTGTGTGTGTGTGTGTGTGTGTAAATACGTCATCAGATGATTGCCTGCTATAGAGCCGCTCCCACGGTTTCACTTGTGATATTAGACAATCCGTGCTCCTGCAACATAGACAATTCCAAGCTTAAACATACCGTGTGATCCGCAGTGTAAGCACTTTTAGTTTATAAGTAATACCAGTGTTAAATTAAGGAATCATTATTACATTGTACCTTCTAGTAGCAACAACTCTTGTTCGCTCCTTTAAAATCTTTGTAATTTTCATTTTATTAGGTTTGTTCTTTAGAGCTTAAATAAATTATTTTCTATCAAAACTCCTGAAGTTCAAAACCTAATTGGCGCTGCTTAGAACCGGATGTCAAAACGGCATTTACTACAGATAATCGCCGGTTTATTTTAATAATTTATTTGACAACGAACCAAAATTTCACGAAATTTCAAGTGCAAGTATTAGAAAACAAGTCACTGGTCCAGATGATCTACAAGGGATGAAGCTCCTGTAAGTCTATCCATTTTTTCATTACCAATACAATTATATCGTATTGTGTTTCACAAAAAAATGTGAATTTTTTCGTAAATGCAACTAATAATTAAGTAAGCAATTAATCGAATTTCATAAACATTTTATTCATTCAAAAAATACGTATAGTAGTTAAATAAAATATCCGCGTTTTACAAAATTATTGTTTCCTAAAATTTGCGTTTCATAATAATTGTTGTTTGAAAGGTTTTAAATACTTTTACAAATAACTTTAGCTAAGAATTAATTAAACAAGTTTACAGTACATATTTCAGTTTTCAGTAGAACATTATTTACCAATTATTATTCTATTGAATACCTTATCTTTACCAATTATTATTCCATTGAATACCTTATAGTGAAGTGATTTATTAATTGATTATTTTAATAACGATATTTTAAGTATTTTATTTTTAGTTTTAAGAAGTGTTATTGATTTTTGATTATTGACTGATTTGATTATTTACAAAGCTGCATTTATATTCTGTGTATAAATTTTAACAACCATAATTTTATGAGCTATTGCGACAGATCCCCTATCAGACTCCCACACATTTTAGAAGAAGAAATCGAGTCACTTTTAGACACTGAACTATCCGTTTCACCTTCACGAGAAATTTTACATTGTAACAAAATGCCTGGACCATCAATCACTCAAATTTGTTAAGCTTCTGCAATGATACCTGAATACCAGGGCGGTCAAAAACAATTGGCCTATTCTCTAAATCAATGCAGAACCTGTATTCTTTGCTATAAAAGACAAGGCGACACATCTGACGACCTGCACTGTAACCGCATGATTATAGAATTTATTAAAGCAAAAATTACTGGTGAAGCTAGAGATATTTTAATGAAATTAGATACCATCACGTGGGAAAATATTGAAAAATCTCAATATACAGATCCCAGATCTGAAGACTTATTAATGACAGACCTAACGACTAGCTATGAGAAAAACTCACGACAGCTACAGACTTCTATGTTATTCAAGGAAAGCAAAAAATGCTCAATGAGCATATTGCTTTACAGGCACTGGACGAAGTCATAAAAATGTACAAGAAAAAACAGTACGAAACAGCAGCCGTCACTGCTTTTAAAATTGGCATTTCTGAGCCATATCATAGTCACTTACGTCTTTTAAATATTCCCAATTTAGAAACAGCACTGCTCGAATGTCACTGTATTGACAATGAGCAGATGCAAGTAAATTTTCTAAAGGTTGTTAAAGAGAAAGACGAAGCGCATTTTTGTCAAGGCAATAAAAATCAACCACCACAAAAACTACCTGTGATTAACAAAATGAGAAATGATTTTTACCCGAAATTCAGAAACATCCCTCAACAAAATTATTACCAACAGCTATCTGTCAGGCAACAATTTCCTAGCAGACCGATCTCTAATATTAGGCCCATTCAACAACATAGGACATATCCGACTAATTCTCAAGTTTTTGGACGCCGTACATCTCAACCAACCCCTATGTCAATTTCGACAAATAACACCAATAATCGCCCCCGTGCAAATCAGTTTATTTCTCAATTAAACCATAAGCAGTCGTATCAAGAACAGGAACAAGAGCCTGTTTATTTCCAACAACCAGGTGAGAATTACCTAGATGATGAAAATCCTTATAATGAGGAAATAAACAAATCGACTGATCAATATGAGGAGGAGCAGGATTTTCACATTGTTGCCCCGGAAAATCTATAAAGATAGACCTGAATAATATTGCCTTACAGTCTAAACTGCCCTTTTTCTGTATTCCCTCTTTCGACCTTAAAATTCTAATTGATAGTGGTGCCTCAGATAGTATTATTAATCCAGGTCAGGCCTATGAGTTTTTTAGCGATTATATTTACAAAAAACCTTTCGCCATGAAATCTGTTGGAAAAATTACCAAAGGTATCGACAATATTCAATACCCCTTATTACAGGAATATGGTGTTAAATTTCCACTTAATTTTCACGTTATGCAATGGCACAATCACTTTGATGCATTAATTGGTTCAGCCCATTTCCAAAAACTTAAGGCACACATTAATTATGAAAAACAAATTATAAAATTAGGCAAAATAGAAATTCCATTTTATCTTGAACTCAGCCCACTAAATTTTAAACCCTTTAAACAAATATGTGTAAATCACATACAAATTCCAGTTAACATAGAAAACGGAACAGTTTTAATTCCCCAACTATCTGACAACACTGTAACTGTAGACGAAGCTATAGCTACTTCACATTCAGGTATTTGTACAATCCCTATAACAAAAAATACACCTGATAATATTCAAGTTTATTTTTCTGAACAAATTGAAGTCAAACCCATTCAAAATTTTGAATAAACATCAAAATTTCCCAATTTAATTCACTTTGACATACGACAACAATTTAGAACTGACCATTTAAATTCTGAAGAAAAACAAAAATTAATTAGCTTATGCCATCGTTTTAAGAACATATTCTATCATGAAAATTCAGACCTTACGTTTACAAGTGACACCAAATGTGATATAAGAACTCGTGATAATGATGCTATACATGTAAAATCGTACAGACACCCCTTCCACTTAAACACTGAAATACAAAAAGAAATTCAAAAATTATTAGATAATAAAATTATTAGGCCCTCTATATCTCCCTATTCTTCTCCGGTATGGATTATATAAAAAAACGTAAACTCGCCGGAGAAGAAAAAATGGCGATTAGTCATTGATTATAGGAAACTTAACGAGAAAACCATACCTGAAAAATACCCCCTACCAAAGGTCGACGAGACTCTAAATAACTTAGGAAAATGTATGTATTTTACTACCCTCGAATTAGCCCCAGGCTTTCATCAGATTGAGTTAACGCCTGAAAGTAGAGAAAAAACGATCTTCAGCGTAAATAACGGTCATTATGAGTATGTTAAAACACCCCTTGGTCTCCGTAATTCAGCAATAACTTTTAGAAAAGTAATGGATGATGTTTTAAAAGAATTCTTGTACAAAAGTTGTTTTGTCTACATGGACGATATTGTAATATTCTCTAAATCCATTCAGGAACACCTTATCCATATCAAACAAATATTTCAAAAATTATAAGACGTTAATTGAAAGGTACAATTAGATCAATACAAAATTATCCTATACCAGAGTCTCAAAAAGAAATAAAATTATTTCTCGGCTTGATAGGTTATTACAGATGCTTCATTAAAAATTTCGCTAACGTCGTGTTCCCATTAACAAAATATCTTAAGAAAGATTCCACAATTGACATAAAAAATGTCGAATACATTGACGCCTTTAAAAAAGCAAAAGAACTAATCACAAATTCTCCGATATTGACCTACTCTGACTTTAATAAAAGTTTCCACTTAACCACACACGCTAGTAATATCGCTATAGGAGGTGTTTTGTCACAAAATGACAAGCCCATCGCTTATTATAGTGATACTCTAAATTCTGCCGAGTGAAACTATTCAACAATAGAAAAAGAACTTTTAGCAATAGTTGAAAATACCAAACATTTTAGGCGCTAGCTTTTTGGCAATAAATTCACAATCAAAACAGATCATAAACCACTTGTATGGTTATTTTCCATTAAAGAACCAAATTTACGTTTAGTAAAATGGCGGTTAAAATTAGAAGAATATGACTATGATATAAAGTATAAGAAAGGTAAAGAAAATGTCGTAGCTGATGCCTTATCTCGCGTCGATATCAACACAGTTGAAGACGATGACGACCTAGCGTCCATATTTAATAATTTAGATCCATCGGAACTTAGGGTATTAACTGATGACGATCTCAAAGAACTAGGACTGAACATTCAAGAAGAAGAACAATCTTCCGACTCTCAAACACAACACACCCCTGCCGAAAATCCTGTTTTCAATATGCCTATTTCAGAAAACCCCTCAAATCATTTTAAATATCAAATAGTTATGTATTATGGCGTTAACAACGAAATAAAGACAGATACAGTATTTAAAAATAAACGATATAGAGCGTACATTCAACGCCAACATGCATTACAGCAAATAATTGAATTTTTAAAGCCTTATTAATCCAAATAATAATTATGGCATAGTATTTTTGGACCCACAACTTGAACACTACTTTAGATTAATAGCTTCCACTCTTTTCAATAGTTCTGTTAAAATAATTAAATGTACAATACTTACAAGACATAACGAAAATCCAAGAACAAAAAGGAAAAATTCGGGATTACCATGAACAAAATCATAACGGCATTAATGAAACGTATGCACAATTAAAAACTAAATTTTATTGGCCAAATATGAAAATTCAAATTAATGACCTTATAAATAAATGTGAGATATGTTCACAAGCAAAATATGACCGTAACCCTTATAACCCCCCATTTCAAGGACCCTTAGTTGCTTCTAGACCCTTCGAACTCATACACATTGACATATTTAGTTCTGATAGCTGTAAATTTCTAACAATAGTGGATTTATTTAGCAAATATGCACAGGCTTATTATGTCATAGATACTACACCACTGACCATAGTAAATAAGCTCCGTCACTTCTTTTCTCATCATAACTACCCCCTCAGAATGGTCTCAGACCCAGGCTGCAAATTTGACAATTCCGTACTCAACTCGATTTACACGTTACTACCCCTCAAAATCCTAATTCTAATTCACCCGTAGAATGGCTACATTAAACACTTTTAGAAAAGATACGTGTCCTTAAAATACACAATCCTAACGAGAGTCCCCAATCTCTTATGATCACAGCTGTTTTAATCTATAACCAATCAATACATTCTTTGACAGGTCACTTTCTTTTAAACTTCTTTATGGCCCATACTACGATTTACCACCCATCGATCCCCATCAAACGGTCTTTGAAGAATATAACAACAAACAGTTGAAAGAAATAGTTCCGTTTTATAACGCCATTTATCGAAAACAAAAAGCAACAGAGCGACTCGAGAAAACGAACGAAGCTCGAGAAGAAAATATTAAATAAATGAAGAAAACCTTGCTATAAGAGTACCACCAGTCCGAAAAGCAGGCCCTCTTTATAAAATACATTCAGATCCAATTGAATTACCACATAACAAGCTACTTCTTCCCCATTCATGAAAACAAACAGCCCACATTACTAAGACCAAAACAAAAAAGAAATTTCCCTCTTTACAGAATGCTGTACCTATGTCTGAAGACGCTCCTGTCCCTTCAACTTCAGCCAATCAAAACTAATGGGTATTTTAAAGACTATATTGGAATTGCGAAAATTCTCAATCATTATCACAGATTTTACTTTTATTTTAACCTTACCCTCTTAGAAGAAAATTTTAATCACTTACTGTACAATGCCTATCAAATTAGTGAAATAAAATCTGATTCAATTAACAAATATTATACCCGAACTTTAAATAGTCAATTAAGAAATATAAAGCCGTTGTAGAATTTCCCTTAGTTCAAAACTACTACAAAATATAAATATATTGCAACGGACAATTTAACTTAGTTTTAATCAAATAACCAACAGAGATATTTACTGCTAAAGACCTAAAGTTTATTAGAGAGCATCTAAAACTTATTTATAATAACGATTAATTGATTAGCTTCCATCAAAATCACATTTTTAAAATTTTGGAGTTAAGCAAATTTAATGTCTTGTCCGTAAAAGATACAATTGTTGTCTCATAAAACTTCCTATCTTACATCCTACAAAAGGATCGTATTTCCAAATTATTCCAACCCCTCAAAATAATAGAGTCCTTGTACCACTCACTTCATTCTACTTGGGGACACCACAGAAAAATCTGTGGACCACAGAACATTGCCCCTCCGTCGAAGAAGCAATACTCTGTTCTGATCAACCACACTAAGGGAGATGCAAATTAGACGAAATCACGACATGCCTCTTCGCTACCACCAGCAACCCTTATACTGCATCACTTCAACTACACAACAGAAATACCCTACTTATCACCAATCAGAAGACCAGCGTCTCTGAAGAATGTTCGTCAAGATTGGACAGAAAGACAACTACCAATAATACCCTCATAGCCAGCAAAAGATAACTGCAAGATAACAATAAATGGTAAAACGTACGAAGACACAAGCTCTAATATATCTTGGATACCAGAATCAATACAACCGATACAACAACCACCTCAACACATCGTTAGATTCAACCTAATACACCTTAAGAAGAACTAAGGAACTAGCTAGAAAAAATGAACCATCATCATGTACTACATCCCTTGGTACATTCGACACATGGGAGTAACTGCCTCGCTCATCATCATCATCATGTTGGTCATCCTGTGCTACATCTTCAGACAGAAGATCAGGAAGATAGTCAAACAACAGAAAGCCAAGAAACGCTCAACACCAGAAGACTCAAGTAAAAAGAAGGAGGACGTCCTTCACATTAAGGGTGGAGAAAATACGTCATCAGATGACTGCCTGCTATAGAGCCGTTCCCACGGTTTTACTTGTGATTACATTAGACAATCCGTGCTCCTGCAACATAGACAATTCCAAGCTTGAACATACCGTGTGACCCGCAGTGTTAAATTAAGGAATCATTATTACATTGTACCTTCTAGTAGCAACAACTCTTGTTCGCTCCTTTAAAATCTTTGTAATTTTCATTTTATTACGTTTGTACTTTAGAGTTTAAATAAATTATTTTTTTATCAAAATCCTGAAGTTCAAAACCTAATTTATATATATATATATATATATATATATATATATATATATATATATATATATATATATATATATATATATATATATATATATATATATGATGTGCTGGGAAACTAATTCCAATAGTGCCAAATTGTTTTCCGCCGAAGTTAGCAAGAATATATTATTCATAACGTAATCAGGGCTGCCAGAAACATATAATTAGGCGAGTATTATAATATAATACTACCTACTTTCTGGTATGAAAATTGATTCGACTACAAAATTATTTTTTCAAAGGTAAATGTATTATGCGCACCAGAACTTGCTCCTGTCCTGACTCGTCTGTTTCAGACATCTTACAATAGAGGCATATTCCCTAGTAACTGGAAAACTGCTCGAGTACAACCCGTCCCCAAGAAAGGATCCAAAGCACTTTCTAGCAACTACAGGCCTATTTCACTCCTTTCAGTCATCTCTAAAGTGATGGAAAAATATATAAACACCAAACTACTAAAATTTCTTGAAAAACACAGTAATCCACGACAGGCAATATGGATTCCGTCAGTGCAGATCAACTGCCAACCTCCTTTCCTCTGTCACCCATTCTTGAAACAAGTCTATGGGAACTACACGGTGAATCCCAGATTGTCGCTCTGGACATATCCAAAGCATTCGACCAGGTCTGGCACGCAGCGCTGCTTAATAAACTTCCAGCCTATAGCCTACCACCAAAACTCTGTAGCTGGACAGCAAATTTCCTCTCCAACCGGAGCATTTCTGTTGTGGATGGCCATTCCTCTAAACTGTACCCAATTAATGCATGAGTCCCTCAAGGTTCAGCTTTAGCCCCTACTTTGGTTCTTATCCACATCAATGACCTCCTCTCTAGCACATCCAACCCAGTACAGTTACGCTGACGACAGCACCCTCCACTCAAATATACAACATTCTAAGCCTGTCTCTTTAGCCCAATTAGATGAGGATCGCAGACTCATGGAGGGTTCTGTCTCTGTGGATCTCTAAATAATATTAGACTGGGGAAGTAAAAATCTTGTACAATTCAACTCCACCAAATCTCAGTCTTACTTTCTATCTCATAAGAGATACACCAGCCCTAGAACCATCACAATGAACAATCAAGTTATTCAAAGTAATGAGTCCTTTTCACTTGTTGGCATTTCTGTGGATCGAAATCTCAATTGGAACCAAAATGCCACATCAATTGCAGAAGCGGCTACTAATAAATTGGGTTTCCTCTTCGGGGCTAGCAAATACTTTTCACCAGCTAATCGCTATACCTTATACACTGCTCAGAGGAGCTTTCTTCCACCTGCTGCCCCCAACAGATCTACCAGGGGAACAGAGCGAATGCACCCTTTTACTGTCCAGGTCACCAGACATAGAACATCTTGTTATGCCTGCTCTTTTGTCCCGAGAACTTCCAAGTTGTGGAATTCCTTGCCGGCACATGATTTTCCGAACCTCCAATTCTTCAAGTCCAGAATTAACAAGTTGCCTCTTTCCCCCTTGTCGACACCCACGGTATGATAGTATTTAGCGGTGACCCCTGGTGGTGTGTTGTTGAAATTTTAAAAAAATGAGAAAAAATTAAATACAAAATATATTTTAATCTTAAATTTTGCAAACTTAAATACTTTTGTATAGATTTAAATCTTTTTGGGGTAATCTCCAATTCTTCAAGTCCAGAATTAACAAGTTGCCTCTTTCCCCCTTGTCGACACCCACGGTATGATAGTATTTAGCGGTGACCCCTGGTGGTGTGTTGTTGAAATTTAAAAAAATTAGAAAAAATTAAATACAAAATATATTTTAATCTTAAATTTTGCAAACTAAAATACTTTTGTATAGATTTAAATCTTTTTGGGGTAATCTGAATCATTTTGTTTTTTTCGCCACTCACTGACTCAACCTTGACATTTGTAAATGATTCCAGGGGACAAATTTCAGTATACAATACATTTTTTGATGGACATTCCTTATTTTCCTTGGTATTTCCGATTTGCACACTATGATTATTTTGAAACTTCTTCATTTGTTTAATCTTAATTTTACTTTCCATCTGAAGTAACCAGTGCTTTTACTTTTTTCCACATAGAAATATCCATGTCACTTTTTTAAAAAATTAAACGAAAGAATAATAAACTGCTAATTCGTACCCACTGATGAATAAAACATATATGTGTCGTCTAAAATTTGCTAGGTTAAGGATAGTTACTCTAAAATAGTTATTTAGTGGCAACCAGTAGCACTCAATGTTACATACAAGTAGTTTTTACGTCATAAAACCTTTTTAGTGATTCCCTTTGTGGCTTTAAAAGACCCATAATGTAACATATTTTTTAAGTTGCACTTGGGGGTTGAGGAGTCGCGGGCCAAAGGACTCCAGGGGGCAAGCTGAGGAAGTGGAAACATAAACTTTCGATGAAGCTTTCCCCAAGACCGTCATGCACGGTGAAGTGCCGCATCCTGCACGAGGTGACACTGCTGATAACTAAACATGACGGATCTAGACAAGGAGGTCGAAGTAAACTCCCCCAATCTACGGTGTCATGTGACCCGTGCCTAGGGATGGATGGCACCAGGGTGATGGTGTCGTGAACGGAATCTCTGGAGTACCAGGCAACCCTCCAGAGTAACCCGCCTTGCACCACACAGGGGGTTCTGATGGTGTGGACAGTATTTCCCCAATTCTCGTGGGAACAACATGAAGATTATAAACATATATGGAACCAAAACCAATGAGGCTCGAGGAGTGGCTCCGGCTACAGACTCGTGCCTTGAGTCTATTTCGGAAACGGAGACGAGCCAGGGGGCGCAGCGTCTGCGGACTCTGGAGGTCTCACGACCGACGTAGATACGGGGGATCGGAGGGTAGCTTCGGCCACAAACTTGTCCCCGGCGCCCAGGCTGGAGGCTGGGTCCCACCGGAGGGCGGCGAGGTCCGCGGACTCTGGGGCCCCTCCACCAGTGAGGACCCTACTGTAGGGGTAGAGGGACTGCCCCGGCAGTCGAAGCGTCTTTCCGGGGCGCAAAGAACGAAGCGCCGGAGAAAATGACGACCGGGACGTGGACGGTCGAGAAACCTGTAAAGGCGCAAGGGGGGAATGCGAGTCAGAAGAGGACGCGCTCGGACTCTAGCACACCTACTACAGTCAGACGTCCCAAAAGGGCCAGGGCACCTGGAAAGGCTCAAGAGGAGAGTGCAAGTCAGAAGACGCCGCGCTCTGGCTCTAGCACGCCTACTACAGACAGACGTCCCAAAAGGACCAAGGCCGGAACACCGGCGCAGACTGGCTCTTATAGGGAGGCTGCGGAGGGCCTCGGGATGGCGGTGATTGACAGACGCCATCCTGAGGTCACGCTAGACCAGGGGAAGGCGGACCTGATCCAGGCTGCGGTGGTAGCTGCGGTGGTAGCTGCGGTGGACTCTCTTCAGGAAGGGGAGAGCCCGCCTCAGTTCACCGGGCGCGCCTGGCGGGGGGCATCCTCTGGATAACCTGTACCGGCCCGCAGTCACGGGACTGGCTGCGGAAAACGATCGGGGGCGACAGTCAGATTTGGGAGGGGGCGGACTTGACAGCCGTCGAGCCCAAGGAACTCCCAAAGAGATGCAACGTCCTTATACAGATCCCTGACACCGTCCCACAGGAGACGGTGATCAGTAGACTGAAGATCCAAAATGCTGAACTGGAGACACAACACTGGTCAATTCTAAGCAGGAAGGCAGAGGAGAAAGGACAGACTTTCGCCTTCTCGATCGACCAGGCGTCTTACAGAGTCCTTGAAGAAACCTCCTTCAAGGCATTCTGGGGCCTGGAAAGGGTTAGCTTCCGCCCACTGGGAAAACAACTAGGGGTTAATGGGACTTAGGTTCCTTCAGGTCAACCTCCAACACAGTAGGGCAGCCACGGCCGGACTACTGATGGCTCTGAGGAACACGGATGTGGCCCTCCACACACACACACGCACACGCACACGCACACGCCCACGCCCACGCCCACTCACACACACACACACACACACACACGCACGCACGCACGCACGCACGCACGCACGCACGCACGCACGCACGCACGCACGCACGCACGCACGCACGCACGCACGCACGCACGCACGCACGCACGCACGCACGCACGCACGCACGCACGCACGCACGCACGCACGCACGCACGCACGCACGCACGCACGCACGCACGCACGCACGCACGCACGCACGCACGCACGCACGCACGCACGCACGCACGCACGCACGCACGCACGCACGCACGCACGCACGCACGCACGCACGCACGCACGCACGCACGCACGCACGCACGCACGCACGCACGCACGCACGCACGCACGCACGCACGCACGCACGCACGCACGCACGCACGCACGCACGCACGCACGCACGCACGCACGCACGCACGCACGCACGCACGCACGCACGCACGCACGCACGCACGCACGCACGCACGCACGCACGCACGCACGCACGCACGCACGCACGCACGCACGCACGCACGCACGCACGCACGCACGCACGCACGCACGCACGCACGCACGCACGCACGCACGCACGCACGCACGCACGCACGCACGCACGCACGCACGCACGCACGCACGCACGCACGCACGCACGCACGCACGCACGCACGCACGCACGCACGCACGCACGCACGCACGCACGCACGCACGCACGCACGCACGCACGCACGCACGCACGCACGCACGCACGCACGCACGCACGCACGCACGCACGCACGCACGCACGCACGCACGCACGCACGCACGCACGCACGCACGCACGCACGCACGCACGCACGCACGCACGCACGCACGCACGCACGCACGCACGCACGCACGCACGCACGCACGCACGCACGCACGCACGCACGCACGCACGCACGCACGCACGCACGCACGCACGCACGCACGCACGCACGCACGCACGCACGCACGCACGCACGCACGCACGCACGCACGCACGCACGCACGCACGCACGCACGCACGCACGCACGCACGCACGCACGCACGCACGCACGCACTCACACACACACACACACACACACACACACACACACACACACACACACACACACACACACACACACACACACACACACACACACACACACACACACACACACACACACACACACACACACACACACACACACACACACACACACACACACACACACACACACACACACACACACACACACACACACACACACACACACACACACACACACACACACACACACACACACACACACACACACACACACACACACACACACACACACACACACACACACACACACACACACACACACACACACACACACACACACACACACACACACACACACACACACACACACACACACACACACACACACACACACACACACACACACACACACACACACACACACACACACACACACACACACACACACACACACACACACACACACACACACACACACACACACACACACACACACACACACACACACACACACACACACACACACACACACACACACACACACACACACACACACACACACACACACACACACACACACACACACACACACACACACACACACACACACACACACACACACACACACACACACACACACACACACACACACACACGTATTGCAATGATTATGGCAACCGTGCAATGTACCAACAAATGGCGACTCAAACGATCTGAGTTGTAGTATACTCAGTTTCACGTTATAATGCTAGAAATATCGTCAGATCATCTATACACTCGCTGATTGGTGAGGTATTTCGAGATGAGCAAGCGTGCATACAACAACATTGTGGCATCGGTTGCCATAAGTTGTGTGTATGAGTGTGAATATATATCAAGAAAATGGCAACTTTATGTGTGAACTATTAACAACATTGTGGCAACGGTCGCCATAAGTCCTGTGTATGAATGTGAATATATACCAAGAAAATGGCAACTTTATGTGTGAACTATTAACAACATTGTGACATCGGTTGCCAAAAGTTCTGTGTATGAATGTGAATATATATCAAGAAAATGACAACTTTATGTGTGAACTATTAACAACATTATGGCAGGTGAATATATATATAAATATATATATATATATATATATATATATATATATATATATATATATATATATATATATATATATATATATATATATATATATATATATCAAGAAAATGACAACTTCTTGTATCAACTGTATATAACTATGAACGACTATGCGTTGTTGTGGCTTCGTATTTAAGAAGGTAAACGTGTGTATTCTCAAGTCATAAGCTGGACTGTGTAGCAACATGCGGCATCTATATTTACAGGAGTTTGAGCATGGAAATTAGGAATTTTGATTGAGATCGTGTGCAAGTTATAACATGGTTTGCCAGCAAGCAAAGTGAATTTTCTTTAAAAAATCACTAATGAGGAGATGGCTACTTTTGAATTTTGAAATTATTTTTTTCACATGACCGCTAACTAGGCCCCCTAGAACACATATCTGGAGTCAGTTAAAATTTTTATGTTATATATATATATATATATATATATATATATATATATATATATATATATATATATATATATATATATATATATATATATATACCTAACTTCTCGGTTTGTTAATTATTTTTTCCTAGGCAATCCGCTATCGCCATTTATTGCAGGACCTTTTCATAAGCAGATTTGAAACAGATCTTGAAAGTGAAAGTGGTTATTTTCCTTACACTGTTGTTTCGTTACGTGGATGATATTTTCGCAGTGTTTAACACAAACATTTTCAGAATAGAAGATTTTATTGCCAAATTAAACAATAAGTTTGATTCGATAAATTTTACCCACGAATTAAAAATTAATAATAAATTAGCCTTTTCAGATGTACTAGTTATCAAGAATAAAGACACTTTAGAATTCGATGTCTATGAAAAGGCAACCACCATTCCAAGCTACATTCCGAACGACCCACATCATACGAACGAAAAAAAAAATGGCCAGTCTGAATTTTTTAGTAAACCGGTTAATTAATTTGACTTTAAACAAAAGTACATATACCAAAGAATTAAATTATATTAAGGACGTGGCCGAATATAAGGGATACAGTGCTTGCCTAGTGGAAAAATTATTCAATAAACAGACAACAAAGAAATTGTTGACGGAATCAACGACGTTTAGAAGAGAGAAATCCGAAAAAACTTTGTTTGATTAACATTTGAACCTCGAATCACGAGGGGTCTAGATAGCATTTTTTTAAAAACTCAACTTGCAGCTAACATTTTCGACAAAAAAATACCTTAAAAAACTTGCTAAGTAATCCAAAAGACAAGGATAGAACGGCCAAAATGTCGGGAATTTATGAAATAAGTTGCAAATATTGTAATCTTAAGAACGTCGGACAAACAAAAAGATCGATTGGAATTAGATTCAAAGAACACTTAGATAGATAGATAGATAGATAGGTGCTTTATTGTCCAAAGATAAAAATCTTATTGACAAGAAAAGTGTTAACATATAAAAGTAAAAGTTGTCAAAAGATAAAAACACAAAAATATAAGTTCACAACAAATAGTAATATAAGTGCCTATGTAACTAGTTTAACTATATATAAATAACAATATAAAAAACAATATAAACATAAATACACAGCTGACTAACAATATAATAAAAACACACAATATATAGAAAGCAGCTCAAATGAAAACAACCAATCAAAACTGTCACAGTAGTGTATCATTAAAAAATTCATCTATTGAATAATAACATTTTTCAATTAAAAATTCCTTAAGCTCTTTCCTAAAAATTTCAATGTCACCAATCCTCCTCAAGTTTAGTGGTATCTGGTTAAATATCTTTTTACTATTATATATCAATGACCTCTTTAATAATGATGTGGACGGTATAGGAAGAGGAATGCAGTTCTTTTGTCTTGTATCACGAGAAGACACTGACCTGATTTCATCTTTATATTTTCCATGCATAAGGCATGCAGTCTCCAAAACAAACAGAGACGGTAGGGTCAATATCCGCTCAGAAACAAATAAAGGTCTACAAGAGTCACGGACACTAACCCCACACAAATATCTGATGGCTCTTTTCTGCAGAATAAATACAGAATTGAAAAGATAACCTGCACAAGAGCCCCAGTAACAAATGCCATGCCTTAGATGGGACTCCACAAGTGAGAAGTAAACACTTCTAGATGTACTCTTGTCCAAGCTTTTTGAAACAACTCTTAGTGCGTGACAACCTGATGAAAGCTTCTTACATAGATGATTTATATGTGTTTCAAATTTTAACGATTGATCAATGTATAGTCCCAAAAACCTAACACAGCTCTCGTTTCCAAGTTCCTCAGCTGCTAGAGTCACAGCAGGCAGACTACATTTAAAATGCATGATATTAGTCTTAGAGACATTCAAAGTTAACAGATTTGAAATAAACCAGTTTTCTATCATCTTCATATCCTCTGCCACAGTGCACTCCAGTGTTCCAACACTATCACTACTCCACAAGATGGTTATATCATCAGCATAGATAGTCATATGACCCTTAATTTTCAACATAGACAGGTCATTAATATAGAGTAAAAACAGCAGTGGGCCAAGAACAGACCCCTGCGGAACACCATGGTGAATATATTGGTACCCAGAGCTAACATGACCAAGTTGAACACTCTGCTGACGATCAGATAAATAGGACCTCAACCATTCAAGCAAAGTCCCCCTAAAGCCATAAGTAGGAAGCTTGCGTAACAGTATCCCATGGTCAACACAATCAAATGCTTTAGTGAGATCACAGAACACTGCCGCAGCCACCTGATTGTTATTCAGTGAAAGGTACAGATTTTCAAGAAAAGAAAATATTGCATCATCTGTACCTTTTTTAGGTTGAAATCCAAACTGGGAAGGTGTTAGGATCTTGTGTTTACAAATAAATACCTGCATTCTATTTTTAATTAATTTCTCAACTATTTTAGAGATGGTAGGAAGTAGAGACAGAGCACGAAAACTATTTGGAGAATCTGTTTCACCTCCTTTATATGCAAGAATTACTCTAGCCATTTTCAGAGACGAAGGAAAAGATCCCGTTACAATCGAACTATTAATTGCCTCTGCCAAGATTTCAAGAACCCAGTTAGGAAGGTGAAGAAGCAGTTTGACAGATATACCATCCCACCCGATAGAGTCCTTGTTCTTAAAGTCATGGAGCACTCCATGAATCTCAGCAGAATCGACCGGCGTAAAAAAGAAGGTGTCAAGGATAAAAACATCATCCATGAAGCCCAGTGGATCCGTCCAAGGGACCCTCCACTGTATCAGCCCAGAAGCAATAGAACAATAATAATCATTGAGATGATTAGGATCCAGTTCAGGAGTCACCCTATGCGAACCATGCCTTCCCGAAAGATCATTAACAATTGACCATGACTCTCTCTGCCTGTTTGAAGACCGCAGTATCCTTTGTCTATAATATTGTTGTTTTGCAACCTTTAAAACCCTTCTGTATATCCGTCGATAATTATTAAAATAGAATATGAATATGAATATATTAGCCCAATTACGTTACGGTACTATAGATAGATCTTCCGTCGCCTGACCTAGTTAGGATAATAATCATCACGTTAATGAAGATGGTCTAAAATTAATAAAAAAAATGTTAAGACAACAAAGACAGCTAAACGCGTTCGAGAGTATATATTTTGCGAAATATAGTTACAATAAAAAATGTATGAACGTTTCACCACCGCCGATTACGAGTCACCTGATCGATTGCTTTGTAAAATAAATTCCCACGTTTCAACACCTAAAGATAACATAAGAATACAGATATTTCCGCCAAAGGAAACTGTTAACTTAGTTGTCGTTGAACCTTCCCAAAATTATTAGAGATGGACACCTTTTAGATAAGTTAATAAAGACAGTTCAAAGACGTCGTTCGGCGATAAAAAATACAATACACTGCAGAATGTGCCTGCGACTAGTTCCCCTCACAGTTCGGTCTCTTTACCTAAGATCCGGTATATAAAGTGATGTTAGTTTTTGAAGTAGTTAGAATTTTTCATCCTCTGATGGCGCTAACTTGGTTAGTGAAATGATCGTCAGGTCCTTTAAAATGTGTTGTGGTGATTTGGGTTCTCTCTCTTATCAGTGCTCATCACAGGTTCCAATCTTCACTTAGTATATCACCCTATATATGCATAGTCGATAATAAAATGATTTTTTTTTCACATGGGAGACTAACCTACTCTTTTCATCAAATACAAAAATAGATGAATTGACGGTTTCCAATAAATGCTTTGGCACGTTTGTTCTTTCTCATTGTTCCTATCAAGGTTAGCTTCTTTTATAACATTTTTCCGCGACATCGTGAGAACTAGCCTAATTATCTGTGGTACAATTTTTGTTTGAACCTTGAAGGGCTCTTGTAAGATAGAGCACCTATTGTGTAGGAATTGAATGTTATTTTTCTCTATCTTCTCTATTGATATAAAGTTTAGCTGAGCAAAAATAAAATTTCAGACCATACTTGTCTTGCTTGTTGGGTATGCATATTGTTACACTCTTCGGGGTTCTTTATTTGCTGATTAACAATACACAGCTTTCCAAACCACTAATTTATTATAACTGACTATTTTCTAATAATAAATATTAAATAGCCTATTCATCATGTTATATATGAATATATTATTAAATAAATATTTTTGGTGTTTTTGTGTGTGTGTGTTAAAGAACGTTTTTTAAATGCTTTGGCATCTACTCTTTGGCCTCTTAGCTCAAAATAAGGTTTTTTGGTTCATAAAATTTAATAGATGTCGTCCAGCTTAAAATAACGTTACTTTGGTCTATATAATTAAATTAATTTCGTTAATCAAGCAAAATCTCTCAACACTGTAGCCTTATTGGCCTCCTGACGAAGCAAACAAAAAAATGATGACAATAACCGAATTTTCCATAACGTTAGCAACTTGAGATTTGGTGCACAGTATAGTCTCTATAAAGCATAAACGTATCTACCAAAGTTCTTTAAAGTACCTTAACTATTTTCGAAGATACAAAAAATTTCCTCAAAAAATTGAATTTTTCGCGAAAAAACTGGTTCGATTGAACTGCTTAACCTTTTCGACAGAAATGTGTATAAGCTGACTTTTATATATATATATATATATATATATATATATATATATATATATATATATATATATATATATATCACAAAACAGTTTTAAAAACCAATTTTAATTCTTAGTTAGAATTATTCATCCTCTGATGACGCTAACTTTGTTAGTGAAACGATCGTCGGGTTTTTAAATTTTTTTTGGTGATTCGCGTTCTCCAAGTGCGTTTATCAGTGCTCAGCACATGTTCCAATCTTCACTTAGAGAAAGGTGTATCCAGATTTCAGCAAACTCGATTAGTTATTTATTCATTACTCACTAGACCGATGCATATATGTTATCATTATTTTTATTTATTGATAAATAATTATACCGGTACTTTATATCTATATAAATAAGCCTTAAGATTTGCGCAATATATTTTGGCTTGATATTATCAGCAAACAAAACCAAAACATACAAAAACTGGAATAAGTGACGATCGAAATGCATTATATAGGCCCCAATTAACATAAAATATATATCGTAGTTACAGCCCATAAAAGATTACAATCATTACTTCACTAGAAATGTGTAAATTTTTGTTTCAATGTGTTTATCATCTTGTACCTACCTGGAACCAAATAAACATAAAAATTCTGAAAAAATGAGGTTTGCCTTAACAGCAAAGTTTGTTTCTCTAAATCTTAAATCGATAATTGATTATAATAACAACCTATTTGGCGGACTTCATCTCATATACGAGCCACCTTTAGCATATGCCTCCAAATTGAGGCATTGTTTGAAATCTTACGATTTTTATAACGAACGTCGCTTGTAGAAAAAAGCAACTTTGATTAATAACTACAGGTAAACATCCCAGTGATTTTTATTTAAAAAAAGACTTATTTTATATAATACATATTTAGAAATTCTTCTACCCCACAACAGATCACAGCTGTAAAATTACTGTTATGCAGCAAACAAAGAGAGCAGGTAGTATTTAGGAAATAAATATGGGTACCCTTGAGCATCTTGTCAACTACAGTAACAATAGAATCCTAAGAATACTGGTATACTTAGGTAAATATAAAATTCTGGTGGCAAAGATGTTATATGGCAGCCAATTTTTATTAAAATGTTTAACAAATATGTACATTCAAAATTTCATCAGCACAAATTAAGTAGATAAAAGGCATGTGGTGTCGTAAATCTTTGATATAATTTAGACAGAAAGTTTCTGATACCTGTGAGGTTCTATAGAATATGTGTCATAGATTTGCTTTTAGCATCAACCTAGAAAAAATGGAATGGAACAATATATTAGAAACTTTATTAGGAGGTACCTATGAGTTAAACGGTAATAAGGGGTGCTGCTGTCTCTCACATAATTTACAGAGAACATTCTTATAAGTGCAATATATTTTTCAGATCTGACAATCGTTTCGCAAACAAAGTTAGCGTCATCAGAAGGATGACACCTCTTCTCAAATAGCCATAAAAGGAACGAAAAAATGCTTGAAAATAAATAGGCTAAGCTATTACGACGTGAAGAAAAACATTTTTATTCATATTGCTGATTATTACTTCAATATAGTCACAACGTGTGCAAACCTCGCATCGGCGACAAAAATTTCAATATTTTCTTGTCGCTTAAACGTCATAAAAGGTATCAAAACATCTAGAAAACATCATTTGGGAACGATTTTTTTTTTGGCTGTCAGTCTGTCGATCTGTCGGGTTGTCGGTCTGTCTGTTTGTAGCCACGGTAACTTTAGAACTAATTGAGATATCGTCCTCAAATTTGGTATACAGTTAGAACTAGACAAACGAACGGTTCGGATTGCTTTTTGGTAAAATCGCTTTAGGGGGTAGGGGATGATGAGGATGGATAGGTTCGTTAGCCAAGAAAATTGGAACAGTTTCTCCAGAAAAATTTTGTGTTTTCTTTCGAAAAATTTATATATCTCCGGAAATAACAAACCTATAGCTTCAAAATTTGGTAGCCGGGCTTACGTCGTTAAAGCTGAACTATGTACCGAAATTTAGATTTCTTAGTTAAAAGGAAAAAAAGTCTGAACGCAGCAAGTGCGTTATCGAAGTGAATTTTTATAAAAATGCTTTGAATAGCAAATATGTCTTTTTAATGCAAGCAGTCATCAATTTGGTTACCGGTATAACTTATATAGTAGAAACAATGTGCCATATGTTATCAAAATAACTTATTGTTTGAAAATGTACAAAAATTTTCCGACAATAGACTTTAAATGTTGGTTTCTTAGCCAACAAACCTTAGGTTAATAGCAAAATGAGTTATTGAAATTTGAAGCATTTAATGAAAATTTGCTACCAAAACGCACTCACTGAGTCTCGATTTTTTTCTTGCAAACATATTTCGATAAGAAATGCAATAAAATAAGGGTGTTCGAAAAAAATTGTAGGGATAACCAACGACTTATGGGCCAGCCGGTGATTGTCAAAATAATTTTATAAGATGCAGCTCAAGACACCCTATAATTAACTTATAAAATTTTTTCTCGTCTCTTGTATAATAATAATTATATTGAGCTTTACCGTAGAAATGGATCATCCTGTATATATATATATATATATATATATATATATATATATATATATATATATATATATATATATATATATATATATATATATATATATATATATATATATATATATATATATATATATATATATATATATATATATATATATATATATATATATATATATAGACAGATAAAAACTGAACGTAAACCCGGATATGGATTCTAGGGGGCCTAGTTTGCGCTCAGTTGAAGAAATCTTTTTAAAATTCTAAAGTCGCGGTCTCCTCATTAACGATTTTTTTGTACGAAAATTAGCTAAAAATTATGGACCGTTAAACCACAAACTACCGCCAAAGCATCAGAGAGAAAATAACTAGCCTGTTGCATATCAGCCCTTTTTATGAAACTTCGATCCTTTATATCTGTTGATAAAACATAACCAACACTGTTTAGTCCACTCACTCACATTAATAAAATGGTAAAGGAATAATTTGCACTTGTATATTAAAATTCCCAAATAACGCAAACAATTTGTCAACTGAAATTGAAAACAGATAAACTCTCTAATAATATACGATAAACGTCAGTTATAGTGTGTAATTGACCTCCGCAATGATATCAAATGTTCCACTGCTAGGTAACGACTCAGACATACTAGATCTCATATACCTATAAACCAGTTTTTACCATTGTCAACAAAAAGCGGTGATATTAAAAATAAATGTTTCAAATTTGAATAACTCAATTTTCTGTAAACCTAGAAAGCTGAATTTTGGTACTAGTTAGGTCTTTCCAAAAGCAACATGTCCACCAAATTTCATCGAAACAAGAACATATAAAAATCGAAACTGATCCCGGATATGGGTTCTAGGGGCCCAAATTGGCGCTCATTTGAAAACATTTTTGCAGTCTCACCATCGATACCTCTTTATTAGTGATTTTTAAAAAATAAAAATTCACTAAAAAGTCATAGGCATTTACTGCAAAAAAATTTAGTGACTTTTGAATTTTGAAAGATTTCTTCAAATGAGCGCAAACTAGGCCCTATAGAACCCATATCTGGGTTAGTAAAGCTCAATATATCCATTATTATACAAAATATGAGAAAAAATTGTATACGTTAATTATACGGTGTCTGGAACTGCATCTTAAAAAATTATTTTTGCAATCACAAGCTGGCCCATAAGTCGCTGATGATACAATTTTTTTTTAATCAAACACGCCTTATATTATTGCTCATTTTGCATTTTCCATTCAAAGATAATCCATGTTTGTAAGAAAATAAATTCTGGACTCAGCAAGTGCGTTATGGTGGCGATTTTTCATAAAATGTTTCTTTCGATAGCTTATATTACTATTAACCTAAGGTTCGTTGGCCAGGAAACCAGTTTTTTGGGAACATTTTAAGTTTATTTTCCGAAGATTTTTGTACATTTTCAAACAATAGAGTTGTTTTGATGAAATATGGTACATTGTTTCTTCTATATAGGTTATACTGTTAACCAAATTTGATGCCAGATTTTATTTTAAAAAAAAAGATATATTTCCTATTAAAAACATTTTTACAAAAATTCACTACCATAACGCCGTTGCTGCGTCCAGACTTTTTATTATTATTATTATTATTAAATACTCATAGTTTCATATCACATGCTGTCAAAAATAACAACGGTATTTAAGGCTCTCATTTTAAAGTTCCATTGGACATTTGTAAAAAAAAATTACGAAAATGTAAATATGTATCGATAATCAGATTAAGTATTTCCTACCTTTTTTGCACCAAAGTGTGTTTAAATATTTCAATATTCTTCCTCAAAAATTCGTAAAATAATCCCATAATCTGATCGGTTAATATAATCAAATAAAAAACTGAAAAAATGTGTTAAACTGATCGCTAAATGAATTATGGTATGCGATTATAAATACGTATATTTCCAAAACTATAGTCTTTAGGTATAGGCGGTATAATACAATAAATAATGTAGGTGGTTGAAACCGAAATGGATATGGTTGTAAATTTTAGATGAGGCAAGTCTTCGTAAAATTATGAGTGGTTATTTTAGACATGTCAAAATTACATTGACCTTGTCAAAGTTTGGAAGCTAAATATAAATTGTATATGTGTACAGCAATTGCAAATATAAAAAAACTCTGGACGCAGCAAGTGCGTTATGGTAGTGAATTTTCATAAAACTATTTTTTAATAGCAATAATGTGTTTTTTTAAGAAAGCAGGCATCACATTTGGTTACCAGTAAAATCTATATAGTAAAAACAATGTGCCATGTTTCATCAAAATAACTTTATTGTTTGAAAATGTAAAAAAAAAATCCGAAAGTAAATTTAAAGTGTTCCCGAAAAAACTCGTTTTTTGGTCAACCTTCTAGGTTAATTCAAATATTAAGCATTTGATCAAAATTCGCTACCATAACGCACTTACTGCGTCCAGAATTTTTGTTCTTACAAACATGCATTATATTTCGATGGAAAATGCAAAAATGCAATAACATAAGGCGTATTTGATTAAAAAAAAAAGAAAATTTGTATCACCAACGACTTATGGGCCATCCTGTGATTGTAGAAATAATTTTTTAAGATGTAGCTCAAGACACCCTATAATTAATATATACAAATTTTTTTCATATCTTGTGTAATAACAGATATATTGAGCTTTATTGATTTTTTTTAACGAAAATTCTACAAAAATTATATACCATTAACGATAAACTCTATAGCTAAGACTAGTGACAAGCGTCAGAGAAAGGGTCTATTTGAAATGAATTTTCTGGAAACATTTTATTAAAATGAAGGACAATGACGGTTGAAACTAAGACTTCAGGGTTTGTAAAACATTCTTCTTGAAAGATTTTATTTCCATAGCCCGTATTAGATACAAGTTCTTTTCCTAAATGTTGCCAATTTTGAGGTTTAAATCGCAACTTTGACGTTTTGTGAAAAACCCCAATTTATTTTTGTTTAAATGCCTATAACTTTTTTGTCTTTTGACCTACAGAGCTAAATTTTGGTGGGTAGGTTGCCTATAATGATATAAACCTGCGTATAAAATTTGGTTGCCCTTACTTTGTTAATTTTGGAGATATAAATTTTTTTCGAAAGAAAACACAAAATTTTCCGGGAAAACCTCGTCGGATTTTCCTGGATAACGAACATATCCAAGCCACTTGCAAAACGAAGGTACTCACCAATTTTGACGTTTAAAATCGCGATTTTGACGTTTTGAGGAGAACCCAAATTTATTTTTCTTTGAATGCCTGTAACTTTTTTGTCCTTTAACCTACGGAGCTAAATTTTGGTATGTAACTTGCCAATAGTGATATAAACCCGCGTATGAAATTTGGTTGCCCTTACTTTGTTAATTTTGAAAATATATTTAAAAAAAATCGATTTTTTTCGAAATAAAACACAAAATTTTCCGGGAAAACCTCGGCGGATTTTCCTGGCTAACGAACTTATCCAAGCCATTTGCGAAAGGAAGGTACTCACCAAGTTTTATCAAAATCGGTCCATTATTTTTTAAGTTATAGGTGTGACACATAAATATATAAATATATATATATATATATATATATATATATATATATATATATATATATATATATATATATATATATATATATATATATATATATATATATATATATAAACATATAAAGTCTGAAACTGACCTCGGATTTGGGTTCCGGGGGTCCTAAATAGCGCTCATTTGAAGAAATTTTTTCAAAATTCGAAAGTCGAGATCTCCTCATTAGTGAATTTTTTTTAAGAAAATTCACTAATTAGACATCTAAATTTTTTTGTGATAATTTTCATAATTTTGATTATGTTACAACGAATTATTTACAGTATATACATATATTATAACTAAGGAAAAACCATAATGTGCATGCCTGAGTTAACACTAAGAAATCCTCGGTGTTCCCTTAGTTAGTTAGTACAATGGGTGTGAAAACATATGGTGTCCATTTAAAACATTCTCAGCCTCGCCTTAAAATAAGAAACTCAGAGTCACTGTTTATTGCGATACAAGCTAGGATTAGCCCACGGCATCAAATTCGTTTTAAATAAGCTTTAAAGTGTATACTGAAGGGTGCGCTGGAATCAGTCTTTCCTGAGTAGCCACAAGTTGGCTTATTACATGTATGCACAAGACCCATAAATGGCAACTCACACAAAAAATATGAAACTGCTAAGTATTTCTCAACGAATTGATGAAATCACCTTCTGAATGTTTCTACACGTCCGTGGTGCGATGAAGAATCATAACGCATATACTTTTTTCGAGGAATGCATATCATTCGGTGATTTTCATCTGTGGCAACCCCAAAAAGTTGCCACAATCTGAGCGGTAGCCACAATAGAGTACTATTCTCACACACGTTGTCATAATCATTGCAACACACACACACACACACACACACACACACGCACGCACGCACGCACGCACGCACGCACGCACGCACGCACGCACGCACGCACGCACGCACGCACGCACGCACGCACGCACGCACGCACGCACGCACGCACGCACGCACGCACGCACGCACGCACGCACGCACGCACGCACACATCATGATAATGATAATGATAATGATAATGATAATGATAATGATAATGATAATGATAATGATAATGATAATGATAATGATAATGATAATGATAATGATCATGATGATGATGATGATGATGATGATGATGATGATGATGATGATGATCATTTGTAGATATAAAATAAATATAAATATAAACATAAATAATAATATAATAAAATAAATATATACACAAATCTAAATATAAAATCAAACACTGTCAATGCAGCAGTATTAATTCGACAATATAAAACTTACACTTAACAAAGCAACCACACACACACACACACATATACACCCCACAAATATTGTATTAACCCCCTCAGAGAAAGCATGCAATGGTGAACATTGCCATGGCAAAGTGACAGCTATGAATCTTGATCTTGGAGTGGTGGATATATGTCTCCGTCTCTGAAGCATTCATTGCAAAAATAGTAACACTTTCTCAGTAGAATGTACTTTAGTTCTTTTTTCACCATATTTACGTCCATATTTTTCCAACAGAGAGGTAGGTAATTGAATATTTTTATCATCTGATATTCTGCGTTTCTCTGCACTTTTGTTAATGTTGTTTTTGGAAGTAGGAGTTTCTGATTCAATCTGAACCTTGTATGATGCTCATGCTCAGGCAGACATTATGAGAAAAATAATGTAACATCTTTTTTAAAATGCTGTTGAGAGAAACTTGGCTAATAAAACATAAAGGTGTTGTAATTTGACTGTATAAAAGCTTTTATGTCTACTTAGTAAGACATCAATATAACAATTAAAATGCTATATAAAAGTTTTATTAATTATTTGTAAAAGCATTTATGTAGTACATATACAGTAACATCGCTTACAGAAGCATTCTGGTTTTATAAAGGTTTAGTTTCCAACTTTCAGAAGAGATTTATAAAATATTCATAAAATATATTTATATTTTTGCTGATAGAACATTCTTAAAACATCTTAAAATCATAAAATTGTCACCAAAAGCCAAATAGTGGTAGGTGATGCTTTAATGTAGTAAAAAAGACAAATTTTATACAATTAAAAAATAACAATAAAACAATTTAATCATAAAATGCAGAATCTTTGTTAATTGGGTAGTTAATCTTACACCATTTTACTCATCAAAATTGTTCAATGTTTCCACCATGAATTCTCAGACACTCTGCAGCACCTGTGTAATTGGTTCGTATTACATGCTCAATGATATCTGAGGCGATACTTTCCATTGCTATGCAAATTCTATGATGTAAATCTTTGAAATTGTTTGATCTCTTGAAATAAACACATAATTTTAAATGACTCCGAAGAAACAAATACAATGTTATGAAATCAGGTGATCATGCAGGCGATGCCATCAGTCCCTATTATCCTATTCGTCTGCCAGGAAACACGTCATTATGAAATAACCTAACGTTAGCATCAAAATGGGGAGCCCCATCTTGTTGAAATCAGATTCTTTCGGAAAAGCAAGTCTTAAAGATAGAATCAGTTCTTCACATAAAAAATTTAAATACAATTCAGCAGACAAAACTTCTTGCAAAAAGTATGGTCCTACAAGCCGGCCTCTAATTATTAATGATATAACTGGCTAATTAATTAATAATTAATAAATAATTAATTAGCTAGTGGTAGATGATTGGAGTCTGTTTTCAATTAACTAGTTTTCTGCATCCTTAGTTTCCTGTCTTTTGATGACCACTTCTTGCCTAGTTCATCCAACGTTCAAGAAAAGATGTCATCAGAGTGTAAGTAGAAGGCTTCGGTTAAGATGTTTACAGGCAAGTCATTAATATATATTATAAACGAAACTGAGCCTAATATTCAGCTTGTCACACTCCCAATGTTATGGGTGCCCACGCCGAACAAGCAGATTTTGTACTTACTTTTTGCTTTATGTTGGAAAAATAAGACTTCAGCAATTCAGTGAATTTTTGAAACAGTTGATCCATTTCTTACCATATATGAAAGAACTTATAAAATGGAAAATCTTAAAAAGTAGTAGAACACAAAATCTTACCTCAGGATTTGCTGGAAATCTGGTATCTTGTACATGGAATGACCTACTACTGCTTCCAGTTCCATATCCAGAGCTATTACTAGATCTGGGTGGTGAAAAGCTTCTTTCATACACTCGCCTGTGGTTTCCTGGAACAGCCTGTTGGCGTTGAGCACCCAGTTTTGTTTTAGCCTCATCAGCACTTAAGTTTTCATAATCTCCTTCATAGTTACCCTCGTTATATTTACAATTCTGAAGAGTACATCCCTTTCTTGGAGATCCATCAGACAAGGGGGGTATCACAGTTAAAGTTACAGGTAATGAAGTCTTTAATAAATCTACCATTTGGTCATGTTTCAATGTAGCTACTGCCACTTTACAAATCTCAACTAACCTAGAATTTTGTCGCAAGCCAGCCTGCCAAGCTTGACCTGCACTCTCTACTAAAGTAACCACTCCATCAGGTTGTACGTGAAAGCCTAGCTGCCCCATTATATTGCGTTTGAGAGGTATTTCTTGAGCTAGCACTCCTTGTGTCACTGCTTTGAGACGTTCCATTACTTCCATCAACTCATCTCTATCTCCATGTGCATCTCGCATATGTATTGTAATGCATTCACCTTGATGGTGATAAATTTTCAAGCTGTTCGTCTGTGGCGACCATCCTAAGATGGACTTACATGGAGTTACAAACACAATCTGCTCACATTGTTCTTCAATTAAAACTAACGAATCAGTTGATATGCCCAGGTAACATTCTAACTGTCGAGACTGACTACTGTCATCTAATAATACTTGCCATAAAATGGCACCTCTTTGGCATGCATCGGGAATAAATCTAGGACGGATTTTGTCTTTCTTTTTGCTGCTAAATATTGCTGCAAAAGAAAAAAACTTTAAATAGGGATACTAAAAATTATTTTTACATAAAAAAAAGGGTTGGGTCAAGCTACAAATAAAGACTATAAAATAATTGCCCCCACTCAATTGCACCATAATGGATAAGCAGTTTCACAACTTTTTTGGGCATGTTAATGTATAAACAATTTCTCTATGTATTGGTGCTCACTACCATCTTTGCAGTTTTCTTGCACTATTCTGCGAATTCGTAATAATCTTGTATTTTTTCGTACCACCTCAATAAGTCTAAGCAGACTCAGTCAAGTACTATGCCTATAAATGTGGCAATTTAAGCAATAAGAAGCTACCTCGAGTAACTTTTCCTACATGGGTCAAATTTATGTACCTGTTTTCATGATAATAATAAAAACTATCTTGATTCTTATGCTTAGGGTTCTTCCGAGGCAAAAAATAATAATTATGTTTATTCAGAACCAATTAAAACCTACAAACTTCTTATGACTTTATAGCCATTGTAAGAAGTTGCAAATTGTTGTTCATTTTACAGTTACCTTGCAGTTTGACATTACATTACGTAAGTTGCATAGACAGATAACTATTACAGGAAAAAAATTATCAGCAAAAGGATTCAGTTGGGAATTTCTATGCAAAGTTAATTTTGTCAAAGGCTGGTCATAACCATGTTCATATTAATCAAATTATATTTTTTGTAGGAAACAAAATTGTAAAATCTGAAATGCCTGAGTGTTATTTCTAAACAGTCCAAACTAAGGGTGCGCAAAGCTTTGAAATCTCGAACAAAACTTGAAGTGTCGCTACCCTGTCTGTTGGACATAGACGACATTAATATCTCATGTATGATAAAATTAGTTGTACATTTGTGTACATAATTGTACAGTTGATAATCAAAGTGGCTGGTGTCTATGGTTAGTGAAAATAAAATTATAAGGAATTCAGCAGCCATACCCCTCTGTTACTGAACACCCCAAAAAATGTTTAAGATGAAAGCTATCACCAATGTGACTGATTTTGAAAAGGATCATGATCATCAAGCTATCTACACAAAACTGAGAATTACCTAGCCGCAATCTTACTTCTCTAGACCATAGAAGAAAGGTTGGAGATTTGCCTGGATATCTGCAACTTCTATCGATAAGATCATTGATATTGCGCCATAGAAATTTCATCATTAGTGCAACTGCTTACTATCTTCATTTGGTAGACTTAGTCAAAAGGTGCACGCTTTTAGTGTCAAATTATTGCTGCACAACCTGTTACGAATCCTCGTTATTTTCTAGAACATCTAAGCTTTGAAAAGTCCTTCCGACAGACATATTTCTAAAGACAAATAGTATTCAACTACACAAGAAGCGAATAAACACCCATATTGTGGCACAACAATTAAGTTAATGTCTTAGATATATAGGCTTTGGCCTTTTATCAACTATTCTAATAAAAAAAGCTAGCAAATAAGTGTATATGAAACTCTTCGGGCTAAATCTTTTTATTAATTTCATATCTGTTTTATTGGTTTCCCCCTTTCAAGGAGATGTGGCTAACCCATGTCTCAGTTCAAACCTTCTTAGACCAATTCAATTGTAAAATGTGTTATATAATACAATAAGATTTTTTTAGGTAATGGTAATACTTACAAAACTTCTGACCAGTTTCAACAGGTGTGGAAGTGGAATGGTTTGTTACCAGATCTTTAAGATACTCCTGCCTTGTTCTGGTAGCCATGGTGACAAACTTCTCTGAACGATGTGCAGCATTTTCTGCATTCACGACTTTTCCCAATAGGAATTCAGCGAATGCTTTACATTTGGGGAAAACACCACCTGGTTTTATGGGTGGACCAAAAACATGTACGTCTTTTGATCTACTGACTGCTACTTTATACAGAGTGTTTTCTGTACAAGGGTTTATTGCTTGCACTACTATAAAAACATGCTGAAATTGTGATCTTATACCTTTTGGAGTGAAAGGTAATGCACCTGGTTCTTGGAAGACAATTGTTACAATATCATTCCCAATGTGACGTTTCCTGAGCAGCTGCTGTCGGTTATTGGGAGTGAATGGAAGCATTGTTGATACATGAAACATTATTTCACAGTCTTGATACTGGGCATACACAGAATATAGTCCTGTTGAATCATCTGAAACAATGAGATGAAATTAGAACTTGGTAAGAGTAGTAGGAGTGAAAGTATTGTCACATTTAATTTTTAAATCAATTTTACAATTGTTTACATCTAACGTTTTACCTAGAGTTTCAAGAATTTTTTTAGGAACTTATTGGCAGACTATAGGCATCAATAGGATCAGTGGTCTAGGTATAGGTATTTGCTGACAATAATACTTACTAGAACATTAAGCAATGTAAGATATACTCTTATTATTATCACATATTACAGCTGTTTTGTCACCATGTGGTTTCTTCAGGGACTTTTGTAACCTCACATTGTGGCAAAACATCTGTAGATTGTGATGGATGGCACCAGGGTGATGGTGTCGTGAACGGAACCTCTGGAGTACCAGGCAACCCTCCAGAGTAACCTGACTTGCACCACATAGGTGGTTCAGATGGTGTGGACAGTATTTCCCCCATTCTCATGGGAACAACATGAAGATCATAAATATATATGGAACCAAAACCAAAGAGGCTTGAGGAGTGGCTCCGGCTACAGACTCATGCCTTGAGTCTATTCCGGAAATGGAGACTAGCCAGGGGGCGGCAGCGTCCGCGGACTCTGGAGGTCTCACGACCGACGTAAATACGGGGGATCGGGGGGTAGCTTTGGCCACAGACTTGTCTCCGACACCCAAGCTGGAGGCTGGATCCCACCAGAGGGCAGAGAGGTCCGCGAACTCTGGGGGGCCCTCCACCAGTGAGGACTCTACTGTAGGGGTAGAGGGACTGCCCCGGCAGTCAAAGCGTCTTTCCGGGGCGCAAAAAATGGCGACCTTGACGTGGACGGTCGAGACCTGTAAAGGCGAAAGAGGGGAGTGCGAGTCGGAAGAGGCCGCGCTCGGACTCTAGCACTCCTACTACAGACAGACTTCCCAAAAGGGCCAGGGCACCTGCAAAGGCGCAAAAGGAGAGCGCGAGTCAGAAGAGGCAGCGCTCTGGCTCTAGCATGCCTACTACAGACAGGTGTCCCAAAAGGACCAGGGCCGGAACACTGGCGCAAACTGGCTCGTATAGGAAGGCTGCGGAGGGCCTCAGGATAGCGGTGATTGACAGACGCCATCCTGAGGTCACGCTAGACCAGGGGAAAGCGGACCTGATCCAGGCTGCGGTGGTAGCTGCGGTGGACTCTCTTCAGAAAGGAGAGAGCCCGCCTCCTTTCCACCGGGAGCGCCTGGCGGGAGGCATCCTCTGGATAATCTGTGCCGGCTCGCAGGCGCGGGGCCGGCTGCGGAAAACGATCGGGGGGTCTCGGTCAGATTTGGGAGGGGGCGGACTTGACAGCCGTCGAGCCCAAGGAACTCCCAAAGAGATGCAAGGTGCTGGTACAGATTCTTGACACCTTCCCGCAGGAGACGGTGATCAGTAGACTGATCATCCAGCACCCTGAACTGGAGTCACACCACTGGTTGGTTCTAAGCAGGAAGGCAGAGGAGAAAGGACAGACTCTCGCCTTCTCGATCGACCAGGCGTCTTACAGAGCCCTTGAAGGAACCTCCTTCAAGGCATTCTGGGGCCTGGGAAGGGTCAGCTTCCGCCCACTGGGGAAGCAACCATGGGTAAATGGGACTTAGGTTCCTCCAGGTCAACCTCCAACACAGTAGGTCAGCCACTACCGGACTACCGAGGGCTCTGAGGAACACGGATGTGGCCCTCGTACTCCTATAAAGGGGACATCAAGGGACTCAGTGGAGCTTCTGGAAAGCTCATCTACAGAAGATCCAACGAGATACAGAGAGCCTGCATTTTTTTCAGGGAAGGGATAGCGTTTCTGCCTTTAATGAATTTCGGTTCCAGGGACCTGGCAACGATCAAAATCCGATGTGGAGGAGCGGATGGGCCGAGGGACATTACTGTCGTATCTGCCGATCTGACAGGGGACAGCATGGACCCTCCTCCACCCAAGGAATTGGGAGCAGCTGATGGTGAGTAGCAGAGCAGGTGGATGGCAGACCATTATCGGCATGGATGCGAACGCGAAGTTGTGGGGAAGCTCGGACATAAACTCTAGGGGTGAGGCACTTTTACAATTCTTTATGAAATTTAATTGAGACATATTGAATAGGGGTAATAAACCGACCTTCGTCACAACACAGCATGAGGAAGTTTTAGATCTAACAGTCTCCACCCAGTTTCTGGGTGACTTTGTTAAGAACTGGGCTGTGTCTGAGGAAGTGAGTAGCTCAGACCACAAATTCATCCGGTTTGAAATCGCCAAAGTCGAACCGTACCAAACAGTATGGTACCGGGACCCCGCTAGGCGGACTGGGAAGCCCTGGCAGTGGAACTGCGGGGGGTTAAAAGTACATAGACAATTCAATAGACCTCGAGATTGCAGCAGCCCAAGTGCGAGACGCAATCACCTCGGCCTATAACACTAACTGCCCCCTGAAAATGAGGGCGTCCACCAGGAACGTTCCGTGGTGGAACGAGGACCTCAAGCAAAGGAGGACGCAGATTCGTAAGCTGTTTAACGCGGCCAAAAGGTCGGGAGCATGGGATGAATATAGACATGCCCTAACGACCTATACCAAAAGACTTAGGGACGCCAGGAAGGAGTCGTGGAAAGAGCACTACGAGGAAGTGGAGAACACATCCGAGAGTGCTCGACTACACAAGATCCTGTCCAAGGGCACTCAGACCAACATAGGCTACCTTAGAACATCCACGGGAGGCTTTACAAGCTCGGGGAGGAAACTATGGACATTTTACTCCAGACGTGCTTCCCCGGCTGTAACATAATGAAACAATCACATCTAGACTGGGAACACTCAGAAATAGAGGCGCCTTATAGGCGGGCATCTAGAGTAGACTAGAGTTGCTAAAGAGGTGGTTACTTGGAGCAAAATCAGATGGGCCATTAACAGCTTTAAGCTATACAAATCGCCGGGATTTGATGGAATAATGCCTATCATGCTCCGACAGGGGATAGATATACGGGCGCCGGCGCGTACGCTCATTATGAGGGTCAGCCGGGCTCTGCGGTACATTCCAAGGGCATGGAGACTGGCCAGGGTTGTATTCATTCCTAAACCTGGCAATCCAACAGACCAGGCAAAGTCCCTGAGGCCAATAAGTCTCATGTCCTTCTTGCTAAAAACAAGGGAAAACTACTCAACCGGCACATTAGGGGCGGTGTACTGGCTGCATATACCCTACCACTGTGGACAATATGCATACAGAGCAGGAGTCTTAACAGAAACAGCACTGCACCAACTGGTGCTTGAAACTGGAGAATACACTGGAGAACAGGGAGGTGGCGCTGGGGGCCTTCCTAGAGATAGAGTGGCCCTCAGCAATACCTCATTCGAATCAGTTCCGGCAGCTGTCAGGGAACGTAGAATAGAGGAGACCTGCTGCAGGTGGATCGGTTCCATGCTCAGGGACAGGGCGGTGTTCACCTCACTCGCGTGAGGGACCCTGCTGGCGAGGGTCGCGGCGGGGTGTCCGCAGGGGAACCTTCTGTCTCCTTTGCTTTGGAGCCTAGTCGTGGACGGCCTGTTAGGGAGGCTCTCGGGAGGGGGGTATTAGGTACAGGGCTAGGCGGACGACATTGTCATCATAGTCCGAGGAATGGTTACACAGTCAATGTGGGAGCGCATGCAGACATCACTGAAAGTGGTGGACGGGTGGACGGTTGGTCAAGGGCTGGGGGTGAGCCCGGAGAAAGCAACCGTCATACTGTTTACGAGGAGAAGGAAGTGGGAGAGCCACAGAACTCTCTCTATCTATATGGTAGTAGCATTCCAATGGCCAGGAGGGTAAAATATCTTAGGGTCGTATTGGACTCTAAGCTAACATGGAATGGTCAAGTTGAAAAAATACTGCGTAAGGAAGTCATGACCCTAGCCGTCACTAGGCGGCTATATGGAAAAACTTGGGGACTAAGACCTAGTATGGCCCACTGACTGTACACAAGGGTGCTCAGACCATCGTTAACATACACGGAACTGGTCTGGTAGCCTAAGGTGACACAATCCAGTGCCAAACAAAAACTAGGTAAGATCCAAAGGATGGCTTGCCTGGGGATCACAGGGACCATGTCTTCAACCCCAACAACCGCCATGGAGGTGTTGCTGGATCTGCCCCCCTGCACTTAGTTATTATGGGGGAGGCCAGGCTAGGACTATATAAACTAGCCTGCAATGGTAGATTGAAGATCAACCCTGGCTTCAGGAGCCGCTGCAAAATTCAGGAGACCGTGAAGGTCAGACTTCGTGAGCCCGCGAATCTGCAGGGAAAACAACTTTACAGTAGAAATTCACGACCGCGAGGCATGGAGGGAGGAGACGCCAGGCATACCACGGGACGCGCTCGTCTGGTTCACGGGCGGATCCGGCGGAGAGCGAGGGACGGGGGCAGGTGTCTATTCAGAAAGACCGAGGGTAAGTCATAGTATTTCCCCCGGAGTCCATGCAACGGTCTTTCAGGCGGAAATGTATGCCATCCTGCACTGCATGCGAGAGAACAAGAGGGGCTACACCAACAAGCGGATCCTCATAGCCACAGACAGCCAGGCAGCCCTTAAGGCCCTAAGTAGCCCACGGATAGATTTCTGGCTGGTGAGTGAGTGCCGAGACGAGACGAGCGACCTGGCTGGGCAGAATGGGGTCACCCTCATCTGGGTGCCGGGTCACTCGGAGGTCAAAGGCAATAAAGAAGCTGACAGTCTCGTGAAGAGAGGGTCAGCAGAACCATTTATGGGACCAGAACCAGCTCTGAGCGTGACAAAGAGCACTGCCAGGGGAACCATTAAGTCCTGGGTCAGAAACCAACACAAGGTGTACTGGGCGGATTGTCCAGGGCTCAGGCATGGGAAGTCAATAATTGACGGACCCAGTTCAAAGAGAGCTGTGGATCTGCTAAATCTTAGCAGAGTACAGCTCAGAAACACAACAGGTCTCTTGACGGGACACATGGCCGTCAAGAAACACCTGCATAAAATGGGGCGGTTTGAGGGGGCCCTCACATGCAGACTCCGCGGCGAGGGGGAGGAATTAGCCCAGCACATCTTGTGCGAGTGTAAAGCTCTGGACTGCAAAAGACAACTGATCTACGGTCAGTCTAGACCGGAGACAGAGCATTATAAAACTTCACCCTACCAATTGCTGTGGATACTAGTTAAAGGCACAGTGATTTTGGAATGGGTGGAGTAAAAATACTGAGGGCATGCACAATAAGCCAAAGGCTGCAGCGCTATCGGGGTGGCTCAGCGGCGGACGAGCCCTGAGGGAAAAAAATCAAAATCATTGTCACAGCCTAAAGTTAATATCACCTTGTCGTTACAAAGTTAACTCTCTGTCTACAGCAATTATTTTCATTTAGTTGTAGTGATGATAATGATGATGACGATGATAATAATAATAATTATAATTTTATTCACCATCAGTATTTTTCAAATACATGACCAGTCAACAAAATGTAAATAATAATATATGTATATATAATGTGGCAATTCAATACAATTAGATCAATAAAACTTTTAAAATAGTAGTACTGTAAAACTTTTAAAAACAGCACACCTTAAAACAATATGAAATATAAAGGACTCTGTGAAAACAAAATTTAACAAACAAAATAAATAAATAACATGACACAATTACTTAATTCTGAACAGACAAATATATAAAATGAAGCCACCGGAATCATGTATTCCTCAACTGAATAAATTGTATGTGAAAGCAAATGAGCTATGACACCTCTTTTAAAAGCCCTAGGTGTTGAACAGTCCTTCAGTGTGTCGGTAAGCTTGTTAAATAATTTGATTTATATATAGTTGGTTCAGTGTTGACTAGCCTTTAGTCTGAGTAGCGGTGTAGCAAGGTCATTTTTGTGCCTTGCCTTATAACTACGAAAATCACTATTCATCAGCAAGTTGACATTATTATCCCACACATGGAGAAGGCAGGTGAGTACATAACAACTAATGATGGTTAAACATCCCATTTTCCTTGTAAAGATCCCTATACCTGCGCAGTGGATCCACACCACTAATAGCACTTATAACCTTCTTTTGCTGAAGTGGGACGCTATTCAGCTGAAGCACCGTATGTGTGTATCGAATAAAAAATTTGTAAAATGAACCACCCAATCTGGCTGGTAAAGACACTTGCAGTATTTACATATTATATCTAAGACCAAATTTGAATTTAGTAGCTCCCTATAAAACATAAATTTTTTCAAATAATCGCTAACTAGCACTCTAAAACTGATCTCAAAGGTCCATCTAAATTTAAAGAATTAGTTTTAATAGTATATCTTACTACAGTGTATAATTGTTATGAAAATTCACTTCTATAACGCACTTGCTGCGTCCCAAAATTTTTGTAATACTGGAACCAATAAGTATAAGTTAGTATTTGTTTCACTTGCCAAAATTAAATATATTGAAGAACACGAATGACGATAAGCATGTGCTATTTACATTTGATCAACAATTGTGTCAGAAACTTTAGGACCAAATCAAAAGAACACTTTTTAATACAACTCTAACATAATATGTAGAGATATAATAATAAAGAGCTTTATAGCAACAAACATGGCTAGTCGCTAACACTTCATGTAAGGATGCTTTGCAAAATAAAACCATAAACAATAATAATAATGAATCTTCGAATGTTTTGAGGTTAGATTGATTTAAAAGTGAATATATT
>OZ023267.1:82366905-82409405 GCA_964006375.1 Tillus elongatus
AGCAGATGGCAAACTATGAAAGCAAAAATATAAAACAGGAACATAAAGAACGATGGAAATTTATTAGAAAAGAAAGACTTTGGTGAAACATAAAAAAGAAAGCATCCCTAGAATTGCGAACAGAATATGCAGATAGGGAGGATAAAGCTAGATGATCTGAGCCCGCTCATTTATAAAAGAAGAATTTAAGAAAGCCCTTAAAGAACTTAGACAAAACCTAGTGTAGACAGAATAAGAGCTGATCTTTTAAAAAATTCTAATTAAATGATTAAAGAAGAACTTATTCTTGCAACTGATTGCAAAATGTTATAAATTGGGAGAACTGTCCAGTATTTGGTAAACAAATTGTGGTTACTTACTTTTATTATCCAGTCCAGCTTTATATTTGTTGAAACCATTGAGCCTAACTTTTTTACCAATTGTTTCTAAAAATTCGATGAAAGCTGGCCCAGCTTCTTCATTATTATACATTTCTTCTTCTGAAGATTGACCTGCTTTACAGTACATGATGCCCACTTTGTAGCAGTTCATCAGACCTTGCTCGTCAACCTTAAGCAGCTGTTCTTCAGTTTGAGAGCTGCTGATGCCAAGTTTCAGGCCAGAGTGTTGAATCTCAGGGGCCACATACTCCAAAACTTCCTTAGTGTTTATGGTTTTACTGCAAAAATAGTAGGTAATTTGAAATATATAATTTCAAAACAAGACTTCAAAAAATAACAAAATGTAATATACTTACACTATCTCAATGAAGCTTTCCATTATTTATGAGCACATTGATAGATAATTAGTAGCTTAATGGTATCTTATTATTCTAAATGCAATTAACAAAATGTGTTTTACTAGGTTACATCTACGTCTCCAGAAGACACATTTATTTTTCACTAAACAAACGACTAAAAGCTCAGGATATGTCAATTTCTGATATAATTTACTTTTCAAGTCAACTCTCAAATATTTTATGAAAATCGAGAGAAATCTCATAATTTTTTACAAAAGATTATAAACTATGATGTTTTAATATCATTTAGATTGGCTTTATTATGCATTGATATATGAAAGATGCAACATCAATCAACTTACAACACGTAACATTCCTTTTTGAAATTCTGCATACAGCTGGTTACTACCTACACTAAAAATTGGTCCAAATTTTGTTACTTTAACAGATTTTCCAAAATATTGTAGCTAAATCAGTTATTCATAATTTTATTTTATGAACTTTTGGACAATAGCGGGTATCCTTCTTCTGTATCAATTGGAGATTGTTGTGGCCATGCTTGATGTAAATATCTATGTTTAAATATTTAGTAAATCTTATAGTCCTGTTTCATTAAATACTGTGCGTCTCACTTCATTAGGCAATACCAACAGTATCAACATTTATTTGTCATATACTCAACTAAATATGCAATGTGCATTCCTATTCTATAGGTATTCAAAAATTCCAAACTCTATGAGTGAAAATTAAAATGAAATCTGCCTAACCAGAAATGAAAAGATTTAGAAAAGAAAAACAAATTTATTTTTAAACATATTAGGAACCTTTTCACACTTACAGCGCTTCTTCAATTACACGATACCCCACAACAATTTCAGTAACTTCTCAAAAATGGCGGAAATGGTATATTTTAGTTCATCTGAAGAAAACTGACGTACTCACAAATGTTTCTTCAGCTTAGAAAAAGGGAAGTAGTCCGATACAGCTAGGTCAGTGCTGTAAGGGGGGTGTCTTAACTCAATAAACCCGCAGTTGTTGACTTCTTGCTGAACCTTGTAGAGGCTTATGAAATGGGCAATTGTCTTGCAGCAATATGTGTTTTTATGAAGAATTGGTTGGATTATTTTGACATATAGCAACTTTCAAATTTTTTATTATTTCTCTGTAGACGTATGCGGTAATTGTAGACTTCTGTATATACTCAATCCAAAGAATGCCCTCCTAATTAAAAAAAAACGATCGCCATCAGCGTCGCAGCAAATACGTGCATCTTTGCTTTCTTGGATGGTGGATATCCTTTGTGCAACTGTTGAATTAAGTCTAGGTTTGTTGGGGGTCCCAGTCGAACACCCACATTTCATTGTCCATCACAATTCTGGAAAAAAGATCTTAGTCATGCGCTACAGTCGCCAAGTTTTCTTGTCTTCACAAGTCAGATTTATGGATATCCAACACATTGAGAATTTGTTCATCGCAAAATCTTTATGTAAAATTGCCAAACGAGTGCTTTACAAGCTCCTATTTCATGGATGATAACCGAAACTTTTATTAGTCGATCCGATAATATCATTTCTTCCACTTCCTCAAAGTAGTTGGTCTAGTTTTATCACTCATTTTCGCGCGTTTACAGCTTTACAAAAATGAACTGATTTACAGACAGATACTTTGAAGAAAGTTCCAAGCAACTTGACAGTAAACAATTGTCATGACAACGCATTTATTTCATGACTACATAGATTTTATTTCAATTCTCCTTTTAGTAAATTTTCTTTAAAAAAAATCACTAATGAGGAGATCGCGCCTGTTAAATTTAAACACATATCCGGGGCCAGTTTTAATTTTTATATGTATATATGTATTTGGGTAAGATCGCTAAATACTATCGTACCGTGGGTGTCGACAAGGCGGAAAGAGGCAACTTGTTATTTCTTGACTTGAAGGTTTGGAGGTTCGGAGGAGAAGGGAAAACATGTGCCAGCAAGGAATTCCACAACTTGGAAGTCCTCGTGACAAAAGAGCGGGCATAATAAGATGTTCTATGTCTGGTGACTTGGACAGTAAAAGGGTGCATTCACTCTGTTCCCCTGGTAGATCTGTTGGGGGCGGCAGGTTGAGGAACTATGGAAGAAAGCTCCTCTGAGCAGTGCCCGTGCAGCTATCTATAAAAGTGAGAGAGAGGTCACCAACCAATTGGTGGGCAAGGGATGGCAGCCTTTGGGCTCTCTTCTGAATGGAGTCCAAGATAGCGAGTGTAGAAGCGGCAGCGGCACCCCATATTTAGGAGCAGTATTCGAGGTTTGGCATATATATATATATATATATATATATATATATATATATATATATATATATATATATATATATATATATATATATATATATATATATATATATATATACCCAGGCAACACAATTGTGATATTCACATCGCTGAGATGTTATTTTTAAGTAACCAATGCGACATATCCTGATACATGCATGTCATGTCTCTGTGATAGTTTCCTGTTACCTATGATTTTGCGCTTACACTGGTACATGCTAGCGATGTTAGCTGTTACTTTTGAGATACATGGCTAACCTTTACATGCCAAGTATGTAACAGCGACATATCAATAATTTACATTTCAGAAGTTAATTTTAATGATATGCTAGCGATATTATAAACTACATCGCTGTTACTTCAGAAAAATAACATGTTAAGCATGTAATTAACACATGATGACCCTTACTTTATAGATTCACAGTTCATATTCACGCCACACCGTTTGTCATCGCTGGAATCGCATTGACACTTGGTTATTTTTTAACTTTTATTGTGTGTGACATGTGACGCACAACAATGACATACATATACAAGAGTTTCGTGTTTTCTTTCTTGTAGATCAGGATTATTTTTTGCAATTAAGGTTTTAGGCCGAAGTTTTTTGTGTTTGTACATTAAGCATTATCCTGCAATTACAATCACGAGGTAAGTACCTACCTATATAGAATATATCTATTACCCAGTAAGTCTATTTTTTAGGTTAAGTGTATAACTTATACTTATTATATGATGAACATCTAATATATTTGGCAAATTAAATCGATTGTTTACAAACAATACAGCATTTGTGTACATGGATTTAACATGGCAGTAGCAGTAAAACCGCCACAGAAAATTATCTGCCTAAATCGCGAATCTATTTTGGTTTTGTCAAAAGTTAGCGCCAATTTTTATTAATCCGCATTTCTTGAGCAGAATTACTTTTGTGTTTGCACAACGTAAGAAACAATTGTTATGCTGAGGTGTTTACATTAACTATTTGAGTTAGATAATTTTATTGTCGTTCATTTCTTAATGTAAAATTTCCAAAGGTAATTTCACTGATTTCATATAGACAAAAAATACGCGAAACCTAAAAGGCAAACAAATTAACAGTCATGCTTCATTGCCATACAGGGTAGTAATTTTAGATTGCAATAAAAATAATATAGGGAAGTTGCAACTTTTCCATATGTCGAGCCGAATTCGACTTCCGCTATTAATCAATTCCCACTACCTAAAAATATTGATGATGCATTAGTAATATCATCATTTATGTCTTTAATATTATCATCTATACCTTCAGTGGACTCAAAGGTTGACACAGTGTTTTATAAAACAACAATAAAAATACTACCAATTTTTCTAACAGCTTGTTTTTGAAATTTCAGATGTAATTATGCAGAACAACCAACTAAAAAAAAGGTGTGAAATTTCTGGTTCGGAGTGTTTCCATCAAGCAAGACAGCGGAAACAGAGAAATGACAAAAAGCACATTTCACCAAAGAAATGGAAATTTACAGCTTAACTTTTAATTTATATAGACAATATGGGATCATTGTTGTTTCTATGTTTACAAATTCCAGCAAGTTTATGCATATGTTCTCAACTCATTTTATTTTTAGATTTGTATTATGAGAATTTTGTTTTTTTATTTAGTGTTTACTAAAAAAAATATTGTTTTGTGGTCCATAAAATACATGTTAACATTTTTTAGAAGTTTGCATTTACCTACACCTTTGGAATTCATTTTTAGTTTTATATTGATATTATGAGACTTTGTTTTTTTCTATAAATTTAGTTGGAAAATATATTGTTTTGTGCTGTAAATACATGTTAAATTTTTTAGAAGCTTTTATTTATGTATATATTTAGAATTCATTTTTGTTTTTATACTATATGAGAATTTTGTTGTTTTTTTTTTCTTCATTTACTGAAAATGTTATAGTTTTGTATGTTGTATAAAATATATATCTCCATTTTCTAGAAGTTCATCTGTTGTTTTTATTGTCCCATTCATTTTTTTAATAAATATTTTATAATCTTAACTCAGATGCAGATTGAGTTTACTATTACCAATAATTATTAGTAACTTGTATGTATATATATATATATATATATATATATATATATATATATATATATATATATATATATATATATATATATATATATATATATATATATATGTATGTATGTATGTATGTATGTATGTATGTATATAATTTACATGACAGCCATGAAGTATGAATTATATACTGGGAATATATCATAGGACATCTCAAGTACATTATTTAGTTACATGCTAGAGATGAGTCTAGATACATTATTGAAATATTAGTAAGTACATCTCCTTAACAGCACAGGCGATGTCTCCAGCATGTTAAGCTGTCATGTCCCTGCAATGTGTTGTCAATGTTGGCAGTTGCTGACATTTCCTAGCTCTGGTAACTTGCATAGACCTTACAAAGTACATCTCTGCGATGTACAATGTCGCGCTGTTACATGCAAAGTACATGATTGTTATGTAGTTGTGTTGCCTGGGTATATATATATCAGCAGCGATCTGATCCAAAACCAATTCGGAGCGTTCTTTTGTCGGGTGCTAACTGTATACTCAATTTGAAGATGATATCTCAATATATATATATATATATATATATATATATATATATATATATATATATATATATATATATATATATATATATATATATATATATATATATATATATCAGCGGCGATCTCACCCAAAAACAATTCGAAGCATTCTTTTGTCGGGTGCTAACTGTATACTCAATTGAAGATGATATCTCAATTCGTTCGAAAGTTATTGCCTATCCACAGATCAGACAGACGGACAGACAAACAATTTTTGTTCCCAAACTATGTTTTCTATATGTTTTGACACTTTCCTCGATGTTTAAGCAAAAAAAAATTTTTGAAATTTTTGTCGCCGATGTCACACTTCCACATGTGGAAGTAACTTGTGACATTAATTTGACGAACGGAATAACCCATTAAGCTCATCATTTCCGGACCCCTGTATTATGTCACCAATCTTGATTGAATCGTAGGGCATCACCAATCCCTCAGAAAGAAAAAGCAATGTAGGTATACGTAGTGTGTGGGTGTGTGTGTTATTTTAACGTCGGTCTATTTCCGCTACTATGGCCAATCACCGACGCTAGGGAGCAGTTTCACCTCACTATCCTGGAAATGTTGCCGGACCCCTGCCTTTCTGTAAGGAGGGTAGGGACATAGACACGGGACCTACGGCTTACGTCCCCTCCGAAGGGTGGAACGTGGAGGCGTTTAATTTTCTCAATACAATGCCACAACCTCGGTTGATGTTAATTGTACAGTATGTACTGAAAAAGTGAAAGAAGAACCCTGTGATCGGACCCAGTACCCTTCGGTTCAGAGGCACATGTTCTTACCACTGAACCATGAGGCTTCTATATGTAGCGTATTTATTCCACTTCATCAAATTTCATGAACCAGCGCTGTAAAGGTGACGTCACGCTTTTGTTCTGTGGGCCGAGCATGCTATTTTTAGAACACAAAATTTGGCAACATGGCGAACGCAGCAATGATTTCAAGTCACGTGGAAAATGTACATACTGTATACTCATGGCTGAAGATCACAAAGACGTGGTAATGATAGTCATATAAAAACTCTGACCTTGACCACACCATCATTGTTTCCAGTGGACACAAGAAGACTGCACAATGAAAGGACGCAACTATGGTAGCGGGATATATATATATTATAAGGTCCTGGTATATTAGCAGTTAACTTTTGTCAGTAAACATTTATTTTTGACCCCTCAACACTTACTTTGCAAGTTTTCGTGATTTCATTGGCATCTAAATTTTTTTATAAATTATTTCAGTAAGTAATTCTCATACCACAGGTGCAATGCTGATTGAAAGTTTATATCTTTGTATTTGCTACGCCCTGTATAAAATAGAAATTAAGCTACAGCTCGATCTGGACGAAGTAATTTAAAGAGAAGAGGTTGTTTCACGTAAACTCATATTGAGAATGTCATGCTTTAGGTCACACGGTCCTCTCCTGCAGATACGATAATTTATTAGTCTGGGTCTCATTATTCTTGAAAGAACATGACAAAGCGAGTGTCGATGTGTATATTTGTACTTATATCTCAAGAGTTTGAGAGGTTTAGACCATTAAGCAGAAACAGACACCCCAATATCGTGAGAAATTCTTATTCCTGTGTCATCTAGATCGAGCATCGTTACATAAAAACAAAACAGATAAGAATTTGACAATGAAATGTGAACCTTCATGCCACCAATATGCAATAATCAATGCAAGTTATGAATATTATAATTATATACACTATTCCTTGTGAAGTAACGTAATTAATTAGAAATAGATGTCAGGCGACTCGCAAAAAAATATGTATTTGCACATTCTCGTCTTATTTTAACTGCAGTCGTTTTTGTTTTAACTAGGGTAATTATTACACATGCTTTGCATAGAGAATCTCGTGGCTGATTAAATTTTAAGTAAACTTAATATGTTGTAAAGTAAAAATCAAGTTTCCACCTTACAAACGGTATTGAGAATTAATTGTCGGCTGTATATGCGAATTTTTAAACTGGCAGACATAAATACATTTTATTTGCAGCTTCGTGGCAAGCAGGTATATAAAAGATGCACACAATATTTGGTATGCAATTTGAAACGGAATTGCCAGAATAATTCGGCACTGTTTTAAAAAAAATGTAATGTTTTACGTAATATCGCGTACCCGGCACAAATAAATATTTTTGTAATATTTCTAAATTGCATTTAGATTACCACTACTGTTCGGTGACTAACAAGTACCTGTAGTAATGCAACTTGTGTACATGTACTGATAACAATAAAAGGGCAACTCACAAAGCAGTGATGCACAGGTACAGTCACAGAATAATTGTCATAAATGGAGTAATTGATTAGTAAAGTTAAGTTTTAATTAAAACAGAACATATTACAATGCACTGCAGTATCCATAAAGTTTTTCTTGTGTGGGGTATGTGATCAGGCCGTGTAAACTGGCACGTACGCAGCGTTAGGTCGATAATTGTGTACATAGTTGATGTCTCGTCAACCATAACGACTATGTCTGTTTTTCATTATTCCACGCGGAGGTGGAGCGAATTCATATAAAAGAAACGTGGATTTGTACAGACGGGGCAGATCTAGTTTGAGCTTTCAAACGGTCTGATCTCCCCAATCCTCCCTGACCAGCTAAAAGAACTTGTAGTAAGCATTAAGCGCCAGACATGCGAGCGCGAATGTTGAAACAAGAGAAATCTGCTGGTAACATCGCGGTTTCTCCTCCCTGACCAACTGAAAGAACTTGTAGTAAGCATTAAGCGCCAGACTTGCGAGCGCGAATGCCGAAACAAGGGAAATCTGCTGGTCACATCGCGGTTTCTCCTCCCTGACCAACTGAAAGAACTTGTAGTAAGCATTAAGCGCCAGACTTGCGAGCGCGAATGCCGAAACAAGAGAAATCTGCTGGTAACATCGCGGTTTCTCCTCCCTGACCAATTGAAAGAACTTGTAGTAAGCATTAAGCGCCAGACTTGCGAGCGCGAATGCCGAAACAAGGGAAATCTGCTGGTCACATCGCGGTTTCTCCTCCCTGACCAACTGAAAGAACTTGTAGTAAGCATTAAGCGCCAGACTTGCGAGCGCGAATGCCGAAACAAGGGAAATCTGCTGGTCACATCGCGGTTTCTCCTCCCTGACCAACTGAAAGAACTTGTAGTAAGCATTAAGCGCCAGACTTACGAGCGCGAATGCCGAAACAAGAGAAATCTGCTGGTAACATCGCGGTTTCTCCTCCCTGACCAACTGAAAGAACTTGTAGTAAGCATTAAGCGCCAGACTTGCGAGCGCGAATGCCGAAACAAGGGAAATCTGCTGGTCACATCGCGGTTTCTCCTCCCTGACCAACTGAAAGAACTTGTAGTAAGCATTAAGCGCCAGACTTGCGAGCGCGAATGCCGAAACAAGGGAAATCTGCTGGTCACATCGCGGTTTCTCCTCCCTGACCAACTGAAAGAACTTGTAGTAAGCATTAAGCGCCAGACTTGCGAGCGCGAATGCCGAAACAAGGGAAATCTGCTGGTGATATCGCGGTCCAAACATCCTCCCCAACTAACGGAGAAGATCTGTACCAAGCACTGAACGCCATAATCTCGCGCGCAGACGGGGACCTTCCCCCGGAAATTTTCACGGTTCCCCAGAGCGGAAAAACCCCGCACGCGGGCTCATTTCGAACTCGCCCCGCTTTGCCAGGAAATCCAAGATGTGGGAACCGTCCACACACCTAGATGAGACCCCGGAGCAGCAGCCGGTCATGACGGGAGGCAGTTCAACAAACGGTGAGTGTACCTTTAAACTGACATATGCTATCGGGTGTCTCAAAATTGCACGGCCAAGTAAATGCTTTGCGTGCCTCAACAGTACTATTCAAGAATAGGGGTAGTATAAGTAGCCATCCGTAATATGTTGCCAAATTTAATATATTTAAACAGAAACTTGAACCCTTGAAGTTTGTTTGTCTGCATATTATTTAAAGAAATTATTTGTGCATTTGAATGTTGCTCAATTTGATATTTATAAACTAGACTTGAAACTGGAAATTTTATGTTGTTAAAGAGATTGTTTGTGCATTCAAATGTTGCCACATTTTATATACTTGAACAAAACTTGAACCGCGGAAGTTTAATTGTCTGCGTATTATTCAGAGAAATTATTTTAAATGTTGCCAAATTTGTTATATTTAAACTGAACTTGAAATCTAGAATTTTAGTTGTTTATAGATCATGTAGAGATATTATTTGGGCATATAAGGTTGTCAAATTCGATATGCTTAAGAACTTGAGAGCTGGGACTTTGTTTATCTGCATACTGTTGTAGGGAAATCATTCGTGCGTTTAAATGTTGCCAAATTCTTTTATTTGAACTAAACTCGAAGGCTGGAATTTTATTTTTGTTTGCATATAGTGTAGAGAGAATACCTGAGCATTTAGGCGTTGCCAAAGTTAATATATTTAAACTAAACTTGAAATTTGGAATTTTGTTTGTTTATATTGTATAAATAAATTATTTTGTGCAGTGAAGTGTTGCGAAATTTGATATATTTAAACTGAAACTAGAAGCCTGGAATCTTAATTTATTTGTGTATTATTTTGAGAATTGCTTTCGCCTCTGAAAGTTGCCAAATTTAATGATACTTAGACTGAGACTTGAAATTAGAAACGTTACTAGCTGATTCAGTACTTAATGAAAGTCCGTTGCATTTGAATATGAAATCTTGTTCCCATTTAATAATATTTAAACTGAAACTTGGAGTCGGGAATATTACTAGCTTTTGTATTATTTAGTGAAATTATTTTTGAATCTGAAACTTGAAGACAGAATTTTGTTGCTCCTTATAGTACAATTTAAGTCTAAATCGTGAAACCATAATTGCGTAGCTCCTTATGATATAGTTTAAACATTAATCATGAAACCAGAATTACGTAGCTCTTTATAATATAATTTAAATGTGAATTGTGAAACCAGAAGTATGCAGCTTTTTATAATATAATTTAAATCTAAATCGTGAAACCGGAATTGCGTAGTTCCTTATGATATAGTTTAAATATTTATCGTGAAACTATGATTGCGTAGCTCTGTATAATATAATTTAATTCTTGATCATGAAACCAGAAGTATGTAGCTTTTTATAATGCAATTTAAGTCTAAATCGTAAAACCAGAATTACGTAGCTCTTTATAATTTAATATTGAATTGTCAAACCAGAAGTATGTAGCTTTTTATAATATAATTTAAATCTAAATCGTGAAACTAGAATTATGTAGCCCCTCATAATACAATTTAAATCTGAATCATGAAACCAGAAGTATGGAGCTTTGCCTAATTTAAATCTAAATGGCCAAACCAGAACTATGTAGTTCTTTATAACATAATGCTAAATGTGAATCATGAAACCAGAAACATGTAGCTCATTTATACTATGATTTAAATCTTAATCGTGAAGCCAGAATTATGTAGTTCATTATAATATAACTTAAATCTGAACCATGAAAACATAAGTATCTAGCTCTTTATAATATAATTTAAATTCGGACAGTGAAACCAGTAACATGTGGCTCTTTATAGCTTAATGCTAAATTTGAATCGCATGCAGTTCGTTATAAAATAATTTTGAATCTGAAATTTGAAGACAAAAGGTCCCTAGCTCTATATAAGATCATTTTAACCTGAAACTTGAAATCGGAAGTAACTAGCTCTACATAATGTAACTTTAAACCTGAAACTTACAACTAAAAGTATGTAATTCCATTTTTGTGTAAATATTGAAAATTAAACTTGAAGTTAAAACAATGTGGCACCATTCTAATGCACTTTGAAACTGAAATTTGAAGTTAGGAATCTCATTGTTTTGCACCTGAAACAGACATCTTGGCTCCCCTTTGTGTATTAAACTGAAACTTGAAATGTGAGTGTATGTGGTGTGCACTGGACGGTTCGGAAAAGAAAGGAAAGGGACATTAAGTAAATGAAGTACTTCCCCCGGTGTTCTGACAAATTTATGTAATCATTCTCTTGATGTCTAGAATGACATTCAGGTGAAGTCTCGCTCCATGAAGTGCCAATTTCCGAAAAAAAGACCTGAGATGTCAGGCCAGCCCTGAAGGCTTCGCGATATATATAAATTCGGCATGAGTGCTGTGAGAGGGCAACCTGAAGGTCAGTAGTTAGTTTAAAGCCTTGCGATATACGTCATAATGTTGGGTGAAGTAATAGTAGGTTTGTTTTCGCTTCCGCTTAGTCAGTAAACAGTAATCTGGCCTAAATGACAATGATACCTTTCCCTTGCGTCTCATACAGCCTACAGGTCATAAACAAGATAATTTGCAAGCGGCATTTGGGTGAACCTTCTACTTCTTGACTTGCCAAACCTCCGAAAATCAAAGACCTCCAATTGAGGCTATAGTCCAAGAAGGGCTCGTGAAAAAACCTTAACTATGGCACAATGGTTGTGGAAGAGGCAACCCAAATGCGCAATGCGTCATTTCCTAGTGATCAATAACCATATGGGAGACGTAGAGGAAAGTGTCGGTAAGCCTCAAATATATGCCTGGGTGTGGTGTCCTGTTCTGCGGTGTTGCTCAATCAGTCCCACAGTGATAAAGCAAAGACAAACCAAAACTGAAATATGAACCGTGAAACCAGAAAAATCTAAACAATGAATATTGCAATGAAAACATAAATCTTTTATTCTACGCCACTGTGGAGACTGAGGGTGACATCGGGGATCTCGATACACATCAAGTCATCAACCCTCCAAGCGATCCAAATTCTTTATGCTAGTGCACTCCCCATATGTTTGAGATTAACCCCAGCCGTGTGATTTTTCGTAGCGAAAGGTGCCTAGATGTCTGTGCCTTCTCGTCCGTTTCACTGTATTGGTCAAATTAGAAACATTGTCAAATAAATTAAGTGTTTACGAATTATAGCGTTTCTCTCACAATGTTCCAACTCATAGCCTGAACAAACACAACCTGGTCCTAGCCCTAGATTTTCACGCCTTAATATTTATCCTGGTAGCCCAGAAAATTAGTTATTCTTAGTAAGCAAATGTAGAGGCCTTTAAAGTAAGGTAAGTGAGTACATTTCAGGTCACCTGTAGTAATTTAATGTGGTCAGAGATTTAATTGCATAAAATTTAACATTGCAAACCAGACTAATATGCCTTTTTCTTTAAAATACAAAGTGTTTAAATTGGGCATTACAATATATGATGTAGCCTTTGTATACCATAAGTCTGTCAATATGTCAATAGGTATGTTTTATTTAAAAAAAGAAAGAAAGGGGGGGGAGGGGATATTACACTTCAAAGCCGTGACCAGGATTGCAATTTAATTTGCAATAATTTTGCAAATTATCCTTAACTTTTTGCAATATTTTATCATTTATTTCTGGGTTACTACAAATTTAAAAGCTGCTAAGCAGCTTACACTGTTGCATTGTGACCAGGTGACTATGGTTTAAAGATTGGAACAATTGAACAGAGAGAAACGCAAACAAATTAACTCTACAGTTTTCTACCGTGTGAAATATGTTTCAGCAGCCGTTAAACATCTGCGGTGTCGCTGAATAGCGACACTGCAGCAACGACCACCCCAATAGAAGGCCATCTCCCATGGACACGCTCCTGTACACCTGCAAGCGAGATGACCAAGAAGGTTGCCTGGTCAAGGTAACATTCCGGAAGACATCGCTGGACTAGGCATGCCGAACGGTGCCTGAACGTAGCACGATTGACTCGTGCAAATCTGTAGAAGGTAGTGTGGATATAGGGCCTTTTAAAGTATTGTAACTTGGCTTGCACTTGTGTGTGGGAGTTTGTATTTTCTCGTTAAGTCTAGTCATCATCACAGTCTCAAAGCGACGTCGCTTTGTCGCCGCATAAATGATTCTCTGTCTTCAATAATTCGCATTACGTTGTAGTTTGGCATTTCGTTTATTGGGTCGAGTTTATCAGCGGTCGAGTAACGTTGTCGGAAGCCTTTATGTTCTGGGATATATCCAACAGGTCTTACTATTCTTATTGCTTTAGCCTTACCTTCAATCTTCCGTTGTTAGTCATAGTCTGCAGCGTTCAGGTTATAATAGTGTGTGTTTCCTCAACCGAAAGTCCTCTGGTCAAGTTTCCGTCGGGTCGACTTTCAGTAGTGGTGGCATTTTCCTATCAGTAAATGCTGTAAATTTTAGAGTAACTCAGGTTTTGGTATTGTGGTTGATCTATGTGGAAAGTCTACACGCCCCGCCTATAGTGGCATAAAGCCGTCGGTCCTGTCTACCATGTAATGTTAGGCACGTTAAAAATCCCTACACGCCTTACAGAGGTGAAGAGGGGTTATGATATGTCTCTGTTTCTAGTATGGTGAGGTGGAAATAATGTTAGTGCCTGTGTTACAGGTGAGATAACAGAGTCATCATCATCTTGTTACCGCTTGTAGTTTATTTTTTCATAATAGCATCGGTGCACTTTACCTTTGTTTTGCCTTGCTTTCAATAATCTTGATCGTCTTTAGCGCTTAATGTCTTGATATTTTGAAACTTGCTTTAGTGTTTTGTCAGAAATTACGTAAGTACCTTGCTTTCGTCAATATATTCAAATTTGCACGCGTTTATTTTAACTTTGCGGCGTTTTTCAACAGCTGTTACGTATGTGAATGTCTGCTTCAGGGTCCGAGTGTGAATTCTGTCCTCCTCAAAAATTTCTAATCAAGTCTGACTAGCCGTGGCACTGAATATTTTGTATTAAAACTTGCTCTGATGTTTGTTATGATGTTTGTTTCTGTCAATGCAATGTTGATGTTTTACAAGGGTTTCGTTTAAACTTTTGCAGCGTTTTCTAATGAACAATTGATGTCATTACATCCTCATTTTAAATCCGATTGTATCTTAGCTTTAAATATGCTTTTTAGACTCTCAACTCCGTAATCTTGAATTGTTGCTTTTCTCACATCATGCGGTCAGAAGTACGTTCCAAGTAGGGCAGGGCGCCTGTGTAGATTGGGATATGTTCAGTCAAGTCAAATAGTTGGTCTGGGTTTGTTCTGGTTAAATGATTATTTCTATATGAGGATTCTCCACAAGAAGTGTACGTTGTAAATATCCGACATTCAAACATTGCGAATTCTGAGCAGCCCGCCACTGTTCAGGCACGGAACTTTAGTCTTCTGTTCTAAAAGAGATACGGCGGCACTGCAAGAGTGTTTGACGCGTTGCCATCTGGCAGCATATTCCTCCGCTCGGGGCAGGCAAATATGATAGGGAATGCAAGATGCATCGACTTGTGCGTTAGCATAGGCGTCGCACAATTTACATGTTTCGGGGAAGAGTTTATTCAAGTTATTTTTTATGAATATGATAGTAAATTAATGGTGTTTCGACTTGTACGTTGACATAGGCAAAGAGTTTATATATGTTCAGGATAAGGGTCTCTTTAAATTTTATTTCCGACTGTGATAGGGAATGCGTGGTACATTAGCTTGTACTTTGACAGAGGCGTCGAAGAATCTATATGCTTAGGTTAGGAGTTCCTTCAAATTTTTATATACTCGTCCGGTTGGACTCGCACATAAAAATTTACGGCGGCTGTATAAGGTCCTGGTATATTAGCAGTTAACTTTTGTCAGTAAACATTTATTTTTGACCCCTCAACACTTACTTTGCAAGTTTTCGTGATTTCATTGGCATCTAAATTTTTTTATAAATTATTTCAGTAAGTAATTCTCATACCACAGGTGCAATGCTGATTGAAAGTTTATATCTTTGTATTTGCTACGCCCTGTATAAAATAGAAATTAAGCTACAGCTCGATCTGGACGAAGTAATTTAAAGAGAAGAGGTTGTTTCACGTAAACTCATATTGAGAATGTCATGCTTTAGGTCACACGGTCCTCTCCTGCAGATACGATAATTTATTAGTCTGGGTCTCATTATTCTTGAAAGAACATGACAAAGCGAGTGTCGATGTGTATATTTGTACTTATATCTCAAGAGTTTGAGAGGTTTAGACCATTAAGCAGAAACAGACACCCCAATATCGTGAGAAATTCTTATTCCTGTGTCATCTAGATCGAGCATCGTTACATAAAAACAAAACAGATAAGAAATTGACAATGAAATGTGAACCTTCATGCCACCAATATGCAATAATCAATGCAAGTTATGAATATTATAATTATATACACTATTCCTTGTGAAGTAACGTAATTAATTAGAAATAGATGTCAGGCGACTCGCAAAAAAATATGTATTTGCACATTCTCGTCTTATTTTAACTGCAGTCGTTTTTGTTTTAACTAGGGTAATTATTACACATGCTTTGCATAGAGAATCTCGTGGCTGATTAAATTTTAAGTAAACTTAATATGTTGTAAAGTAAAAATCAAGTTTCCACCTTACAAACGGTATTGAGAATTAATTGTCGGCTGTATATGCGAATTTTTAAACTGGCAGACATAAATACATTTTATTTGCAGCTTCGTGGCAAGCAGGTATATAAAAGATGCACACAATATTTGGTATGCAATTTGAAACGGAATTGCCAGAATAATTCGGCACTGTTTTAAAAAAAATGTAATGTTTTACGTAATATCGCGTACCCGGCACAAATAAATATTTTTGTAATATTTCTAAATTGCATTTAGATTACCACTACTGTTCGGTGACTAACAAGTACCTGTAGTAATGCAACTTGTGTACATGTACTGATAACAATAAAAGGGCAACTCACAAAGCAGTGATGCACAGGTACAGTCACAGAATAATTGTCATAAATGGAGTAATTGATTAGTAAAGTTAAGTTTTAATTAAAACAGAACATATTACAATGCACTGCAGTATCCATAAAGTTTTTCTTGTGTGGGGTATGTGATCAGGCCGTGTAAACTGGCACGTACGCAGCGTTAGGTCGATAATTGTGTACATAGTTGATGTCTCGTCAACCATAACGACTATGTCTGTTTTTCATTATTCCACGCGGAGGTGGAGCGAATTCATATAAAAGAAACGTGGATTTGTACAGACGGGGCAGATCTAGTTTGAGCTTTCAAACGGTCTGATCTCCCCAATCCTCCCTGACCAGCTAAAAGAACTTGTAGTAAGCATTAAGCGCCAGACATGCGAGCGCGAATGTTGAAACAAGAGAAATCTGCTGGTAACATCGCGGTTTCTCCTCCCTGACCAACTGAAAGAACTTGTAGTAAGCATTAAGCGCCAGACTTGCGAGCGCGAATGCCGAAACAAGGGAAATCTGCTGGTCACATCGCGGTTTCTCCTCCCTGACCAACTGAAAGAACTTGTAGTAAGCATTAAGCGCCAGACTTGCGAGCGCGAATGCCGAAACAAGAGAAATCTGCTGGTAACATCGCGGTTTCTCCTCCCTGACCAATTGAAAGAACTTGTAGTAAGCATTAAGCGCCAGACTTGCGAGCGCGAATGCCGAAACAAGGGAAATCTGCTGGTCACATCGCGGTTTCTCCTCCCTGACCAACTGAAAGAACTTGTAGTAAGCATTAAGCGCCAGACTTGCGAGCGCGAATGCCGAAACAAGGGAAATCTGCTGGTCACATCGCGGTTTCTCCTCCCTGACCAACTGAAAGAACTTGTAGTAAGCATTAAGCGCCAGACTTACGAGCGCGAATGCCGAAACAAGAGAAATCTGCTGGTAACATCGCGGTTTCTCCTCCCTGACCAACTGAAAGAACTTGTAGTAAGCATTAAGCGCCAGACTTGCGAGCGCGAATGCCGAAACAAGGGAAATCTGCTGGTCACATCGCGGTTTCTCCTCCCTGACCAACTGAAAGAACTTGTAGTAAGCATTAAGCGCCAGACTTGCGAGCGCGAATGCCGAAACAAGGGAAATCTGCTGGTCACATCGCGGTTTCTCCTCCCTGACCAACTGAAAGAACTTGTAGTAAGCATTAAGCGCCAGACTTGCGAGCGCGAATGCCGAAACAAGGGAAATCTGCTGGTGATATCGCGGTCCAAACATCCTCCCCAACTAACGGAGAAGATCTGTACCAAGCACTGAACGCCATAATCTCGCGCGCAGACGGGGACCTTCCCCCGGAAATTTTCACGGTTCCCCAGAGCGGAAAAACCCCGCACGCGGGCTCATTTCGAACTCGCCCCGCTTTGCCAGGAAATCCAAGATGTGGGAACCGTCCACACACCTAGATGAGACCCCGGAGCAGCAGCCGGTCATGACGGGAGGCAGTTCAACAAACGGTGAGTGTACCTTTAAACTGACATATGCTATCGGGTGTCTCAAAATTGCACGGCCAAGTAAATGCTTTGCGTGCCTCAACAGTACTATTCAAGAATAGGGGTAGTATAAGTAGCCATCCGTAATATGTTGCCAAATTTAATATATTTAAACAGAAACTTGAACCCTTGAAGTTTGTTTGTCTGCATATTATTTAAAGAAATTATTTGTGCATTTGAATGTTGCTCAATTTGATATTTATAAACTAGACTTGAAACTGGAAATTTTATGTTGTTAAAGAGATTGTTTGTGCATTCAAATGTTGCCACATTTTATATACTTGAACAAAACTTGAACCGCGGAAGTTTAATTGTCTGCGTATTATTCAGAGAAATTATTTTAAATGTTGCCAAATTTGTTATATTTAAACTGAACTTGAAATCTAGAATTTTAGTTGTTTATAGATCATGTAGAGATATTATTTGGGCATATAAGGTTGTCAAATTCGATATGCTTAAGAACTTGAGAGCTGGGACTTTGTTTATCTGCATACTGTTGTAGGGAAATCATTCGTGCGTTTAAATGTTGCCAAATTCTTTTATTTGAACTAAACTCGAAGGCTGGAATTTTATTTTTGTTTGCATATAGTGTAGAGAGAATACCTGAGCATTTAGGCGTTGCCAAAGTTAATATATTTAAACTAAACTTGAAATTTGGAATTTTGTTTGTTTATATTGTATAAATAAATTATTTTGTGCAGTGAAGTGTTGCGAAATTTGATATATTTAAACTGAAACTAGAAGCCTGGAATCTTAATTTATTTGTGTATTATTTTGAGAATTGCTTTCGCCTCTGAAAGTTGCCAAATTTAATGATACTTAGACTGAGACTTGAAATTAGAAACGTTACTAGCTGATTCAGTACTTAATGAAAGTCCGTTGCATTTGAATATGAAATCTTGTTCCCATTTAATAATATTTAAACTGAAACTTGGAGTCGGGAATATTACTAGCTTTTGTATTATTTAGTGAAATTATTTTTGAATCTGAAACTTGAAGACAGAATTTTGTTGCTCCTTATAGTACAATTTAAGTCTAAATCGTGAAACCAGAATTGCGTAGCTCCTTATGATATAGTTTAAACATTAATCATGAAACCAGAATTACGTAGCTCTTTATAATATAATTTAAATGTGAATTGTGAAACCAGAAGTATGCAGCTTTTTATAATATAATTTAAATCTAAATCGTGAAACCGGAATTGCGTAGTTCCTTATGATATAGTTTAAATATTTATCGTGAAACTATGATTGCGTAGCTCTGTATAATATAATTTAATTCTTGATCATGAAACCAGAAGTATGTAGCTTTTTATAATGCAATTTAAGTCTAAATCGTAAAACCAGAATTACGTAGCTCTTTATAATTTAATATTGAATTGTCAAACCAGAAGTATGTAGCTTTTTATAATATAATTTAAATCTAAATCGTGAAACTAGAATTATGTAGCCCCTCATAATACAATTTAAATCTGAATCATGAAACCAGAAGTATGGAGCTTTGCCTAATTTAAATCTAAATGGCCAAACCAGAACTATGTAGTTCTTTATAACATAATGCTAAATGTGAATCATGAAACCAGAAACATGTAGCTCATTTATACTATGATTTAAATCTTAATCGTGAAGCCAGAATTATGTAGTTCATTATAATATAACTTAAATCTGAACCATGAAAACATAAGTATCTAGCTCTTTATAATATAATTTAAATTCGGACAGTGAAACCAGTAACATGTGGCTCTTTATAGCTTAATGCTAAATTTGAATCGCATGCAGTTCGTTATAAAATAATTTTGAATCTGAAATTTGAAGACAAAAGGTCCCTAGCTCTATATAAGATCATTTTAACCTGAAACTTGAAATCGGAAGTAACTAGCTCTACATAATGTAACTTTAAACCTGAAACTTACAACTAAAAGTATGTAATTCCATTTTTGTGTAAATATTGAAAATTAAACTTGAAGTTAAAACAATGTGGCACCATTCTAATGCACTTTGAAACTGAAATTTGAAGTTAGGAATCTCATTGTTTTGCACCTGAAACAGACATCTTGGCTCCCCTTTGTGTATTAAACTGAAACTTGAAATGTGAGTGTATGTGGTGTGCACTGGACGGTTCGGAAAAGAAAGGAAAGGGACATTAAGTAAATGAAGTACTTCCCCCGGTGTTCTGACAAATTTATGTAATCATTCTCTTGATGTCTAGAATGACATTCAGGTGAAGTCTCGCTCCATGAAGTGCCAATTTCCGAAAAAAAGACCTGAGATGTCAGGCCAGCCCTGAAGGCTTCGCGATATATATAAATTCGGCATGAGTGCTGTGAGAGGGCAACCTGAAGGTCAGTAGTTAGTTTAAAGCCTTGCGATATACGTCATAATGTTGGGTGAAGTAATAGTAGGTTTGTTTTCGCTTCCGCTTAGTCAGTAAACAGTAATCTGGCCTAAATGACAATGATACCTTTCCCTTGCGTCTCATACAGCCTACAGGTCATAAACAAGATAATTTGCAAGCGGCATTTGGGTGAACCTTCTACTTCTTGACTTGCCAAACCTCCGAAAATCAAAGACCTCCAATTGAGGCTATAGTCCAAGAAGGGCTCGTGAAAAAACCTTAACTATGGCACAATGGTTGTGGAAGAGGCAACCCAAATGCGCAATGCGTCATTTCCTAGTGATCAATAACCATATGGGAGACGTAGAGGAAAGTGTCGGTAAGCCTCAAATATATGCCTGGGTGTGGTGTCCTGTTCTGCGGTGTTGCTCAATCAGTCCCACAGTGATAAAGCAAAGACAAACCAAAACTGAAATATGAACCGTGAAACCAGAAAAATCTAAACAATGAATATTGCAATGAAAACATAAATCTTTTATTCTACGCCACTGTGGAGACTGAGGGTGACATCGGGGATCTCGATACACATCAAGTCATCAACCCTCCAAGCGATCCAAATTCTTTATGCTAGTGCACTCCCCATATGTTTGAGATTAACCCCAGCCGTGTGATTTTTCGTAGCGAAAGGTGCCTAGATGTCTGTGCCTTCTCGTCCGTTTCACTGTATTGGTCAAATTAGAAACATTGTCAAATAAATTAAGTGTTTACGAATTATAGCGTTTCTCTCACAATGTTCCAACTCATAGCCTGAACAAACACAACCTGGTCCTAGCCCTAGATTTTCACGCCTTAATATTTATCCTGGTAGCCCAGAAAATTAGTTATTCTTAGTAAGCAAATGTAGAGGCCTTTAAAGTAAGGTAAGTGAGTACATTTCAGGTCACCTGTAGTAATTTAATGTGGTCAGAGATTTAATTGCATAAAATTTAACATTGCAAACCAGACTAATATGCCTTTTTCTTTAAAATACAAAGTGTTTAAATTGGGCATTACAATATATGATGTAGCCTTTGTATACCATAAGTCTGTCAATATGTCAATAGGTATGTTTTATTTAAAAAAAGAAAGAAAGGGGGGGGGGGGATATTACAATATATATATATATATATATATATATATATATATATATATATATATATATATATATATATATATATATATATATATATATATATATATATATATATATATATATATATATATATAGTGTCCCCGGATCGACGCATGAATAGGTGAAAAAGACTGTAATTTTTTGAGTAGAAATTTCATTTTCTGGGAATAAGCTCTGCTTGAATAGAAAATAATTTGTCATAATTTTATTTTTTTTAAAACCTGAGTAGGAATACAAAATTTTAAAATCCTAAGCCTACTTTGATATTTCGCATAATTTTCATTCCACGCACTCTCTTTAAGATATTAAAAAAATTCGTTAACGAAAGTTGTTAAAAATAGTAAATGGAACACGATCGCCTTCTATTTAGCCCTCTATTAGACATTTAGATAATTAAAGAAATGAGAATGAAAGTCTGATAAGCTTTGGATCAGATAATTCACCAGTTCCATAACAGTGAACTAGGTAGATCCATTCCATATTTCACAGTGAAGTTTGGATCAGTTTCTTCCATAGCATACTATTTGTTTTCAGATTTTCAAAATATCAAAGTAAGACTAGGATTTTAAAACGTTGTATTCTTATTCAATTTTTCATTCTGATCATCTTTTCTTAATAAAATTTTTTCATATATCCTAAAGAAAAGGCACTTTACTAATCTAAAAAATTAGTTATTTGCAAGTTGCCAAGACATGCTTGATTTTGGAAATTAAAATTATGACACAAATTATTTTTTATTCAAGCAGGGCTTATTCCCAGAAAATAAGTTTCAACTCAAAAAAAATTAGAGTGTGTCTATTCATGTGCGATCCGGGGACACACTGCGTGTGTGTGTGTGTGTGTGCGCACGCGCGCGTGGGTGCGTGCGTTTGTATGTATGTATCTCTCTCTCTCTCTCTCTCTCTCTCTCTATATATATATATATATATATATATATATATATATATATATATATATATATATATATATATATATATATATATATATATATATATATATATATATATATATATATATAGTTAGTTAGGACCCAGATGTCGTAACTTGTTTTTTATTGTTAATCCGTCATCATTTTGAAGGTTTTGTTCCTATTTAATGTGATCTCACGTGAGTGAGTTATTTAGGTTGACACAGACTGTGTCATAATCCTCGAGCAGGTGATACCTTCAGTATTCCTGCTCGTACAATTTTATTAAATCTATGGTAAACATACAGTGGTGCTGGGGGTCAGCTGACGTCTTTATTCTGTACAATGGCTAGTTACATTCCATGGTTATTAGCGGAAAGGCGATCCCATGTCTATTGGTTGGCACGACTGAATTTGTAGCGCATGTGTACGTGGAGACGACGGCTGTCTGCCTCCGTGGTGATGGCTGTTCTGGCTTGAGTGTTTAAGCCGGCAGGTGCTATCGTAGCCGAGGCCATTTTCTGTGGGGTTGATGCCGCCACGTTCAGTTTATAAAAATAAAATCGTCCTTCAGGGCAGGCTGATGCCTACAGCCAGTATAATATTGTTAACGTTTTAGGGTCACCGCCATTCCAGTGTAATTGAGAATAACGTATATGGTCGTTACAGTGGGTAAGCCGCTGCTGCTTGGATGGTAACAAGCGTGGCTTGATACTCCTGGTCATGTTGCCAGTCTAGTGTACGCTGGTGAAGCTGCTCCCCGTCTCACAGATGAGTATTTACAACAACCACCTCATCGAGGCATTTCAGTTTCAGCTAGTTGTGTGATTTAGTATTGTGCCATTGCCTACGATAAGATATCCTTTTTTGTGTGTGCTATATCTTAAATGTCAGTTAAATTTGCATGACATATAGCGACTGCTAATGTCATTGCCCTGCCAATACAGTCGGTGTACCTGGTGATCGTCACCATACTGTAATCATTTAAGTGAATATATTGTGTGCCACTTGTTGCTCGTAATATAACCTCATTATTTGTTATTATTGTTTATGATTAAAGACCTATAGGGTCGCCTAACTGTGATTGTTGGTCATAAGGACATAAGCCGCACGAAGAGGCTTCACCTCCAAGTGTTTAATTAAGTCAACCTCAACCAGCGAGTGAAGTTTATTATTGTTTACCTTGTGAGAGGCGCTTCCCGTTTCTTGCAATTTAATTCTGGATGTGTGGCCGACTTGTTACGTAGGTAACACTAATTTCGAACGTTAATTTCATTGTTCAGATCCCTCAGGCATACCATTTAAACCTGATTGGGTTATTATACCATATGTAAATGGTTAGTGAGCGCACGGACCAGTGATTGAACAGCTGATGTTAATTAATAGCTGGTGATATTAACTACTAGTGGTTATCCATATAGTAGATGGAGCTAACTGTATTTATATCGGTCCCTATACCCATACAGCATCTTGTTTTAATGTAGCATAATTCTTTTGCTACCGCTGTCAATGAATTTGTGAATATATGGGTCAATATTATATCTGGCATTATTATTTGCTGACCATACCATTGCTTGTGTTTGTGTTGCTTGAGCTCACGTTTGTTGATTACAAATGTATTATAGTGCTGATAACCCCTCTAATTATGCAGTACCGTGCTTGATTGTTGATCTCGCACCTTGTGTGTTGTGATATTGATTCTACGTCACCGAGGCATCATAGTTCCCATCTTAGGTACTAGTGATCATGATAGAAAGACTTAGAAGAGATATGATATTGCGCATATGCCCCGCCCACTCCTATGACGTCACGCGGTGAGTAACGTTACAGAAGTCCAACTACACACTTAAAACAAAGTCATTCTCAATCAAAAAGTTTCTATACGTCAGTTTAATGCGGTTGAAGTTACGCCTATATTGTCTTTTTCAGATAATATAGATCGCAGCATTAAATTTAATGTTTTTCATTTTTATTACTTCCAACTGTACGCACTTAAATATTAGTAAAATACGTAATTTGTTAAGAGGTTGTCAAACCACACTCCATGACAGCATATTATTGTTGCATTGGACTCACCACTTGACACCATGCGCGTGACAGTTCTAAAAATAGGTAGTCTGAATATCATATCTCTCGGTGTTTATATCATGCTAGTGATGTCCTGAACCTTGCCACGGGTTGTGGAATAGTGGCTGGCGCCTATTAAATTAAGTCTTTAAGACTTTATTAAACTCAGAGTGTTAATCTAACATCCGAATCCCTCTGAGATGCCTCTATGCTCAAGCTTTGCTTAGGCCTCCGCTACCTATTGAGGGAAATGTGGTGTTTTCCACCTTTCTCGTACTTAGTAGCGAGTAGCTGTAGCAAGAATTTGGACACCAAACGTCTGGGGCTTGTTTTAATTAAGTTTTCTAATTTAGATTACAGTTTAAGTGAAGTAAATTGAATTCTTTTGACTTGGTGACTTATAAATACTGTTTTATATGGTAAAGGCATGGCACAATTATAACTGAGCATATTTATGACCTTTCAGGTAGATCAAATTAAATATTTTTGATATTTTTATTAATTTAAGTATATTACTTTTGATAGTGATAATTATTAATGAACATACCCTGATTATGAGTGTTGTTGTTGATCATTGAGCCCTTTAGGTTTATATTGTGGTGGTAGTTTTCGTGATAGGGAACCAGAAGCAATGTATATGTTGTTTGTCGATTTTAGTATTGTTGTTGACAAGTTCGACTTGATCTAGTGTATTTGTCACTTAAGATTTTTTGTTGGTAATTTTAGGTAGGTAGTCTCCAGTTAGCTGTAAGCTATAGTATTTTAAGATCGATGTCAAGAAATTATCTAGGGATGAACTTGTATATGAACTTTCGATTAGAGGTTATGCTGATTTGCAGGCTGAGACTGTTACGCCTATGAGAAAGGAACTTAGGTCCCTTATTAAGAGTGAACCCTTCGGAACTTTAGAGGTTGCCAACGGTGACTTGGTGGTTGACATCGACACCGAGTTGGAAGTTTGTTTGACTAAGGTTGAGTCCTTGGATAATTATCTGGTGAATTATCGATAAGTCTGCTGGGGAATTTATGAACACTAAGCTGAGACACTTGGATGTCAGGCTTAGTCGGATTAGTTTGGAAGATTCTGAGGAGGATAAGGTTCGTGTGAGGGCGAAGGCTAATATTTTATCGAGGTTAGGTTGAATTTAGGAGAGAGTTGATGAAGCTGACACATAGGCAGAGTCAGAGTTGGGTAGAACATCTGCTCAAGTTGTACAAGCACAGGTTGGTGACACCTTACCACCCGTGGAGGCTTGCACCAATATAGTCAACGTTCATAAACATCAGTACGAACCTAGGAAATGGGGTATCACGTTTAATGGAACTGATGAGTTAAGAGTATCAGCTTTCTTGGAGCAGATTGAAGTTAAACGTCGCTCTAGTAACTTGACTAATTCTGAGCTTTTGGTTTGTGTTTCGGACTTGTTTGGCAATGCTGTAGTCTGGTACGAAGCGGTCTGTGAGGATGTTCATTCGTGGTCTGATTTTCAGAGGCTATTGCGGGAAGAATTCCAGCCATACTTTTATAAGCGTGAGCTGTAGCAAGAAATATGGAAGACATCAAGGTGAAAAGGAACGAGTGAGAATTTATTTCGCTTTTATGGCAAGTCTGTTCGGGCGGCTATCTGATCCTCCCTCAGAGGCAGAGATGTTAAGAGGTTCTGCAAAACAATATCCATCTGTACTTTATCCATAACTTAGGTTTGGCTTCGTATAGTACAGTGAAGGAGTTACAGGAGCTGTGTAAGAAGTTGGAAGTCCCCTGTGGGTCCGGGGACTAACTAAAAGAATAGGCCCAAGGTAACTCCTGCCTGTCGTAAAAGGCGACTAATTGGAATCAAACACTGGCGGGGGTCTTGTCCATGTGGGCCTGGAGGGAGGCGCATATCCCTGGGGAGTGACGTACACCCGGATTTTGAGGCCTCCACTCTGGGCTTATAAATGGATGGTTGCCCGCGCTTGGTTGTTACTCGGGAGCGGGGTATCGGATGGGTGCCGCCTTGGGTTGAGTGCTGGCGGGTGTCGTGTGTCTAGATGACCCGGAGGGGGTTGACAACTCTGATGAGTGGTAAACACCCGGAGTTTGGAGCCCCCACTGTGTGCTTCGGAACGGACGAACGGCCTCGCTTGTGCGATGCTCGGGAGCGGGTCTCGGTGGGATGTCGCCTTGAGTCTAGCACTGGTCGGTGTCGGGTCTAGACGAACCCAGAGGAGAGCTGATTATCTAGGGGTGGAATAAAACTAAGGGTTGGGGCCTCTTCTGTGAGCTTCGAAACGGACAAACGACCTTACTTGGATGCTGCTCGGATTCAGGACTTCATGATACTGCACCGAGTCAAACACTGACGGATGTCTGGCCCAGACGAACTCGGAGAGAGGTTATCTCTCTTTGAGCTTTGAGACGGGCAAGCGACTTCGCTCAGATGGCAGTACATCTGTCAAACAAAGTTTCACCTCGCAGGTGTCGTCTCCTGTCGAAGGCTCGATTTGTTGGGTGAAATTTAAGCTAACGCTGGCAGGTGTTGGACCTCAAGGGAGGGAGTTGTGGTGTTTTCCACCTTTCTGGTACTTAGCGAGTAGTCGTAGCAATATATATATATATATATATATATATATATATATATATATATATATATATATATATATATATATATATAGAGAGAGAGAGAGAGAGAGAGAAAGTGTGTGTGTACCACACCGAGTCCTCAAAAAATAATTGGCCAATGTTGATCAAATTTGGTTAGTCCTTCCTTTTGCAAGTGGCTTGGATAAGTTCGTTAACCTGGAAAATGGGCCCAGTTTTTCCCGGAAAATTTGGCATTTTCTTTCGCAAAATTTTTATCTCTCCGGAAATAACAAAGTAAGGGCAACTAAATTTGATACATGGATTTATGTCATCAAAAGTAAATCACGTACCAAAATTTAGATCTGTAAGTTAAAAGACAAAAAAGTTATAGGCATTTAAAGAAAAAAATTGGGGTTTTCCTCAAAACGTCAAAGTCGCGATTTGAATCGTCAAAATTGGCAACATTTATATATATATATATATATATATATATATATATATATATATATATATATATATATATATATATATATATATATATATATATATATATATATATTGTTATAGACAGATATTCTTAAAAATGGCTTGACAAATTGCATTTATTGTATTTCCATAGTAGGCTATGGACAGTGGTCAGGTTTTTCAAAACAATAGATCAAAGAGTTCTTGTTTAATGGAACACTCCAAATATTTTCTAACTTTATTTATATCCTCTTTCCACGATAAGCTTACAGAGAACTTACCTTTAGTTACGTTTTAATTTTTTGTGATGTGACATGGCACATAAAAGATGAAAGATGCTATAATTTATTATATATTTTTTAATGAATACTTATTCTTTTATGACACTAAAATCAATACATTTTAAGTAATTAAGTTACAAAAAGTATGAACGCAGCAAGTGCGTTGGTGTATAGATTACTCTTTATATCGTAAAGCGTGCGCCCACATGCACGCACGCACGCGCGCGCCCACATACACACACGCCGTATCTCTTGGATGGTATAGTCGTTTCGAGAGAGCTGGTGGTTATTTTAGGGAATTTTTAATAAACAAGGTGTGTAAAATTTGTAAAAGTTTTCCTAGTGTTAGCAAAGTCGGTAAGCTTTGGTCCCGCATCCATGTCTGTGTATACCTCCGCATCTAGTGCTGCATCCGTCTCTGCTTCCACCTCCGCACTCACCTTTGTTGCTAATCTGCAAGCAAATCTAAAGTCCCTCTCAGAAGAAACAAGCACCTTGGCCGTGCCAGGGGGAATTAAAAGGCGAGCGTCAAATGAAGCTGAGACAATTAAAACCGGCGACGAAAGCAATGCCAACATCCTTCACGAACGAGCAAATCAGTCATTTACGACCTCACAAAGGCAACCAAGGCAAACCACAAAGAAGCAACGAAAGGCTGATCCTCAAAGTGCTTTTGATCCACTAAAGAAGATCTTTGAAGAAAAGGAGTTTATCTTGTCATTTGATGACTTTAAGAGATTTATGGCGAATGTGAAAGGTAAAGATAACCCTTGACAGGTGGCTGGTGAGTTTACAACTGAAATTTCATTACTTGCTGACATGATCAGAAATTTATATCCGTTTATTTGAAAAAAAAAAGGTCACTTAAAGAAAGGTGTAAGCGCCTCGTACGGTCTCTCACTGGTGGGGCTGGCTCCTCGGAACGCTCGCGGTCTCGTTCAGATGATACTTTGGGGTCTGAGTGGTGAGATAAAGGTTTAAAATATTAATTTATTCTCTTCTTTACACACAGGCATTTATTTATTTATTTTAATAAATTTCATATTCAAAGGATTACGTATAACAACTTTAAATGTTAAAAGCATAAAAAGTGAAATAAAATGGCTAAATCTTGAATCATTTAATAGTTATATACAGCCAGATATATGTTGTTTACAGGAAACCAATACCTATTGTTTACCTTTTCCTTTTCAAAAAACACATTATACATTTTATTTTAATCCACCTGAAGAACCTTACTCCGGTACAGTTATCGGGATAAAGACAGTTATCGGGATAAAGAATAATTCTGTGTTAGGTGCTATTACTCATCAAATTCTATATAGAGGCTATTTGCAAATGATATCTTTTAAAACCAACGAAAAGGAAATAAACATTTTCAATATTTATATACCACATGACACTAACATTGCCTTGAATGTTCTCACTATTTTAGAAAATACTCTAAATCAGTTAGGTACCTTTTTAATCGTTGGTGATTTTAACTGTACCCTTAGCCCAATTGTCGACAGGCTTAATTCACAGGAGAGGGGTCTTGAGGTTTCGTGTAAGCTAAGAAATATCGTTGACCGGTTTGACCTGTGTGATGTGTGGCAACTTACTCAAATTGATAAACCAGGATACACTTTCTATACGCGAATATCGGCCGCAAGGCTGGATCGTATGTATTGTTCAAGAAGTGAAACAACGCTAATTTCAAGTTCAAAACTTATTCCATCATTTTCGGATTACCTGTGTTTATCGGCTCATCTAAAATTTAACCAATCGTATAACAAAAGTCCATATTGGCGATTTAACAACAATTTATTGCAAGATGATAAGTACCTAGATTGTATAACTACATACCTAGACTCTATTAAATGTGCTAAAACAAATGGTATAGAATGGTGGGAAAATTTCAAAACTAATGTCAAAGATATAACACAGAATTATGAAATACAAAAAAGACAGCAGGAAAATATGATTCTGAAGAGATTAAGGATATCGTTGGAAAAAACTCTAAAGACTGAAGGGTCAGTTGACACTGTAGCGGTTCTTAACATAAATAGAGAAGTTAACGACATTTTTAGAGGATACAGTGAAAAAAAGTTTGCTGCTATAGGAATGCAAAATCTGATAGAAGTGGACAGACTGACAGCATGACTCTGTTACAAACGATCTCCAAAAAGAAGAATTTGACAGCAGTACGATGTGAGGGATATGTTATCAGTGAACCAGTTAAGATATGTTCAGTAGTAAGGTCGCATTTCCAAGTTTTATATAGTGATGATGAGACAATCGTAGATAAAGACAATGAATTGTTTGCTGGCATATAATGTTTAGACGATAAAAATAAAAAAATCCTTGACGAACCCCTAAATCTTGAAGAACTAACCAAGGCCTTAAAATCCTTAAACAAAAACAAGACGACGGGAATAGATGGATTGACTCCAGAGTTTTATTTGGCAATCTGGGAAAAACTAAAAACACACTATTTAGATATGATTCAAGAATCATTTGCAAAAGGTTCACTACCTAAATCACTCAGAACAGCAGTAATCAGTTTACTGTTTAAAAAAGATGACCCCGAAGTTTTGGACAACTGGCGTCCTCTAGTGATTACAAAATATTGTCAAAAGGTTTAGCTAATCGTTTTCTAAATATCCTGGGTAATATTATCTATACGGACCAAAGCTACTCTGTCCCTGAGGGATCAATTTATGACAGTCTTCATCTGTTTCGTGAGTTTTTAAGTCATGTCAATGAAACAAGAGCTTCCTCGGCGATTATATCTCTTGACCAGCAGGGTGCGTCTGATAGGGTAAGTCATAGGATCCTTTTTTTACATCTTGGAAAAATACAACTTTGGTTCAGAACTTAAAAAATGTTGGGCTTCTATACAGTGAAGCAGTATGTATGATACATGTTTCGTCTCTCCTAACATCTCCGGTGAAATTTTCTAGGGGAATGTGTCAAGGTTGTCCAATGTCTGGGATTTTATTCACGTTATGTATTGAACCGTTTCTTAATCTTATTAGAAAATCTGTCAGTGGGTGTACGATTTCTTTTGAAAGTAAAACTATTAACCTTAAAGCTTCAGCCAATGCTGATGATGTTAATATATTCGTGGCTAAAAAGGCGGCGATTAGAGAGGTGCTGAAATGTTATTCGAAAAATTCAGGAGCTCAGCTTAACCTGGATAAGTATAAGGGATATTGGTTAAGAAGCTACAAGGGTTCTGTTGAAACGCCTCTGGGCATCTCTTGGTCTTCGAGAGATATCACAATCTTGGGTGTTACTTTTTTGAAAATAGTCAAGACATAATTAGCGAAGACGCATTTGACAATCTGTACAAACTCATAGAATCATCTGTGCAAAAATGGAGAGGTATTTTTCCATCACTTTCGTGGAAAGGCAGAGTTATGGCAATTAATCGTTTTATAGCGCCAAAACTGTGGTTCCACTTGCAGATCCTTCCAGTCGATGAGGTTTTTCTAAATACTATACAATCCCTACTTACAGACTTATTTTGGGCTAATCGGCGACACTGGATGACAGAAAAGTACCTGTGTTTACAAATAAGTCATGATGGTTTAGGTCTTGTTCATGTACAATCAAAAGTGAGAATGTTCAGGGTTTATTTTGCTTTAAAATTTCCCAACAATCATGAAGAATCTAATTGGCTTCGTGTAATTAAATATATATTGTGTACATATAAAATGGCCGGATTATCCTGGCAACTATTTTTTATTAAGCAAACAGTTCACTACACAGGCTTATCGCCATTCCTAAAACAAGTTCTACATTGCTGTTCGGCCTTAAAAATTTCAGTTGCAATTTATCCAGAAAACTTCCAGCAATTACAAGACATACCTCTCATGCCATCTAATATATTACCTGAGACACTGAGCAATATATCTAATCTTTGGCTTATTGTGGCATATACACTTTTAGAAATATATGTGTGGGTACTAGCTTGATAAATTTTGAGGATCTGCCTCTACATCGACTTGATGAGGAGTTGAGGAACATCCAGCGAAGAGACTATCTAAATATACATGATTATGTCATAAACCAAAAGCATAGTTTCAACACCAGTGGCCAAACAGTCGAAGAAGAAAACAAATTTTACTACACTAGCCTTTTTTCCCCTCATGGCTCATCCGCGGCCTTGCCGCCCCGATAGCACTGCAACCTTTGGTTGATTGTGCATGCCCTTACTCTTACTCCACCCATTACAAAATCACTGTGGCTTGAACTAGTCTGCACAGCGATTGGTAGGGTGAAGTTTCATATTGCTCTGCCTCCGGTCTACACTGACCGTAGATCAGTTGTTTTTTGCGGTCTAGAGCTTTACACTCGCACAAGATGTGCTGGGCTGATTCCTCCCCCTCGCCGTAGAGTCGGCATGCGAGGTCCCCCTCGAACCGCCCCATTTTATGCAGGTGTTTCTTGACGGCCATGTGTCCCGTCAAGAGACCTGTTATATTTCTGAGCTGTCATCTGCTAAGATTTAGCAGCTCCACAGCTCTCTTTGAACTGGTTTCGTCAATTATGGAGTTCCCATGTCAGAGCCCTGGACAGTCTGCCCAGTACACCTTGTGTTGGTATCTGACCCAGGACTTAATGGCTCCCCTGGCAGTGCTCTTTGTCACACCCAGAGCAGGTTCTGGTCCCATAAATGGTTCTGCTCAGCCTCTGTTCGCGAGACTGTCAGCTTCTTCATTGCCTTTGACCCCCGAGTGACCCGGTACCCAGATGAGGGTGACCTCATTCTGCCCAGCCAGGTCGCTCATCTGATCTCAGCACTCACTCACCAGCCAGGAATTTACCCGTGGGCTACTTAGGGCCTTAAGGGCTGCCTGACTGCATGTGGCTATGAGGATCCGCTTGTTGGTGTAGCCCCTCCTCTTGTTCTCCCGCACACAGTGCAGGATGGCATACATTTCGGCCTGAAAGACCGTTGCGTGGGCTCCGAGGGAAATACTATGACTTACCCTCGGTTCTTCCGAGTAAACACCTGCCCCCGTCCCACGCTCCCCGCCGGGTCCGTCCGTGAACCAGACGAGCGCGTCCCGTGGTATGCCCGGCGTCTCCTCCCGCCATGCCTCGCGGTCGGGGATTTCCACTGTAAAGTTATTTTCCCTGCAGATTCGCGGGCTCGCGAAGTCTGACCTCATTTCAAGCATGGGCCCCTCACGATCTCCTGAATTTTGCAGTGGCCCCTGAAGCCTGGGTTGATCTTCAGTCTACCATTGCAGGCTAGTCTGTATAGTCCTAACCTGGACTCCCCTTAATGAGTTATTGTAAAAAGAAATGTTTTCGGATTTTCGTGAGAAAAATTGTTTGCAAATCATCCAATTTTTTTTTTGGAAGTTTCATAGGAAAGTTTTTTGTGAATATCTTGACAGGTGGGTAAATAGCTTAAAGGTTCGTTGGCCAGGCAAATTAGACCAGTTTTTTCAAGAACATTTTAAGTTTATTTCTTTCTACTTTTTCAAGCAATAAAGTTATTTTGATGAAACATAGTACATTGTTTCTACTATATAGGTTATACTGGTAACAAAATTTAATGCACGCTTTTATTAAGAAAAGACATATTTGCTATTAAAAAGATATTTATGAAAATTCACTATCATAGCGCACTTGCTGCGTCCAGACTTTTTCATAATTATTTAATTTTTAAGTAATTTTGAAATATGAAAAACGTACAAATGTACAATAAGGCAGCTCCATTATCATCCTATTTAAAGAAATTCTAAATATTTCTTATGTAAAAACAGTTCTTGGTAGATAGATTCTTAGCTCAGCAGATGGAATAGTAGCTTGCTGTGTAAAGGTTTAGATCTCACCTTAGCTCGTTGACCATTTTTTTCAAAATTATTATTAATATTTGACCAATCCATTACATACTGAAAAACATAAACTACTGGGGCCGTAACATTTTTTCACAATAAATTAAATGCGTGCACCTCCCGCTCTTGAAATGTAGCCTAGTAAATCCGTCAGTCTTGTGTACCAAGCGATATTTTCCACGTTCTGTACCATGCTTACAAAAAAAAACTGGTGGTTTGGCAAAATTTCCGAGTTGGTGAGGTAAAACTACTCACTGGCGTCGGTGACTGCGCATAGTCGTGGAAATAGCATACGTGAAAAAATACCATAGATTAAAAAAAAATGATTGTAAGTCTTTTCCTACATAGTCGTCCTAAAAACAGCCGTTTTATGTTTATCTTCTTTCGATGTTGCGAATGTATCTGTTCAATTGGCGTAATAGTAATTAATTATTATACTTATGAATTGGCGAGCAGAATATTGTCAGACTTCAGATTAATAATAAAACTACTGTTGTAGGTATCTATAAAATAAGCATTTCAACTATGAAATGTATACTTAATTATTATTTTATGCATTTTTGTATTTTCATTTTTGGATGCGTTAAAATCAGAAAAGCTCAAATATTGAGAAAACGGTTGAAGTTATGTAGATATTATCCTTATATCAATTCAAATGCAATTATATAAAAAATTTAAAAATCTCATAAAAACACAAGTTATTATTTAAAACTTTTTTCTTATTAAATTTTATACAATTTTCTAAAAAATGTGTCCTAGCAAAGAAAGGTAGGTATAAATACACTACATTATTATCTGCTCTCATAAATTATAGTGGCATATGTCATAAAAATCTTTCTAATATTAAACATCCCTTAGAGACAAAAAAACTCTCTGAAAACAATAGATTTGTTTTGATATGATTCCGTATACATGTTGCCTTTATAAAGTTTTTGTTGCATACCAAAGTTGGATTCTATTGTTTGAGAGGAAATTTGTTTATTAAAATTTTTTAAATGCTGATGAAACTGCACCATCAAAAGGCACTTGCTGAATCCGAACTATTACTACCAGTTGTATACAGTTTGTCCGTTTATCTATTTATTGATTAAACAAGGGAATTATTCCAAATTTATTTTGTTAAATAAAAAAATATTACACATTTAAATACAAGGAAACTCTATAATTTAAACAGCTGCTATAAAATCACATTAAGGGTCTATTTATTTGAAATAAATTTTCTCCAAATATGTTAGTCAAATGAATATAAAACAAAATGTAAGACCCTGTTGAGCAAACTTTGTGCAATGTTTATTATCCAAAGCCGCCTTCGTTTTAGAATGTTTTATTAAAAATGGTCAATTTTGACGTTTTAAATCGCAAGTTTGACGTTTCTAAAAGAAAAATCATAACATTTTAGCTTTTTTTGTACTTTTTGACCTTTCTGCACAAAAAAAAACTTAATCTTTGCCTGTAATATGCAATACATTTTGTTAATAACATATACTGTTTTCAGTGGGACATAATTCTTTTTAATGCTTAATATTGTTTTCATCAATGCTAGAGATATGTGGTTTACGCTATATATTGGCAACTCGCGCACCGAATTGGGTTAAAATATCTTGGCTATTTTTTGAAGGTACAAAAATTTTCCAAAAGAAAACACAAAATTGTTTCAGAAATGTAGTCGCATTTTCTAACGAATCTGGCCAACCCACGTACCAAAGGAATACGCTTCCCAAAGTTTCATCAAAATCGGTTTTTTGAGTTATTGTGGTTTCTCGTAGTCGTCTTGCCAATCTTTTAAGAAATTTTCTTAAATGACTCCGGTCTTACAAGATATGGTAACGCATATTCCCTTTCAGCAATGACTACGTTTTGCAGGCTTTCAAAATACACACCTAGCATATATCATAGGCTTCTTCATTAGAAAAATAAGGCATTATGAAAAAGTGACTTTTCAAATGTACAAATTTATTTTTCCAATAAATCGAAAATAAATAATAACAAAACAGAAATGTAATGTCGAAAGATTACTTCACTTTTGAAACATATCCGAGGAAAATAACTTTACCAGTTTGAAGTCCTCGCAATGTTACAGCTAATCTACATAAAACTATCAGAGACATTTTAAGAGATCTGGGATAAAATTTCACTACCAAAAAGGCTGAATTTTTGCATAATAAATGATGGGAAATATTTTGACTAAGTAAAATAACTAAGTAAATTTCTGTTATGAGTAACATTAGTTTAATTATGTTTCATTAGTTATGTTAATAATTATTGTTATCAGTTGTTTTAGTGGATATTCTTTTCATGTGCCTTTTCTAACGAGAGAAAATTTGTTAAATTTCGTTGGGGGTAACGGGCGTACTAGAAAAGTAAAGAAAAAATCCTCACCTTTTACATGTTTTTTTCAGATATATTTGGATAGAAAAAATATATTGATGTCCGGTTTTAACTGGTTTGTTGTTTCTATGTAATATTTTTAGGAAACAACATGATTGGTCAAAAATACGTAGCGCCTTCTAACATCCAAAATATTTATTATATTGGTTTAAATTTATAAATATCCTATTAGCTTAGAAGATCTCTTTGGGGCAAGACCAAGTTTGAAAAATTCGGTTAAGCAGAACCGGACTTAGGAGCGTTTTTTCAAAACAAGATTCCCACTCTCCTCACCTCTTCTTTGGTAAGATAAAATAAAATTCTTTCCAGAAAAAATATTCACATTTTCCCGAAGATTCTTATTTTTGCATTTTCAGTAGACCTTAATTAAGAATTTTTTGCAAAAAATAGGTTTTTTGATGTTTGATTTTCAGTTACGCCCTCTGGCGGTCCACCTACAACCCTGCAAATAATTTTCAGGCTTTTTGCGTGGCCACTTTCGTTATTAAATTTTTATACGGTTTCCGAGATACAGCCGGTCGCCACCCTTAGTGAATTACCCTGTATATATAAATATATTACATTTAATTTAAGTTAAATCCTTTTAATAAAAAAAATGTTCAAGATTCAAGTGGTTCGACAAATTTGTCTCTGAGGTCTTAAACTATTATTTTATTAACAAATGCATTGCAAAAAAAAACAGGTATTTCGAATATTGTTTTAGTACAGTCGGGACAAACTTAAATAAAATGTCTCATTTAAAAAATATTTATTCTATGAATTTTACCAATTCTTTTTGTTGTTTTATGGAAACAAATAATTTGCTTACATCCAGTTTTTTTTTTCTCCAATATATTTATTTAACAGTGAAATGAATTACATTGTCGCAATTTTTTATTTATTAAATAATTAAAAAATAGATTATACGTTTAACAAAATATTAGTCGCAAGTACACCATGATATTTGTCGTAATATTTTCGTTCATTATGTTTCAACGTATGTATGTACACTAAATTTTATAAAGACAGTAGATGTCACAGCGCATTCTTTGTTTTACACATGGATAACGAACTCAACATTTTAACTTATGGTCTATAGTATTCAAAACAAAGATTATAACATGTATCAGCAAAGGTATACGCATAAACAGGTTCTAGTATGACCTTTGACACAGCGGTAAACGATTCGTATATAACCGAAGATAAATTATATGTAGAGGGCGCCACCTCACGTAGAACATTGGAGAGGTCACTATAATAGGAGTGTGAACTACAGGAATTACAAATTATTATAACCTCTTGCACACTAAAATTAGAAGTTTGCCTTATAAGTAATATTTTCATCAGAGTAGATGATTTACAGCAGAATTAAATGAGACATCGTGTGTATGAGGTCATTACTTAAAAAGATGTTATACTACACGCTCATGTTCACACAGGAGGTAGCTTTAAATGCGATACAAACACACAAGCACACGCGCACGCGCACGCGCGCGCGCGCACACACACACTCACACTCACTCACTCACACACTGACCTGACCAGAAGTCCGCTTTTGACCAGGTTAATTATCAGTACCTATTCCATATTCTTAGATTAATGAACTTTGGATAAACTTTTACCAACCTTGTAAGAATAGGTATCATATTAACACGAGAATTCAAATTTTTTAAAGGTATTCGCCAGGGATGTCCTCTGTCAGGATTACTGTACATAATATAAATTGAACCCTTCCTGGCATTATGTATAAATAACCTAACTAGCCTACAAATTCCATCGTCTTATAGAAATCTTACCACCACCGCTTATGCTGATGACGTCTCTATTTTCATTTCTAATGAAGGTGATTTCCTCTGCTTTAACCAAATATTTAATATATATTCAAATCAGTCAGGCGCAATCCTTAACAGAGAGAGAAATCACGAGAATACTGGACAGGCTCTTGGAGGGGGAGAATTGACAGACCACTGGGATTTGACTGGTCAACTAATAGGATCAGAGTTCTTGGTATCACCTTGTCACACGATTTAAAGCAAGACGTTTATTAAAATTACGAACTTGTGACGCAATAACTCTTACAAAAGTGGTCGCTAAGAAAAAATATACTGTGTATAATCGGACGAAAAGTAGTAATTAATCAGTATGTGGCACCCATTAAGTGGCATACATTGCAGATTATCCCGTTCACGAGTAAACAGCTAGATAGTTTCCAAAACATGGTAACTGACTTTATATGGAACGGAAAACATTGGGTTTCAAAAAAGGATATATGTGTTTCGATAAAAAATGGTGGGTTAGGTTTAGTACATATACCTTCAAAAGTGAGAATGTTCCGATGTTGGTTACTTAATCGATTATTCGAAACAGACAATAAACCCATGTGGTCAAATATATTGAACCATCTAATAGAATCAGGCAATACCATTGGATTATCATGGCAATATTTGTTTGTAAACAACATGAGACAATATTCCAGAGAAACAAGTCCATTTGTATAGTCGCTGTTTGAAGCTTGTGAAATTGACGTCTTCAAAATTACGAACTATGGAAATTCCATAGAAGATATCAAAAATATGCCATTAGTGATGTCAAAACTTAACGATGTGGGCATTAAACCTCCTATTTTTATCATTAGATGGGTACAGTTGGGAGCTAAACTAATGGGAGATCTTATCCGAAACGGCCGATGGATGTCAGAAGAAGCTGTACAGATCAAATTTCTTTCAGGTAGTTCACTTATTATACAGGAAAATATGATGGAAAAATATCGTCTTATGAAAGAACATTTTCCTTTACCGGCGAAAGACAATACAGATCACACAACTCCAAAACAATTAAATTCTCTGAAGATGACCAACCTGAGACACAGCTCAACAAACATACCAGGAGAAGATTGCAAACAGTACTGACTATGAACAACCTGGGACTTAGCCTTAGTAACCCACTTCCAGGAGCTTGGATTGATGAACAAATCAATTGGAATTCATGTTTTAATTCACTCACCCCAGGCTTCATAGCAGATGTAAGATGGATATTTTGTAAAAACCGCCTATCAGATCCTGTTTTCCTAAAAAGGGCAGGTTTTTTCGCATCAGACAACTGTCCGTTTTGCATTGCAACAAAAGGGACGGCATGGCACATGATCGTAGATTGTATTAAGGTACAAGAAATATGGGGCCTGCTGGAGCTTATGCTATGCAGACTCTTGAATAGGCAACGTATAGAAGTTAAAGACATTATTTGTGGTTTTCATACAAGCTGTAGAGAAAGTGTACTTGCCAACTTCTTGTTAAATCTCACTATCAGTACCATATATAGACTCTCGTTGAACTACCTAAAACAACAAATCAGCCTACCGTCATATAAAATGGTTTTTGTAGCAAAAATCAATGCAAGAATTTTAACCGAATATGCATGGTACATGGGAAAACACAATCTAGCCATTTTCGAAAGTAAATGGTGTGTTGATGGTATTCTATGCTTTCTTCATCAAGATACTCTCCAGTTTTCGTCTCTTATGGATTAAATTAAAACTAAAAAACAATAGTGCGAATATTTCTATATAGTGTGTACATAAAAATGAATAATTCTTATATAATTAATTTATATATATATATATATATATATATATATATATATATATATATATATATATATATATATATATATATATATATATATATATATATATATATATATTTGTGTGCGTGCGTGCGTGTGTGCGTGCGTGCGTGTGTGTGTGTGTGTGTGACAGACTGTGATTCTAGTTAGTAAGATATATATATATATATATATATATATATATATATATATATATATATATATATAGGATAACAGGATTGATAACACGGCATTTATGTACTATACAAGGAGAAAGGTTTAAGGGCAAAGCCGCAAGAAGACAACCGCAAACACGTAAGCCTGAAACAAATATATATATATATATATATATATATATATATATATATATATATATATATATATATATATATATATATATATATATAAGCATATAAAAATTCGATACTGACTCCGGATATGGGTTCTAGGGGTCCTGGTTCGCGCTCATTTGCAAAAAAATTTTCAAAATTCAAAAGTCGGAATCTCCCCATTCATGAATTTTTTCTACGAAAATTCACTAACATGGTATTTTGATATAAACCAGTATGAAATCATTAAACCTGAATATTTGAGACACATATTAAAAACAAAAAATACAAGTGAAGTGAAGAATGTAAATATTGAAAAATATTGCTAAAATTAATTTCCATTGTGTTCTATGCAAGTTTGGCAAAATTTCCTTATTCTACGCAAAGCGTTTAAGGGGATAACGAATCTCGCCTCCAGAGTTCTCAGTTCTGTTTCCACGGCGTTACGCAAATCTTCCTTTGTAAGATGCTTAGTACGGAAATTTTTATTTTTTTGGTATGCCCACCAAAAAATTCAAACTGGGTAATCTGGAGACCGGGCGACCATCCTACAAGACCATGGATGCCTATCCACTGATTAGGAGACAAATTATCTAAATATAGTGTTACTGTTTGTGTTGTGCGCTAGAGCACCCAAAGAGCGTTCCTGTTGGGCATATCCAAGGCCTACAAAACGACTTCCAACGCAGCACTGGCGGTGCTGGCGGGATGTCCACCTTTGTGGTTGAAAGCACAGTAGCGGCATATAAGATGGGAACACTCAAAGGCGGCAAATTTTGAGGGAAAACCAGCGTACGTAAAAGGATCGCATCCGGCGGAGCAGAGGATGACCTGCGTGATAATAGAAGGAGCAGAAAAGACAACAGGACGGTGGATATACACAGGCGCGTCGATAGCCGGAGTCGCAATTCGTAAAGATCTGATGACCTATGAAGACAACGTAGTGATCGAAAGCAAAGGGCTAAAGCTACAGGGCGGGTACCCGGTGCATATGGCAGAATTGTTGTCGGTGGGTACGGCAGTGGAAAAGGTCGCCACTCTACAGGATGTAACGGTCAACATCGCTTCCGGCAGCAGAGTCGCCCTGCACATGCTCACCAGGACGAATGGAAGAACGGCTGACAGTATCCACAGAGAGGTGGATCGTGCAAGAACAAAAACAAATCTGTGATGGGGTAATGACCCGTTCGAAGGTATTCCAAAGGCTGACGCGAGCAAAAGCCGCTAGAGGTGAGCCCTTGGGTCACGAGAGGGTAGAGGCTCCGGTGACGAGTAGAGTGCTCAAACGAAGCGCCAAGGCTTTTTAAATACATGGGTAAAGATTTACGCTCCGGTTACGAGTAGAGTGCTCAAACGAAGCGCCAAGGAGAACACTAACCTGGAGTGTCAGAGGCACTGCGACGAGGATGCAAAGGGTAGGACCACGTACCGATACATAGAGAGCGTGTGTGCGGGCCTCAACGGCTGGAGTCACAGGGCAGTGTGGGCTTGTTGACTGGCCATGGTCCTTTCAATGCTACTTTAGTAGGTTTAACCAAAGGCCCAGAACGGGAGAATGTGGGTGCGGAAACGGAGAGCAGGAAACAGCAAGTCATGTGCTGAAAGACTGCCAGATGGAAAATCGTAGGATGGCAAGAGAAAATTTTGCGAGAAAACAGAACAGGGTTAAAGGTTGCTATCCGTTCAAGGGAACTAGGTCTACCCAGAACGAGGAAATCAGGAAATTTCAATCAATAGGCAGCGGAAATGGAGCTGGAAGAAAGCGAGGGCGCCGAATAGAGAAATAGATGAGATCTCGGAAAAAAAAGTGTGGAGTGAACGTTCGTGTGAATGTGAAGAGGGTTGTATGGGTCTAAGGTCTTAAATTACCTGCTGATTTTTTAGAGTGGGGAGGTTGTAGGGGGTTCCTTTGAGGGTGGCTTCGACCTGCCAATGTAGGAGGATACCATGACCTAAGTCTGCGGAGGGGAATGCAGGGGCTTCGGCCTCAAGATCATAAACTGGAGCACCATCCTGTTGAAAAAAAAATATGCAAAAGAGCCAATGGAAAATTATTACATAACTTTTTCCAGTATTTCTTAATACCTATTTGCTCTCAAGCTCCCAAAATTAATTTTATTTCCCAATACAAAACAAGAAACACTAAAGTCGAATCGACCTGCTGCTCCCGCGGAATAAACGCCGTTGTGCATCTTCTGGATAAATATTTTGAAGTATTTTGTATTTAAATTTTTTAAATTCATGCACTTTAATTATTTCTTGAGCCCTGGATTTTAGAACCCCTACAACATCTTCAGCTTCTACATGAATTTGTAGGATCCGTTGCTGCACTGGCCACCACAGTTCTTGGGTTTCCTGCTCAGAAACTTTATATTTTTTTCGGTCGTAGCTGTTAAAATGGCCCTAAATCAATAAGTTTCTTTAAAATTATCCTCAATATAGCTTTACACGGGTGTCTTCTTTCGGAAAACCTATGAAAATATCTAATATATATTTCGAATAATTATTGCGATCCTTGATTCGATTTTTGTTGCATTCTATAAACAACCCAACATGTCATATTTCTCATAATTGACAAAAGATATATTCGCGGCCATATCACCTTAATTGAATTCAAAATCACAATAAACGAAAAAAGAATTAATGACTTAGATAAGTATAACAATTTGACAGGTAAA
>OZ023267.1:82419405-82479405 GCA_964006375.1 Tillus elongatus
AGTTTTAAATGTCATTTACTTACATACCTTAAGGTAACAAGACCCAACCATTTAGTAACCCTAATTGAATTCTAAAAAAAAAAATACGATTAAAAACAGTTTCTATAATCAGAATTTGGCACCCATATAGGTGCTTAGCCAAGACTAAGCCACCTATAAATGATAAACCTAGAAAACCAACAACTAAATCATAAGGGGCTGCAAAATTAGCCAGTGCTTGTATGTTCTTATTAATTTTTATTACTGCAAATATAATTAAAGAATCCGCCTCTGTAAAAGGTAAAACAACCATTGCAATATTAATTTAAAATTTTCTTTAATTACGTTATTTCACTCATGTTTATTTAAACGTTACGCCCAACAACACGCAAACTTAATATAATTTCAGTTTTAGTACAAAATGTGCTTTCTACTTAGCTGAAGCTATCAACCTCATACAAGAGCGTCAACCGATCTTTTTCCTATGCAATAAGGCTTAAAACAAAAGTGATATTAAAAGTTAACATTTATAGTCATAGATCACAGTCTTAATTGTGGTTCGCTACGAGAAGGACACAGCTGATAGTGATTGTGATAATAAAATAAAATATTGTGGCGAATTTTTTTTATTTTTATTCGCTATTGAGGAGATCTGTGTTTTTATATATATATATATATATATATATATATATATATATATATATATATATATATATATATATATATATATATATATATATATATATATATATATATATATATATATATATATATATCCGACCGATAACTCAAAAAATAACGGACCGATCTTGATAAAATTTGCAAAGTGCCTTCTTTTTGCAAGTGGCTTGGATAACTTCGTTAGCCAGGAAAATCGGACCAGGTTTTCCCGGAAAATTTTGTGTTTTCTTTATAAAAAAAATCATATCTCCGGAAATAACAAAGTAAGGGGAAGGCTTAAAACAAAAGTGATATTAAAAGTTAACATTTATAGTCATAGATCACAGTCTTAATTGTGGTTCGCTACGAGAAGGACACAGCTGATAGTGATTGTGATAATAAAATAAAATATTGTGGTGAATTTTTTTTATTTTTATTCGCTATTGAGGAGATCTGTGTTTTTATATATATACATATATACATATATATATATATATATATATATATATATATATATATATATATATATATATATATATATATATCCGACCGATAACTCAAAAAATAACGGACCGATCTTGATAAAATTTGCAAAGTGCCTTCTTTTTGCAAGTGGCTTGGATAACTTCGTTAGCCAGGAAAATCGGACCAGGTTTTCCCGGAAAATTTTGTGTTTTCTTTATAAAAAAAATCATATCTCCGGAAATAACAAAGTAAGGGGAACCAAATTTGGTACGCGTGTTTGTATTATAAGGAGTGAACCATGTACCAAGATTTAGGTCTGCAAGCTAAAAGACAAAAAAGTTATGGGCAATTAAAGAAAAAAATTTGGGGTTTTCCTCAAAACGTCAAACTCGCAATATTAAACGTCAAAATTGGCAATGTTTATGGAAAGAATGTGAAACAAATACCGTTTGTGAAAAGAAAATGTTGCAAGAAGAGTGTTCTGCAAACCCTCAAGTTTCAGATTCAACCGTCATTGCCCTTCATTTTACTAAAATATTTACAGAATATCCATTTCAAATAGACCCTTTCTCTGATGCTTTGGCTGTCAGTTTAGTTAAGTTTGGTGGCTTTTTGGATATTTATTTGTAAGTTTAGTGAAGTTTATGGTTTAACGGTCTATAATTTTTTTAGCTAATTATCGTAGAACAAATTTGTTAATGCGTTTTTGCATTTTTTTTATCGAAATATGATGCGTTTATAAGAAAAAAATCTGGACGCAGTAAGTGCGTTGTGATAGCGAATTTTCGGTAAATTTGCAGATTAGCTCCCGAACGCTGTTCAAAAAACTGTTTTCAGAAACCTGCCTAGGCCCCCCCTGGATCCACAAACCCCAAGAAAAATTTCTTGCTCACACCCCCCAAGGAAGTTACGGAAGTTACAGCACCCTGTATAATGCTGTACTGATATCTCGTGTTAGTAGAGTAATAGGATCGAAGCAGTCGTTCAACACGGAAATACTAAAACCGCTGAATAATCATAGTCGACATAATTATTTAGTTTAAGTTGTTTTATTTTATAATGTTAGCTAAGCACATTCGAGTTTATATATACAAGTAAGATACAATATTATGTTAGAATTTATTAAGAGTGTTTCAACATTAAACATCGTGTATTTCTCCTTTGTTTTAGAATTATAATTAAACTTGTTGTAATTTCGAAATAAAGTTTTTTTGTTTTGAAGTGCCAAAAGGGCACTATCCAAAACTGGCGCAGTCGTTAGTTAAGGTTTAAGTGTATTTTTGACAAAAATCGCAAAGGTACACGTCGATTTTTATCGTTAAAAACCTGCAACCTACAAAATTTAAAGTGACAAACATCGTCAACGAGGAAGGACATCATCGCCAACCTCAACAGCAGAAGCCACCACTAGCAGAAGAAAACACAGCCACAAAAGGAAGGACATCATCGCAAACCTCGAAGGGCCAAGTCAAGTATAGATAGAAGTGACCAAAAATCGTCAGCGAAGAAGGACAACATTGCCGACTTCATAATTAAGCATATGGAAAAATTATTGTGAGTAATTTTCATTATCCTTTATATATTTATCCCATAAATTTTATAACTGTGTATGTCTGACTCAGATAAAAATTTTAACAACATTTCTAGACAAAATATTATTAAACCAGCCAAATTAGTGTTAAATTTAGAAAATAATTTTACGTTAGAAAATACAAATATTAAAATGACTGAACAAAACGTTGCTGCACAAACCAAAATTAAATCTTATCATATTAATGCAATCCCAGTTATGACGGGGATCAAGCCACTTAGGCATTATTTATTGGAGCTTGTGAAAATTTCTTAGCATCTTTTGTTGATACACAAAATTTAAATAATGACCGCAATAATTGGATTCTTAGAATAATAGTTAATAAACTAGAGAGAAGAGCAAAATCTTTAATAGCTAGTAGAGAAGATGCCACAAATTGGCCCCGAATAAAACTTCTCATACAACAATATTTTTCAGACCAGAGAGATGAAGATTGTTTAGCTAGAGACTTAATGTTACTTAAACCGAATCAAAATGAAATGCCCTATCAATTTGGTATGAGAATACAAGATGCTAGAAGTTTGCTACAAAGTAAATTAAGATTAACTATAGATGATAACAAAATTCGTTTAGTAAAAAATGAAATTTATGACAAAATGGTCTTGCAGACCTTTTTACATGGACTGCACGGACAATTAGGACTTGCAATTAGATTACAAAAACCGATACATTTGGAGCAAGCTATGGCATCAGTCGTAGAGGAAGAAAATTTCCAATATGGCGAAAAACAAATGAAATATATATGCATACTAACACACCTAATAAAAATAGTAATAGTAACAATTTCCAAAATAAACCATTTCAAAATAGTTTTACTTCTCAAAATCTAGGTAATTTTCATAAACCATTTTCTAGTAATCAACCATTTAATCAAAGACCATCTAATTCACAATTTTCGAGAAATAATTTTCCACAACTAAATTCTTTTGAGAGAAAACAAAACATTCAACAACAGAGACCCAATTATCAACCTGTTTCACAAAATTTCGCAAGAAATTCTAATAGAAATGTTTTCCGATCCAACCCTAATTTTGTTCCAACTTATAAGCCTACTCCTATGGAAACTTCCACCAGAAATCATAGACCGACAAATACCATACCTAATACACAAAACAGACGATATACGAGTGAGGAACTTTATCATCACGAAGTACAATTTGACAGACCTATACAAAACAATGACTACAACGACACAAATTTTAGTCAAGGAAATTATGAATATAAGGAAACAAATTCTTAATATTATGAACCTGATAACTTTTCAGAACCTTACCCTGAAAATTAGTATGAACCTAGAGATAATTTTAATGATTATACCGAACATGAAGAAAATTTTCATTCGAGCCTGAATTTAGATCAGAACAGATAATACAGGTTAATTTAGATAATTGCCCAAAACTACCCTATGTAATCGTGCCTGGTATAAATTTAAAATTCATGTTGGATAGTGGTAGTACGAAATCTTTATTGTGCCCATCTTTAGCTTATACTTATTACAAAAATTTTATAGAAAATGAATATTTTCAAATCAAATCCGTCCATCAGACAAGTACACATAACGAAATTGCAAAAATTCCCTTACCATTAATGTTTAACACAGGAAAAGCAAAATATAAATTTTACATTTTTAATATTAGTAACCAATATCATGGTCTGATTGGCTCTGACTTATTACAAAGGTTAGGAGCCAGAATAGATTTTAAAAATAGAAAATTAATTACAGATCAGTGGCGATTTCTCCTAGTGAGCTAGGTGTGCGCCACACACCCTAAAATATAATTAAAATGTGCACAGTTAAATATGTTTTATTTCTTTTTCCCTTAGTCTTAATACACTACATATGTTATGACAATCGATTTAATTTACTTATTTGATTTCATAAATAGTCGGTTAATAGTGACTTGAAATGAAGTCGGCACCACGTCTTCATTCAGAAAATATGAGTAGGTCAATAGCAACTGGGAATGAATTCGGGTCGGGTTAGGTGTGCGTTGTTATTTCCGAACAACTTCACTCGACAGAGCTGTATTGGTATACAATACAGTCCTCCACCCATGTGTTTAAAATAGTAAGGAAATACCATTGCTTTTAACACTGCAGTGAGCGGTAAAAATACCGCTCAAGACAAATGAATGGAACGCCGGTTTAACAAACGTTGTGATAGCATTATTTACAAACATTACAACTGCGCTTGCCTGGACCACAGTATTCTAGAATTAAAGACTATAATACATTTTAGTAAATTTTCGTAGAAAAAATTCACTAATGGGGAGATCTCGACTTTTGAATTTTGAAAAATTGTTTGCAAATGAGCGCGAACTAGGACCCATATCCGGGGTCAGTTTCAATTTTTATATATAAGAATTTAATTTGAGTCAAGTTTTAAAATATAGAAATTTTTGATTAAAATGAAGAAACTGATTTCAAGTACCATCCATATTTCTAGAAATTGTAATGGTACATAATGAGGTGAGGTAATTTTGGAGATTAGAAATCAGATGACAGAACTTTAGAACAATTGACATTTAGATTAAAATTTAGTCAAAATTGCATCATTTGCAGTCACAAGTTTAGACTTATTTGTAAGATGCTTTGTACTATTTATATAACAATAAACTATAAACTATATATATATATATATATATATATATATATATATATATATATATATATATATATATATATATATATATATATATATATATATATATATATATATATATATATATATATATATATATATATATATATATATATATATATATATATATAGGTATCACACCGATTACTCAAAATATAATCGGCCGATTTTGATAAAATTTGGCATGTACCTTCCTTCTGTAAATGTATTGGATAATTTCGTTAGTCAGGAAAATCGGACGAGTTTTTCCGGGAAAATTTTGAGTTTTTATTCGAAAAAAATTTGTATCTCAAAAAATAAAAAAGATAAGATAACCAAATTTGGTAGTTAGGTTTACGATATAAAAACTAAACTATACACCAAAATTTAGATTTCTATGTTGCAAGATAAAAAAGTTATAATAAAATATTTTGTGCCAGATCATTTCTATGAAAATTCACTACCATAACGCACTTGCTGTATCCAGTATTTTTACACATTTTATTATTTAGTACCATATTAACATTGAACTACTTTTAATGTTTACAGTTTTCACCCCGTTCCGGACAGTGCTAACGCTAACACAAATTTGTGTGAAGAGAAGAGCTTGATAATAATTCCATGTTCTTTTCGTGTTTTAAAGTTTTAAGTGACTTTTTAATTTGTTAGTGTTGCAGTGGGAAATTAATTTATTTATCTACGTATCATTCCCATATAGGTCGAATATATATATATATATATATATATATATATATATATATATATATATATATATATATATATATATACATTTAGTGTTAATAATTTTTAAAACCTAAAACCACCACTAACAGCAACTCGTTACCGCACACCCGAACATTTTGGTCAGGAGACGCCACTGTTACAGATAAAGCAGTAATTCCACTTTATTTGCCGTCTGAACAACATAATACTTATAAAAGAACGTATCAAAATTTTAAAATTGAAATAGAAGCAAGAACAGAGAAAATTATTAAAATTCCAGTTTCTTGTTCCACAAATACTGGCGTTTTATCGAAATTAACATTGCGACCTGGAGTAGAAATACCAGAGTAACGTAGATCATGGTTTTTCATATGTGAGTGTCTTGAATAGTACAGATAAACATGTACAAGTAATATTAAACTCGCCATTGAAACTTGACCCAATTACGGAAACAGAATTAAATTTCACTGAACACATTGACGAACACATGGACGTAGATTTCTCAGGGATAGAATTAGAATATCTTCAAAATCAAAATTTAGAAAACTTAGAGTTGATCATTTAAATATTGAAGAAAAAACAGCAATTGAAGCTTTATGTAGGGAATATAAAGATATATTTTATTGTGAAGGAGTCCCTCTCACATTTTCACATCAAATAAAACATCATATTAGATTATCTGACCCAGACCCAGTTTATGTAAGACCATATCGCTTACCCCATGTTCAACAACAAGAAGTTAAACGACAAGTAGACGACTTACTAAAACAAGGTATAATTCGACCATCCTGTTCCCCATGGTCCAGCCCTGTATTAGTGATTCCAAAAAAAGGACAGCAGTGGTTAACAAAAATTTCGTATGGTAATAGATTATCGTAAATTAAATGCCAAAACTATCCCGGACAAATATCTTCTTCCTAATATTTCCGACATCTTAGACAAACTTGGACGAAGCCAATATTACACGACTCTTGACTTAGCTTCTGGTTACCATCAAATTGAAATGGCAACAGAAGATATTGAAAAAACTGCCTTTTCCACTCAGGTCGACCATTTTGAGTATATGCGCCTACCTTTTGGGGTAATCAATGGGCCACCCTGTTTTGAGCGCCTAATGCAAAATATTCTGAGGGGTATACAAAACGAAAAATGTTTTTCCTACTTAGATGACATCACAGTATTTTCAACTTCTCTTCAGGAACATATTGAAATACTAAAAGACGTATTTGAAAGATTAAGACAGGCCAACCTAAAAATTCAGTTCGATAAAAGCGAATTTCTAAAGAAGGAAGTAATGTATCTTGGGCATATAATCACAGATCGGGGGGTGAAACCTAATCCAGATAAGATTAAGGCCATAAAACAGTATCCACTTCACAAGACCCGTAAAGAAATCAAAGGCTTTTTAGGTCTTGTAGGGTATTATCGAAAATTTATACGCGATTTTGGAAAATTGACTAAACCACTAACTAAATGCCTTAAGAAAAATGCCAATATAAGTCATGACAAAGATTTCATTGGGTCTTTTGAAACTTGCAAAAACATTTTGATGAATGACCCTATCTTACAATATCCCGACTTTACAAAACCCTTTATTTTGACGACAGACGCTTCAAATGTAGCTTTAGGGGCAGTGTTATCGCAAGGACCTTTAGGTAGTGATAAACCAATAAGTTATGCATCTCGCACCCTAAATAATAGTGAACAAAAATATTCGACTATAGAAAAAGAGCTTTTAGCTATAGTTTGGGCGACTAAATACTTTAGGCCATATTTATACGGACGTAAATTTTACATTTATACCGATCATAGACCATTAGTTTGGTTAATGAAATTAAAAGAACCAAATTCAAAATTAACTAGGTGGAGATTGAAATTGGAAGAGTACGACTATGAAATTATATATAAAAAAGGCAAATATAATACGAACGCTGACGCATTATCTCGCATACAGGTCAGGTCAGGTCAGGTCAGGTCAGGTCAGGTCAGGTCAGGTCAGCTCTAGATGATGAGATTTCATCTACGTTTAACAGTAATGAGAGACGTTTACAGGACTTTGACCGTGAACTAAATACACCTCCTTTAAGTATGATATTACCACAGCCGACAAATGAATATATACCACATATGACTCCACCGGAAATGCCTTTTATCCCAATAGAAATTCCTAATAGTCCAAATTCAGAAGATATCCCTTTAAGTGAACTAAGACGTAATTTACTCGCACAAAAACCAACTGAAAACTCGGACGAAAGTGATCATTCTCAAGTAAATGTTGAACCGAAAAAAAGTATACAAATATCTGAAAATCCCATAGAAAAACAACCGAATCAATATTATATTTCCCCAGTAAATTATAATCCCAGACCAGTAAAACAGGTAAAAATTTATAATCAAACTAAATACTTAGTGCAAATTCCTCGACAAAATAATAGAGAGTATATTGTTAAATTTTTACGAGATTATACCGTTTCAAATAAACGTTATTATTTTAATTTTGAAACCGATCAATTATATAAGGACTTTAGTAATATTTACACTGAACTATTTAATGATAATGGCCCTGAAATAATAATCTGTCCGAAACGTAGAATTCCTTTGGCCGACACAGCTGATATTCAAGAAGTAATACAAAGTTATCACACCTCTAAAACTAATCATCGTGGTATTAATGAGACACTTAAAGAAGTAGCTAATAAATATTATTTTTTACACATGAAAGGAAAAGTTACTGAATTTATAAATAATTGTGAAATATGTAAAAGAGCAAAATATGACCGTAACCCACCTACTATACCTTTAATGCTTACAGAAACTCCAAGTAGACCTTTCCAAATTTCACATATATATACATTTATAATTGAAAATCAAATTTATTTAACTTTAATTGATTCATTTTCCAAATTAGGGCAAGCAGTAGCTATTAGTAGTAAAAATCCAATCGAAACCTGTAATGCTTTAATTCAGTATTTTTCTTACTACGGAACACCCGAGCAAATAGTAAGTGACAATGGTTCAGAGCTATGCTCAGAAACTGTAAAACAATTATTTAATTTGCACAATATAAAAGTTCATTTCACCACCCCCAGAAATCCAAATTCTAACGGTCTCAGAACGCTTGCATTCAACTTTATTAGAACACATACGCATATTACGTCAAATTTATCCAAAAGACCCGATAACAAAAATTATGTGTTATGCGATTATGGCATACAATCATTCCATTCGTTCAGCCACAAATTTTACCCCTTTCGATATTGTCTTAGGTCATACTTCTAGTAGAGATGTGTATGATATAAACGATCAACAAAAACTCTTGCAAGAGTACCTATTACAACATAAAAATAAACTAAATTTAATGTACGAAAAAATTAAAGAGAATTTAGAAAAAAAAAATTAAGAGTTGTGTCCGGCAGAAATTCCAAAGATGATACCGCTTTATTTAATAAGGAAACACATGTATATACTAACGTAGATAAACGAAATAAAAATAATCCGAAATTCGAAGGTCCATTTGAATTGATAAAAGTTACAGATAAAAATGTTGCATTAATTAGAAAAAATAAACAAATAGCTAAACGACATCTACGAAATCTAAAACGACCTAATGTTTCAGGTCAATCCTCTTCCTCACCCATGTCCTTGGACAGGTAGAGTTTAACAGACTGAATGACAACCCTGGACTGCTACCCCTAAAAATAGGAACTATGCAAAACGCAATCGATAAATGAACATTGATTAGAACGATTGAACTACAACCACTTTTACAAGACTTTAACTTTTTACAAAACACATCCTATCACCTGAACATCTTTATACAAAACTCCCCTTATAATGAATCCTATTATGAAGAACTACGAAACTCTCAAAATATGTTATTCCATGAAATAAGTGAAACTAACAAAATTTTCAAACAAATTATACCATCAAGTTTAAATCGAAAAAAGAGAGGTTTGATAAACGGACTCGGAACAGTAATTAAGTCAATCACAGGAAATTTAGATGATAATGATGCTAAACGTTATGACTCAACAATTTTAGAGCTAACTAGTAACCAAAATAAATTAGAAACAATTCAAAAAAATCAAATGTCACTAACGGAAACCGCTATTACCAAATTTAATCAAACAGTTTGCATTTTGACTAACAATCAAAAAAATATAGTAGACCGTATTGAATTTGTAACGAAAAATTTTGAAGCTGAAGACTTAAGACAGGATTACATGGACATAGTAATCATAGCTCAAATGTTCTTTGTTCAGTTAATTACCGAAATAACGGGAATTAAAAATATTTTGCAATAACATTTGCCAAATTGAAGACTATGCATCCCTCTATTTTAGAAACAGATGATTTATTGATAGAGCTTAATAAAATTCAGAGACATAAAGTAAATTTGCCATATAAGGTAAATATAGATAATATGGCCCTTTATGAAGAAATAATTACTATTAAAAGCTATTACAAAACCACTCAGTTAACATTTATTTTAGATGTACCTTTGGTTGAGTCAGTATATTACGATTACTATCATTTATATGCCTTTCCCATTCGTAATAGTTTGACCCACACATTCCTAACATTAATTCCCCATTCAAAATACCTTTCCTTGAATGATGAAAATTACAAACTCCATGATGGACCATGTCGAGAAGTCCGACCAACTGAATTCCTGTGTCAAGCTCAAACAATGAATCACATCAGTCCAAACAGCCCTTGTGAAATACAATTAATAAAGTTCTCCACCCAGTATAACAATTGTGAGCATCACCAAATTTTAATAGAAGATGTGAAGATTTAGAAGATCAGCGAAAGTAAATGGATTATCATCTCTCCAGTAGAAAATATAGTCAACTACAGATGCAGCGATGACCGTAAAATCATGGCCATAGATGGTAGTTATTTAGTAAAAATAGAAGAAGGCTGTGAGGTAAAAATCAAAGGACAAACCGTAAGTTTTCATCAATTGAAATTAAAAAACTTTTCTATGTGCCGTTACCCGAACTCAAATTTAGTGAACTGTCTATGAACTCAAAACTTAACATTATGCCTTTACATCTAGAATCTATAAATTTAGATGAATTGAATTTAGTGAAATCCCAACTACAGCATCAGAAGGAGTTACTACAAACAATAAGTGTTCCTGTAATTCATACTTCGATAAGTGTTTTTACTTTAACTGTTTGTGTTCTTTTATTAACAGTAGCATGTTTCTGTTTTTGGAAATTTAATGGCAGAATAACCAGTTCCGCAGCCGAGTCCAAAATCGTCAACGAAATTAAGAAGACCCACGAAGTTCCCCTGGAGGACATCAATTACAAGATTTAGGTACCCTAAATCTCATCTGGCAAGGGAGGAGTTACAGCACCCTGTATAATGATGTACTGATATCTTGTGTTAGTAGAGTAATAGGATCCAAGCAGTCGTTCAACGCGGAAATACTAAAACCGCTGAATAATCATAGTCGACATAATTATTTAGTTTAAGTTGTTTTATTTTATAATGTTAGCTAAGCACATTCGAGTTTATATATACAAGTAAGATACAATATTATGTTAGAATTTATTACGAGTGTTTCAACATTAAACATCGTGTATTTCTCCTTTGTTTTAGAATTATAACTAAACTTGTTGTAATTTCGAAATAAAGTTTTTTTGTTTTGAAGTGCCAAAAGGGCACTATCCAAAACTCGGGACCAGGAGTGAGTAGGGGTGTATAATTTTTTTAGCTAATTTTCGTAGAACAAATTCGTTAATGCATTTTTCCATTTTTGATCGAAATATGATGCGTTTGTAAGAAAAAAATCTGGACGCAGTAAGTGCGTTTTGGTAGCGACTTTTCGGTAAATTTGCAGTTTAGCTCCTGAACGCTTTTCAAAAAAACTGTTTTCAGAAAGCTGCCTAGCAACCCCCCTCCCCTCCCCTCGATCCTCAAATCACATGAAAAGTTCTTATACTACATTGTTTCTACTACATAGGCTATACCGATAATCAGATTGATGGCTGCTCGCATTTGCTATTAAAAACATTTTTATGGAAATTCACTTCCATAACACATTTGCTGCATCCAGACTTTTGAAAACTGTTTATATATTTTCAAACAATAAATTTATTTCGATGAAATATGGTACATTGTTTCTACTATATAGGCAACCAAGTTTGATGCCTGCTTTCATCAAAGAAAGACATTTGTATTAAAAATATTTTAAAGAAAATTCGCTACCATAACGCACTTGCTGCGTCCAGAGATTTTATTATTAATTAAATAAGTACTGGGCAAGGTAAAAATCCCCCGGATAGGGAAAAAGGAGTTCTAATGTATTGGAATGATGTACAGGATGACGATGAAACAATGGATACGGTATTTGATTCAGGTAACAAAACAAAAAATGATATCATGGAAAATAAACAAAAAGAAGCGGATCAAGTAAGTATAATTATTACAAATAAACATAATAAAATAGGTGAAGGTAATAATGATGAAACTTTGAATTTGGGTTGTAAAATACGCGTTGAAAATATACACGTTATTAATAATGTAAACAAAGCAGATCAAGATAAGAACGTAAAAATGGTAAATAATTTATATTATTTAAATGATAACGTGGTATAGGTACCTGGAAAATAATACAGGAAATATTTGTCGTGCTCATATAATAGGGACATCTAAATTAATTCAATTAGAAGCACCCACAATAAAAAATTACATAGTTAATATAAGTAGCGTGGGCAGAAATAGAATAAAAATAACATTGACAAACAGAAATAGTGCAAACAAACTGGTAATGTCGACTTACCTGAAATCAAAAAACTATAATGCATATATACCGAGATATCTAGTTAGACGACTGGGTGTTATAAAAAATGTTGACGAAGATATAACAGACGCAGATCTATTAAAAATAATTAAACCAGCCCCGGGAGAAAAAACATATGAAGTATACGAAATAAAACGTTTTTAACGCAAGGTTCTTGAAAGGAATAATAATAATAATGAGATAAGATATGTACCAACACCTTCAGTATTGGTTACATTTGGTGGTCACATACTACCAAGTAGAGTAATAATAGAGAGAATAATTTTTCCAGTGGAACCTCATGTTCAAAAACTATTTCAATGTTTGAAATGCCTTCGTTACGGGCATATGAGCACTCAGTGTAAGGCTAGGGAACGCTGTAGCAATTGTGGCGGGGAACATAATAGTGAATGTAACTCAGAAAACCCACCTTTCTGTATACATTGTAAAGGACAGCATCGTGCTACAGATCGCAAATTATGTACCGAATTTTTAAGACAAAAGTCCATAAAAAATATAATGGGACATGAAAATGTCTCTTATAAAGACGCTTTATACACAGAACATAAATACACAGAACTCAAATTCACCTTCAAATATGAGAACTTCAAACACAGAATTTCGACATCACTATACCACAGAACAGATAAAACGTAGACGTACTGACACACACGAATACAATACATCAGGATATAGCCAAGCACACACATACTAGCTACACCAATACTGCCCAGTGCTATCGGGGCGGCAAGGCCGCGGACGAGCCCTGGGGGAAAAAAAATACTGCCCAGATATCAACAAGTTACAAAGAATTACAACACAAATACAGCAGCATACAGGACAACTAATAGCGATGTTGAAAATAGAGAAAACATTAGCGAAGCTTTAGTTACACTAATTAGGGATATTTTCGAAGAAAAGAGCCGTAGTATTTTACAAGATAATTGGTTAGATCAAAAATTTTTTTTTTAAATTTCAACAACACACCACGAGGGCTTACAGCCTAAATACTATCGTACCGTGGGTGTTGACAAGGAGGAAAGAGGCAGCTTGTTAATTCTGGACTTAAAGGTTTGGAGGTTCGGAGGAGAAGGAAAAACATGTGCCGGCAAGGAATTCCACAACTTGGAAGTCCTCGGGACAAAAGAGCGGGCATAACAAGATGTCCTATGTCTGGTGACCTGGGCAGTAAAAGGGTGCATTCGCTCTGTTCCCCTGGTAGATCTGTTGGGGGCAGCAGGTGGGGGAACTATGGAGGAAAGCTCCTCTGAGCAGTGCCCGTGCAGATATCTATAAAAGATAGAGAGGTCACCAACGGCACGTTGGTGGGCAAGGGAAGGCAGCCTTTGGGTACGGTCACCGATGATACGTATAGCTCTCTTTTAAATGGAGTCCAGGATAGCGAGTTTAGAAGCGGCAGCTGCACCCCAGATGTGGGAGCAGTATTCGAGGTTTGGCCTTATTTGTGAGGTATATAAGGTATAGAGATTAGCTGGTGAAAAGTATTTGCGAGCCCGGAAGAGGAAATCTAATTTCTTAGCAGCCGCTTCTGCAATTGATGTGACATGTTGGTGCCAATTAAGATTTCGATCCACAGAAATGCCAACAAGAAAAAAGGACTCATTACTTTGAATAACTTGGTTGTTCATTGTGATGGGTCTAGGGCTGGTGTATCTCTTGTGAGAAAGAAAGCAAGACTTAGTTTTGGTGGGGTTGAATTGTACAAGATTTCTACTTCCCCAGTCTAATATTTTTTGGAGATCCACGGAGACAGAACCCTCCATGAGTCTGCGATCCTCATCCAATTGGGCTAAAGAGACAGGCTTACAATATTGTATATTTGAGTGGAGGGTGCTGTCATCCGCGTAACTGTGAACTGGGTTGGATGTGCTACAGAGGAGGTCATTGATGTGGAGAAGAAACACAATAATAAATAAAGATAAAGATTCAACAAATAATTTATCGCCAAAATGTTTAGTTGGAATTTTTTACAGTGGAATGCGCGGTCAATTACGTCGAATAAGGGGCGGTGTATATACGACTATAATATACATGTTGCTTTAGTCAGCGAAACTTGGCTGTCGCAAACTAAATAAACTACGCGCCAATTGAAGTGGAACACCTTAAATTTTAGATGCTGTTTGATCGTTTGTATCTCAACATCAAGTTCACCGACTCTGCTCTAATTTTCAGGATGACAAATGTTTTGTGGGCTTCTGATTGGTAGAGAATAACAGAATTTGCACTTACGTGCTACAACATACAGGGTGGAATATAAGTACATGTTTTTTCAGCAACATTTCAAACGATGGCCATTAGTCTACGAGGAGAGTTATATATATTTTTGGTATGCAATTTAACCACATATCTTGGTACCTCGGGACGTTTTCGAGATTTTATTAATATCGCAGCGCACTACGCTTTTATTATCAATTTTGCATTTTAGGTCAAATCCACCCTAAGTAAAAATGCAAGCAAACCCCATTGGTCCATGAGGCGGATTATGTTCGCTTTTCGTACTCAGTGCTATACCTCGGAACCCTCCCGAGATTATGTTGATATAGCGTTCCACTACGTTGCTGTCATCACTTTTGTCTTTGAGGTCAAATTAGACTCTTAACCACATTGTTTTTTTTTTTTCGTAAAACGTGCACTTCAATAGTCAAGGATTTGGGTTAGGTGAATTTTCGGTATGCAATTCAGAAGAACAGCTTAATAACTCGGGACATTTTCGAGATTTGATTAATATCGCAGCCCACTACGGTTTTATTATCAATTTTGCATTTTGGGTCAAATCCACTCTAAGTAAAAATGCAAGCAAACCCCATTGGTCGGTGAAGCGGATTATGTTCACTTTTTGGAATTCAGTGTTGAAGATTATCTCTATACCTCGGGACATTCTCGAGATTTTGTTGATATCGCGTTCCACTACGTTGCTGGCATCACTTTTGTGTCTGAGGTCAAATTAGACTCTTAACTACATTGTTGTTTTCGTAAAACGCGCACTTCCAATAGTCAAGGAGTTCAGTTATGTGAATTTTCGGTATGCAATTTAGGAGAACACCCTAATACCTCGGAACATTTTCGATATTTCATTAATATTGCAGCCCATTATGGTTTATATCATATTTTTTTTCGTAAATTTTCGATATGCAGTTCAGAATAACACCATAATACCGGGACGTTTTCGGGATTTCGTTAATATCGCAGCCCACTACGTTTATATAGTCAATCTTTTGTAATTAAGGTGTTCTTCTGAATTGGATACCGAAAATTCACCCAACCTAACTCCTTGACTATTGAAGGGCGCGTTTTACGAAAAAACAACGTGGTAAAGAGTCTAATTTGACATCAAACACAAAAGTGATGAGAGCAACGTAATGGAACGCGATATCAACAAAATCTCGAGGTGTCTTCAGCACTGAATACCAAAAGCGAACGTAATCCGCTTCATCGACCAATGGGGTTTGCTTACATTTTTACTTAGGGTGGATTTGACCTAAAATACAAAATTGATTGTAAAAACGTAGTGGGTTGCGATATTAATAAAATCTCGAAAACGTCCCGAGGTAGCAAGGTATATTTATAAATTGCGTCCAAATATATATATATATATATATATATATATATATATATATATATATATATATATATATATATATATATATATATATATATATCCTCGTAGACTAATTGCCATCGTTTGAAATGTTGCTGAAAAAACATCTACTTATATTTCACCCGGTATCTTGTAGCACTTAATCAGAAGCCCCAACACTTGTCAACCTGTGAAAATTAGAGCAGATTCGGCGGACTTGATTTTGAGATACAAACGATCAAACAGCATCCAAAATTTAAGGTGTTCCACTTCAATTGACGCGTAGTTTATATTCCGCTAAGCGGGTACAATATTTATAGAAAATATAGAGATGCCGGGTACCTGCGAAAAATAATTTGAATTATAAACCACTTCTTTCTGGTTTAAGTAAACCGAATGGTCTACAGTGCGTTGCGGGAGAAATATCGCAAGGTAACAGAGGACAAACAATAAATGTTAATTCTATATATGTAACACCTACAGCAAATATTTCTGCCCAGTAATGGAAACGATTTTTTAGCAACTTGAAAAAACCATTTATTTGTAGGGGGAGACTATAATGCCCACAATCTGGCTTGTGGCTACTTGTGAAAAGATATTAAGGGGAAAAGTTATTGGACGCTCTGGAAGACTGTAACTTGGTTTGTTAAAATACGGGTGCAGAAACTTTGGTCGAATTACCACAGAGCAGTTCCAGGTCAGCAATAGATATCACGGTTTCTTCTCCTGATATTGCACATTGTTTCGACTGGAAACTTCATGATTTTACCTTGGGCTCCAATCATTACGCAGTAACAGCCAAAATAATAATTTTCCACAAAATGTAAATAACAGTGTAAATAATAGTTTATCCAATGTTTATTTATCTGCATATAGCAATAAATGGAATGTAAATAAAGCTGATTGGACTCTTTTTTCTTACCATATGGAGCAAAATAATTTTGAGCATAGTCAAGAGACAGTTAATAGATATGATACCTTTTTTAAAAGAGTGAATGTTGCAAGTGAGCGATCAGTTACATTTAAGAAGAAAGGGTCTAATAAAAAATTTAATAAAGTCTGATGGAATGATAGTTGTCAACAAGCCATAGCCTGTCAAAATCAAGCCTTGCGAGACTATAAAAGAAACCCTAGCATGCAAAATTGTATTAACTACAAACAAGCCCAAGGAGGTGCAAAAAACAATATTAGAAAGTAAACGAAATTCTTGGAAAACATTCTGCAATAATTTAAATACAAATACTTCCATAACAGAGATATGGAATGAAATTTTAAAAAAATCAAAAATATTTATAAACCTTATTCGACACATGCAGTCGACGAACATTGGGCATATAATATATTATGTAAAATAATTGGGTTCAAAAACCTATTGATTATGAGACTGATCAAGAGGGACATGAGTTGCTTAAACCTATTCATTTCGGCGAACTCGAACTATCTCTTAAATATACAGCAAATTCGGCTCCAGGTATCGATAACTTACACTATTTAATGTTATCGAAATTACCCCATGTAGTGAAAATAGAACTACTTGAGATATTCAATCAAATTTTTGAATCTGAAGAAATTCCAAATACCTGGAAAATATATGTGGCCGTGTATTTCTTAAAACCTCAAAAAAAACACAAACAATAGATTCATACAGAGTGATAGGTCTAGCGTGTTGCGTACTGAAGACATATGAAAGAATGTTAAAAAACCGTTATAATCTTGGCTCGAAGTTAATCACAAACTTGGAAAAACACAGTTTGGTTTCAGAAAAGGTTGTTCAACAGCTGAAAACTTGACACACCTGATCACAGATATAAATTTGTCATTTACAAATTCAAAAGCTGCGGTAGCCTTATGTGTAGATATCTCTGGAGCATATAATCATGTTAACTTTGAGATACTAAAAAAGAAAATGGAAAACCTAGGTATTCCGAAAAACCTAATCAGAAAAATTTTGAAACTATACTAAAATCGACAACTGTTTCTCAAAGTTAACGAAAAATTAATTGGCCCAAGAATAACCAACATAGGATTGCCCCAAGATGGAATTTTAAGCCCATTACTATATCTTATACGACAGATTTAGAAAATTTTCTGCGTGACATTGAAGTTTTACAGTTTGCAGACGATGTCTGTATATACGCTAAGGACTTAAACACTGAAGAAGGTATAACACAGCTTAAAAAAGCAACGGAAAAATATGAGGTATGGTGCTATAAAAACGGTCTATCTATGTGTGCAAAAAAATCTGTTGTGTATATTCTCCAGAAAACGTGCAATAATGCAAGAAAATGTAAAACTAGGAGCATCAAGCTATCCAGTTATGGCTAAAGTGACTTATTTGGGGATTACGTTGGACCGAAAATTATTGTGGAAAGATCAAATAGATAACACAATAAAAAAACCGGAAAAGGGCATTAATATTCTTAGAATGGTAACACATACCAGCTGGGGTGCAAATCCAGCAATATCTCTGATCTTCTACAAAGCCTTTATAAGATCGGTTATGGATTACGGTGCCATATTTTACCATCAAGCAGCAAACGTGCATCTCAACAAGTTAGCGATAATTCAAAAGAGATGTATAAGAATCTGCTTGGGGGAACTCAAAAGTACCCCTATAGATAATCTAAGAGCAGAAAGTGGCGAGACGCCCCTATGTCATAGAAGACTGATGCTGGCAGAGAGATTCGTCATAAAAATGTATGAACTACAAAACTTCATAGACTTTTTATTTACGACCTAACAAAACAATTTTGGGTGAAAAAAAATCGGTACCTCTAGTGGAATTATATAACAATATCTTGGATTTAATGCAACAGGTTCAACAACATGAAGTCAACCCAAACTTTACCTACAAAAAATATGTGAAATTTCACACGCCATATATGGGGGACTTAGCCAAATATCCACAAAATCTTAGACATCACTTATTAAAGTCTGATTTAGAAAATGTAATGCCCAATGCGTACCATATTTACACTGATGGATCAAAAACGGAGAATCCACAGGTTACGCAATCTATGACCCCCAAAACGAATTTAACACAAAAGTTAGAACAAATAGAATTATGAGCATATACACGGTTGAGATGTTAGCTATATGGGAAGCCCTTAGATATATAAAAACTATTAACCACAAAAAATTTATTATATTGCCTAATAGTAGAAGCGGCATAGATAAATTAGAAAATATATATGTTTTAAAAAAATGTAAAACCTGACCTCATTGATGAGTGAAACTTTATACGAGCTTGAAATGAATGTTAAACAGATTATTTTTTGTTGGATAAAAGGACACGGTGGAGTAAGAAGAAACGAAAAAGAAGAAACGAAAAAGTAGATACTTTGACAAAACAAGCCTTACTAAATGATTGCATCCCAATAGAATTATTATGCCCAGCAAACGATATTTTAAATGAAATGAAGAACCAGCAATGGGAGAATTGGGTAAAACGATACCAAAATGGCATTAAAGGGCAATATTACAAAGAACTACAGGTGAGTCCTCCAAAAAAAAACTTGGTTTCTAGCAAAGAGGTTGTATATGTTAGAGGGAACAAAGCCGAGTTTGCAGCCTGTCGATTTCCCACTCTTGTCACCGTCCAATCACAAACAAAATTTTGAATAACGCGCTAATGTGTTTTGTTTTGATTCGTTCCCCCAAGCGCTCTTGAAGTTATTGTCAGCTGTCAACAAGTATTTGAAGTGTTTGTTGAATTGCGATTAGAGGTTATCTTGTGTGTTTTGCCGTTTTTTAGCAGTGTTTTAAGAGTGTAAAAGTTAAAAAATGCCAAGGTGTATTGTGAAGAACTGTATGTACAATAAAAGTGCCAATTATGAAAAGGATAAAGCAGCTGTGCATTTATTTCGGTAAGTTGTTTACATGTCTTCTGTTTCCTTGTTTGGCGCCAAATGTTTATTGGTTTTCACAGGTCCGTATTTACACATTGTATTGCTTTTGTTAAATCTTTAGCATTTATTATTGTCAATTGTGTTTTTTTAAGAAATAAAATCTTAATAATGCATTATTTATTGAATATTTGTAATGAAATTAAGCATTTTGTTTGGCAATTATTATTTGAATTATATGTATTTACCTATGTAGGTCCAGTAGAAGCAGAACAAAAGTAGAATAGTTTCGTTTTATTTATTACTGCATCTTTCTAGAGGTTCAGTCACTGATAAAGTAGATAATTCGAGATATAATTTTCAGATTTCCCAAAGCTGGTGAAAGATAAGAGGCTTGGAAACGAGCATTAAATTTAAGCGATGAAGATATTTTTATGAACTCAAATGTGTGCGATTTACATTTTACCGAGGAATCTTATGATTTAGAAAAATCACCTTTTGCAGTACACTTAAAAAAAACTTCTATACCTGTATTGGTAAGTACTGAATCAAGGTTATTAATTAATGTAACTATTAGTGATATATATATATATATATATATATATATATATATATATATATATATATATATATATACAGGGTCGCTGATAAGTCTGGAAACGGTCGATTATCCGGGAAAATATGCAAGGTGTCGAAAAAAGTTTTATACAAAAGTTTTTGGGTTCTTCAATGTCTACTAGGCGGTGATAATTTCATTTATACAGGGTTGGTCATACAGGCGTGGCACACCAATATTAATTTTTTTTTAATGGAACACCCTATATATTATTCGATATTTCAATCCTTCTCTTAATTTTGAGCAACATTTATGAGAAGCATAATGTACCTAAACTCAATCGTTTCCGGGTAAAAAAATAAATAAAAATAAACGCTACTGTTTTTAAAATCTATTGGATGTAGAACAAAAATAAATGAAAAGTAGAATATCTCTTGAAAACAATCTGTGAGTGTGAAAAGAACCGGTTGCGATGTTTTTAACATTGTTTGGAATCCCAAGATAAGATAAGATGCCCATAAGAAACGCAGTATTATTCTTTTGTTTTAAAATGTTTCCAGGACAACGAATGTCAAACATTCATTCAGTGTCAACAGTTTTGAAACATTAGTAATTTAGTGTCAACAGTTTTTGTGCAAAATGGCAAGTTTAAGTGAAACCGAACGTATCGAAATTTTAATGATGATAGGGTACGGTGATAGAACACGAAGTTTTGCTCAAGTGGTGATTATGTTCAATGAGTTGCATCCTGAGCGGGAATCGATCTCCAAATCCACAGTTTCGAAAACTTTGCATCGTTTTCACGAAACTGGCGGTATCAAGGATAAACCTAGAACTGGAAGGCCAGTAACCGTTACAAATGAACAAAATTCTTTGAATGTAATATTGGATGTGGTGGAAAATCCGAAAACTTCGGCACAGCAATTGGCTTTAAATCACAATATGAGTCGATATTCAATTCAAAAGATTACGAAGCGGGAAAAGTTCCGTCCATATAAAATTCATTTATTGCAAGAACTGAGTGAAGACGATTTTGATCGCAGAATCGAGTTCTGTGAACTTATTATGGAGAAGTTACGCCAAAATTTTAACTTTGCCAACCACATTTTGTTTTCCGACGAATCTACATTTTGTTTGAATGGACAAGTCAACCGACACAACTGTAGGTACTGGTCAGACGAAAACCCACATTGGATGGAACAAATTCACACCCAAAGACCGCAAAAAGTAAATGTTTGGTGTGCTATTATTGGTGGACATATCATAGGACCTTATTTTATACACGGTAATTTGAACTCTGCTCGATATTTGACACTTTTGCAAGAATCAATTGTTCCAGACGTTAGTCGATTATTTCCGAACAATAACGACCCAAATCTACCAGCGGAAGAAATATGGTTTCAGCAGGATGGGGCACCCCCTCATTTTGGAATTGAGGTACGGGAATATCTTAATCAAACCTTTCCTGGCAGATGGATAGGGCGCAGGGGAACTATTGAATGGCCAGCTAGGTCTCCCGACATGACGCCGCTTGACTTTTTTTTGTGGGGTCATGTAAAAAATTTAATTTACCAAAATAGACCGCAGAATATTGAAGAGTTGCAAGCAAGGATTGTGCATGAAATTAATAACATTCCTCAAAACGCTCTTGTAAATGCAGTGCAATGTTTTGTTAAGCGAATTCATTATTGTCAGGAGGTCAATGGAGAACACTTTGAACATCTTATAAAATAGGATTTCAAACAATGTTAAAAACATCGCAACCGGTTCTTTTCACACTCACAGATTGTTTTCAAGAGATATTCTACTTTTCATTTATTTTTGTTCTTCATCCAATAGATTTTAAAAACAATAGCGTTTATTTTTATTTATTTTTTTACCCGGAAACGATTGAGTTTATGTACATCATGCTTCTGATAAATGTTGCTCAAAATTAAGAGAAGGATTGAAATATCGAATATAGGGTGTTCCATTAAAAAAAAATTAATATTGGTGTGCCACGCCTGTATGACCAACCCTGTATAAATGAAATTATCACCGCCTAGTAGACATTGAAGAACCCAAAAACTTTTGTATAAAACTTTTTTCGACACCTTGTATATTTTCCCGGATAATCGACCGTTTCCAGACTTATCAGCGACCCTGTATATATATATATATATATATATATATATATATATATATATATATATATATATATATATATATATATATATATATATATATATATATATATATATATATATATATATATATATATATAGCCAAACAGCGGTTTTTCAATGGCACTGCTATCAGTGATGGCTATTTTTAAATAACAGGGACTTTAAACAGCTACTGCGATTGTGGTTTAGCCATTTACAATGCTGCATGTGCGTATGCTATTATTTTAAACACTTACAAGGTGTTACTGTTAACCGCTTAATTGAAACCACAATATGATCTTCAGATAGCTTTTAAATTATATTAATTTTAAAACTACTCAGATTTTTACTATTAATAGAAGTTCTATAAAATTAGCATATTACAAGAATATACGATAAGAGAAATCTACATATTATTTTTATTTTAATATAATGAAAAAGTTGGAAGGCATATATATGCTACAGTTCGGTGCTGCTTTAATTTTAGATTCAGCAGGTTTTTCCATGATATAATGACTTACAAGATATATGATATTGCGCATATGCCCCGTTCCCTCCTATGACATCACATGGTGAGTAACGTTATAGAAGGCCAACTACACACTTAACACAAAGTCATTCGAAATCAAAAAGTTTCTATACGTCAGTTTAATGTGGTTGAAGTTACATTCCACTTCGTCGCCTATATTGTCTTTTTCATTTTTATGTAACATATATATATATATATATATATATATATATATATATATATATATATATATATATATATATATATATATATATATATATATGTATATGCACAAGTCAAGTATAATAATTAAGGGGAGCCCTGAATTAGCATTGGTGATACACAAACTTAAAAAGTAGAGAAGACGTTCGTAGACATTTACAGGGGGCGTTAACATTCATAAACTTGATTTGATCATCATGTCACATAATCATAGTATAGTATTCTGATCTTAAAAAATTACTTCCAACTGTATGCACTCAAATATTAGTAAAATACCTAATTTGTTAAGGGGCTGTGATGAAACGTCAAACTCCACTGTACGACAGCATATTATTATTATTGCATTGGACTCACCACATGACGCCATGCGCGTGACGGTTCTAAAAATAGATAGTCTCATTATCATATCTCGCGTTATTTGTATCATGAGTTTTTCGTTTTCTACCTATAAGAAAAGGAGAAATGTTGTATTCTAATACTGGCGAGAAGAAAAGTATACAGATACTTCTACTCGCTCGCACAAACTGCGATTGCGTGTATTATGAATACAGCAATTGCTGTTTGTCATGGAGTTTTTAGTATAAGGTGAATTTCATAGAAATAATTACTCTAATGATTTGTGTAAATCTCGGTTTTCACAATCGCTGTTGTTGTGTGTTTTAATAACAGCTGCTAACAGCGATCTTTTAATAGCAGCGATTAAATCACCAGTAGCTATATATCGCTCATCTCTAGTAACTATGCTACTAATTACATTCACGTAATATATTGTTATGATATTTATCGTAATTTAATTAGCCCTGCAAATTTACATTAATGGTATTCGTTTCAAATTTATTTATGCAGGTAACAAACAAGCCATCAACACAAGTCATTTTTGGCGAGCAGCCAATGACTGATATAACTGCTATCAATGTGCCATTTGCAGCTGACCCGTCAACTAGTACTTGGTCTGGTAGCAATGTACCTGTAATGGATTATTCTCGGCCATCAACAAGTGCTGGTTTTTATGAAGAGAAAATTGTTGTAGAGGTACCGCAAAGATCGTTTAGTAGTTTAGGATTTGCTGAAATGAAAACACCTTCAATGCCTCCCACTTTGAAGGACATGGTGAGTTAAATTCAGTTTTTGCCGTTTATGAAATCAGTATAATTTTAAAAAACCTAATATGTTATTCCATCACATTTTATGTGGTGTTTAAGTTTGTATAGTCCATGATTAAATAAGTTAGAAACAACTGTTTTGCAATTTATCTCAACCACTATTAACCAAAATGTGTTGTTGGAAATTTTGTTTATATATTCATTTTACTTGAGAAAATAAATGGTTTATCATTGAACATTTTTTATAGGTTGTTACACCGCGCAAACGTAAACTGAAGAAGCAGTTATTCGATGCACGAAAAAAAATTAAACGGCTCAGCAGTAGTGTTCATCATTATAAGAAGAGAACAGCAACCCTTGCGAATATAATCAAACAACTAAAAGGTAAAGTAACCGACGAAACATTAGAAACATTAATGCAAATAGGACCTAATGAAGAATTTTTACAAAGACAATTAGGTCGTAAACATAAGTATGAAAGTCAACTTAAAGCTTTTTCTCTTACGCTGCATTATTACTCTCCCAAAGCTTACAGTTTTGTCAGAAACACATTTAACTCGGCTCTTCCTCATCCAAAAGCTATATCTAGATGGTATCAAAGCGTTAATGGGGAAGCTGGTTTTACGTCAGAGGTAGATGGAAAACTTATATGTTCTTTAGTCATAGATGAGATGGCAATTCGCCAACATATAGAATGGGATGGGGTAAAATATTATGGGTTTGTAGATTTTGGTACAAATCTTGAGACCGATTGTAACCCTGTAGCCAAAGAAGCTCTTGTTTTTATGCTTGTTAGCATTAATCAATCATGGAAGCTTCCTCTTGGATATTTTTTAATCGACTCTTTAAGGGGTACACAAAAACAAAATTTGGTATTACAGTGTTTAACGCTACTAAATGAGTCGGGCATATACATGGTCTCAATAACTTTTGATGGGGCAACAAATAATCTAACGTTAGCAAAAGAACTTGGCTGCGATTTGAATTGGAGGAACATTAACTCTACGTTTGTTGATCCTAGTTCAGGTAGGAAAATTGCAGTCTTTTTCGATCCATGTCCTATGATCAAACTGATAAGAAACACATTAGGCGATAAAAAATTAATAATTGATGAGAATGGGGAAAATATAAAGTGGGATTATTTAGTAAAATTAAATGAGTTACAGGATCAGGAGGGCGTTCATTTAGCAAATAAATTAAGAAAATCGCATATATTTTATACAAACCAAAAAATGAAGGTTAAATTAGCCACACAACTTTTTAGCCACTCAGTGGCACATTCTTTGGAATATTGCAATGAAGTTTTACATCTTGAGGAGTTCAAAGAATGTGAGGGAACTGTGAAATTTATCCGACTTATAAACAATTTATTTGACTTTCTTAATTCTAGAAATTTAAACAATTCAGATTTTAAGAAAGCAATAAATGCAGAAAATTTTGAAAACATTAATGTATTTTTAAGAGAGCTATCACAATATTTAACGTCACTTAGGATAATTGATGGACCGCTTCTGTGTGAGAGTGGTAGAAAAATGGGTATAAATGGCTTTTTATTTTGCATACAAAGTTTGCAATTTGTTTATAAAACTTTAATTGCCGACAATAATTTTTTGCTGTATTTTCCCACTTACAAAATCAGTCAGGATCATATTGAGCTTTTTTTTGGGGCAAATTAGATCCATGGGAGGCTATAACAATAACCCATCAGCAAAGCAATTTAAAAGTGCATCTTGAATTAAAAGATTCATTTAAAGGAAATTGTATCCCTTTGGAAGCAATTCCTATTCTGTCACCCATTGAGGTAATAAATAAAACTTGTGGGCGAGAAAGAATATCTGAAGAACCAGATGAAGACATGAGTCAAATAGATAATTTTGACGACGACACAGTTCTTCAAATATTAGATATCAATATATCAGAGTTTAAGAAAGAAGTCGTGACATATATATCTGGCTATGTAGTAAGGAAAATAACAAAAGCTCTGAGATGCGAAGAATGCGCGGGTGAACTTGTTGGGGAGAGGTCTGCGTTATTAACATCGTTTATAGATCAGAAAGACAAAGGTCAACTCCTCACATACCCATCTGACGATGTAATATCTATTTGCACTATTGCAGAAAAAGTTCTTCAAACATACTTAAATGAATCTGCGGTGATTATAAATGTAAAGGAAATAAACATGCGAATATTAAAAACTATAATAAACCAAAACAGCATATTTAAAAAACTTGAAGTTCACTTTCGAGAACAAAATCTTTTGACTTGCCATTATGGCCATCTAATTAAACTAATATCATCTATGTATGTTTCTATTAGAATACATCATTATAACAAAAATCTATTTGATAAAAGTAGAAGTTTAAGTGCTGTTTATAACAAACTTCTCTTATTTAAGGGCCAATAATTTAGTGTACATTTCAAGTACTCGTATGTCCTTCAAATAATGTTATCGGGAAGTTATTATGTCTTATAATATGACCAATAAATTTTAGCTTCATCTCGATTTCTTTGAGCAAGCCTCTTTATTCTTTCACCTCTCGTAGCACACTTTGAAGCGTCTTTCTATCAACCTGCACTGTCTTTGACATTTTTCTTGTCTACATTTCAAAAGCTTATATTCTCTTCATATCCTGCTTAACTACAGCCCAAGTTTCCGCCCCATACATTACCATACTCCATACACGTACGACTTGCACTTGTTCCTCATGTACAGGTTAAAATGTTTATTAGTGAGAACAGTACTTTGGTTATTGAATGCTTGTTTTGCCATCGCGATCCTCTTCAGACCTTTCCTACACTTACCATCATCTGTGATAAATACTTCCAATCAATTATTTGAAATAATCTAATAAATCTAGCGTCATGTTATAAGATTTAAAAGCTACTTTTGTATTTGTATAGGTATTCAAAATTTGTGAAATGCACACGTAACGCAATCTACATCGATCAAACTTCTAGAAATTTTAACACCCGATACAAAGAACATATTTTTGCATTTAGAAATAACCACGCTGACAAATCTACATTTGCAAAACATATTATTGATACCCAACATAGACCCACAGTAAATAACGGCATAAAACCACTACATTTTTGTCATGACAAGTGTAAACTACACTTGTTTTAAGCTTTAGAAGTAAAAAAGCATATACACGACAATATTTAGGATTTCTGAGATATTCTTCTTCCTAATTAAATAAATCAGACAACATAAATCTAACTATTTTTTCCAAAAAGTTGTTATAAGACATGATGTGTGTCGATATTTTCATTGTATAGTCTGCTTTATTAATGTGTTTGCTTAGTTATTTTATTGTTGCAATTGTTATTATAGTTATTACTGTTATAGGTTTCTTCTATCTTTATGTTAAATATTAATATACACCACGTAGACATTTTAAAGGCGTCATCCGTCATATTTGTTTTATTTTATTTTCACTTTTAAAGATTTTTTTGATTATAACATCATAAAATAGCAACAGATCTTTATTTGTAATTGTCATGATTTCGTATTAATTCAAATTTTTTCTGTCTGAGGATACTATCAAGCAGCAAAACCAGTAACAGAGACGTTGAAGAACATCTAGAATTCAGAAGGGCCACTTGCTCCAGTTAGCTTACGCGCTGGCTATGTCCTTCACCTACAAAAACGAAAACCAACAGTGAAGTCAGAGAAGTAGTCTCCAAGTCTGTATGAAGTATGGACCAGTTTCACGAAGTAAGGGCAACAGCAATCAATGAAATTAATCTCTATTTCTTTAAAAAAGACAAGGAATGTTAACATTAATTTGTAAACAGTACAATGTACTTTATGATGAGAAAACTGTTGTAGAGGTACCGCAAAGATCGTTTAGTAGTTTAGGATTTGCTGAAATGAAAACACCTTCAATGCCTCCCACTTTGAAGGACATGGTGAGTTAAATTCAGTTTTTGCCGTTTATGAAATCAGTATAATTTTAAAAAACCTAATATGTTATTCCATCACATTTTATGTGGTGTTTAAGTTTGTATAGTCCATGATTAAATAAGTTAGAAACAACTGTTTTGCAATTTATCTCAACCACTATTAACCAAAATGTGTTGTTGGAAATTTTGTTTATATATTCATTTTACTTGAGAAAATAAATGGTTTATCATTGAACATTTTTTATAGGTTGTTACACCGCGCAAACGTAAACTGAAGAAGCAGTTATTCGATGCACGAAAAAAAATTAAACGGCTCAGCAGTAGTGTTCATCATTATAAGAAGAGAACAGCAACCCTTGCGAATATAATCAAACAACTAAAAGGTAAAGTAACCGACGAAACATTAGAAACATTAATGCAAATAGGACCTAATGAAGAATTTTTACAAAGACAATTAGGTCGTAAACATAAGTATGAAAGTCAACTTAAAGCTTTTTCTCTTACGCTGCATTATTACTCTCCCAAAGCTTACAGTTTTGTCAGAAACACATTTAACTCGGCTCTTCCTCATCCAAAAGCTATATCTAGATGGTATCAAAGCGTTAATGGGGAAGCTGGTTTTACGTCAGAGGTAGATGGAAAACTTATATGTTCTTTAGTCATAGATGAGATGGCAATTCGCCAACATATAGAATGGGATGGGGTAAAATATTATGGGTTTGTAGATTTTGGTACAAATCTTGAGACCGATTGTAACCCTGTAGCCAAAGAAGCTCTTGTTTTTATGCTTGTTAGCATTAATCAATCATGGAAGCTTCCTCTTGGATATTTTTTAATCGACTCTTTAAGGGGTACACAAAAACAAAATTTGGTATTACAGTGTTTAACGCTACTAAATGAGTCGGGCATATACATGGTCTCAATAACTTTTGATGGGGCAACAAATAATCTAACGTTAGCAAAAGAACTTGGCTGCGATTTGAATTGGAGGAACATTAACTCTACGTTTGTTGATCCTAGTTCAGGTAGGAAAATTGCAGTCTTTTTCGATCCATGTCCTATGATCAAACTGATAAGAAACACATTAGGCGATAAAAAATTAATAATTGATGAGAATGGGGAAAATATAAAGTGGGATTATTTAGTAAAATTAAATGAGTTACAGGATCAGGAGGGCGTTCATTTAGCAAATAAATTAAGAAAATCGCATATATTTTATACAAACCAAAAAATGAAGGTTAAATTAGCCACACAACTTTCTTTGGAATATTGCAATGAAGTTTTACATCTTGAGGAGTTCAAAGAATGTGAGGGAACTGTGAAATTTATCCGACTTATAAACAATTTATTTGACATTCTTAATTCTAGAAATTTAAACAATTCAGATTTTAAGAAAGCAATAAATGCAGAAAATTTTGAAAACATTAATGTATTTTTAAGAGAGCTATCACAATATTTAACGTCACTTAGGATAATTGATGGACCGCTTCTGTGTGAGAGTGGTAGAAAAATGGGTATAATTGGCTTTTTATTTTGCATACAAAGTTTGCAATTTGTTTATAAAACTTTAATTGCCGACAATAATTTTTTGCTGTATTTTCCCACTTACAAAATCAGTCAGGATCATATTGAGCTTTTTTTTTGGGCAAATTAGATCCATGGGAGGCTATAACAATAACCCATCAGCAAAGCAATTTAAAAGTGCATCTTGAATTAAAAGATTCATTTAAAGGAAATTGTATCCCTTTGGAAGCAATTCCTATTCTGTCACCCATTGAGGTAATAAATAAAACTTGTGGGCGAGAAAGAATATCTGAAGAACCAGATGAAGACATGAGTCAAATAGATAATTTTGACGACGACACAGTTCTTCAAATATTAGATATCAATATATCAGAGTTTAAGAAAGAAGTCGTGACATATATATCTGGCTATGTAGTAAGGAAAATAACAAAAGCTCTGAGATGCGAAGAATGCGCGGGTGAACTTGTTGGGGAGAGGTCTGCGTTATTAACATCGTTTATAGATCAGAAAGACAAAGGTCAACTCCTCACATACCCATCTGACGATGTAATATCTATTTGCACTATTGCAGAAAAAGTTCTTCAAACATACTTAAATGAATCTGCCGTGATTATAAATGTAAAGGAAATAAACATGCGAATATTAAAAACTATAATAAACCAAAACAGCATATTTAAAAAACTTGAAGTTCACTTTCGAGAACAAAATCTTTTGACTTGCCATTATGGCCATCTAATTAAACTAATATCATCTATGTATGTTTCTATTAGAATACATCATTATAACAAAAATCTATTTGATAAAAGTAGAAGTTTAAGGGCTGTTTATAACAAACTTCTCTTATTTAAGGGCCAATAATTTAGTGTACATTTCAAGTACTCGTATGTCCTTCAAATAATGTTATCGGGAAGTTATTATGTCTTATAATATGACCAATAAATTTTAGCTTCATCTCGATTTCTTTGAGCAAGCCTCTTTATTCTTTCACCTCTCGTAGCACACTTTGAAGCGTCTTTCTATCAACCTGCACTGTCTTTGACATTTTTCTTGTCTACATTTCAAAAGCTTATATTCTCTTCATATCCTGCTTAACTACAGCCCAAGTTTCCGCCCCATACATTACCATACTCCATACACGTACGACTTGCACTTGTTCCTCATGTACAGGTTAAAATGTTTATTAGTGAGAACAGTACTTTGGTTATTGAATGCTTGTTTTGCCATCGCGATCCTCTTCAGACCTTTCCTACACTTACCATCATCTGTGATAATACTTCCAATCAATTATTTGAAATAATCTAATAAATCTAGCGTCATGTTATAAGATTTAAAAGCTACTTTTGTATTTGTATAGGTATTCAAAATTTGTGAAATGCACACGTAACGCAATCTACATCGATCAAACTTCTAGAAATTTTAACACCCGATACAAAGAACATATTTTTGCATTTAGAAATAACCACGCTGACAAATCTACATTTGCAAAACATATTATTGATACCCAACATAGACCCACAGTAAATAACGGCATAAAACCACTACATTTTTGTCATGACAAGTGTAAACTACACTTGTTTTAAGCTTTAGAAGTAAAAAAGCATATACACGACAATATTTAGGATTTCTGAGATATTCTTCTTCCTAATTAAATAAATCAGACAACATAAATCTAACTATTTTTTCCAAAAAGTTGTTATAAGACATGATGTGTGTCGATATTTTCATTGTATAGTCTGCTTTATTAATGTGTTTGCTTAGTTATTTTATTGTTGCAATTGTTATTATAGTTATTACTGTTATAGGTTTCTTCTATCTTTATGTTAAATATTAATATACACCACGTAGACATTTTAAAGGCGTCATCCGTCATATTTGGTTTATTTCATTTTCACTTTTAAAGATTTTTTGATTATAACATCATAAAATAGCAACAGATCTTTATTTGTAATTGTCATGATTTCGTATTAATTCAAATTTTTTCTGTCTGAGGATACTATCAAGCAGCAAAACCAGTAACAGAGACGTTGAAGAACATCTAGAATTCAGAAGGGCCACTTGCTCCAGTTAGCTTACGCGCTGGCTACGTCCTTCACCTACAAAAACGAAAACCAACAGTGAAGTCAGAGAAGTAGTCTCCAAGTCTGTATGAAGTATGGACCAGTTTCACGAAGTAAGGGCAACAGCAATCAATGAAATTAATCTCTATTTCTTTAAAAAAGACAAGGAATGTTAACATTAATTTGTAAACAGTACAATGTACTTTATGATGTATTTTCTTCTGTTGTTGAAATAAAAACTATTATTATTTATCCAACCTTTTGAATATACAACTTTATCCAATATATTCATCCAACAATTTATCCAACCAATAACCCAAAAAATATTTCACTGATTTGGAGAAAATTTTGGAATTACGCTTATTTTGCTAATGGCTTGGATGAGTTCGTTCATCAGATCTTAACGCATAGTTTTTCCTAACAAAAAATTAAATATATTTTTTTAAACGCAATAGCTTTCAAATTGTTTAAGTGATTGGAACGAAAATTTACAACTTAAAAGAACATACTGAGATGTGGTTGTGTACCAATTTTCAAGTTTTTTTGATCAAAGAAAAATGAAGTTATTCGAAATTAATAATAAAATAATCCTCGACATCACTTCAAATTCTGTAATGCAATATCTACAATGTTGGACAAAGGCAGAACAATACAGCTACCTGTACTGTTATGCTATTTAAATAAATTGTAGATAAAATCTAAACAATGGAAGTTACAACCATTGCCAGATGTCAAGATGTTGCTGACCGGGGTTGCCCGATCTTCAGAAATTTCATGTAGTTAAACCTTTCATGTATAAACATATGAAATTTTTACAACTTCTGATAATAAAGAAAACATTTTATAAAATTTAATTTTATCAGTCAGTTAAAAAATACTGTATTTAATACCTGCAAATTTCGAATTACCCATTTCTCATGATTTTTAACTTAGGTATCCCTCCGATCATAATTTACTCTATCCGACAACTTTGTTAGACTGCGTCTGTGCTGAAGCTCAGCTGTCATTTGTCATTGTGTGGTAGTGTTATTTATTGTCAATATCAAATTGGAAATTTAGGACAGTAGAAACAGACACCATAAACAAAGAAGAAATTGGAAATTTAGCCTCTAGTGTAGGTTTTTGACATGATACCATTACTAGAGAGATATGATAATGTGGCAGCATAATAATATTATGCTAATGCTGTGGTACAGTCAGTTTGGCGTTTCATCACATCTCGTAACACACCAGCTGTTGTGTGTATACAGTTAGATGTAATTTTTTATTATCAGAATACTACTGTAACATGATGAAATCAAGTTTATAACTGTTAACATACTGTAAATAATTTCTCCACTTTTCAAGTTTGTGTTGCTGCAATGTTAATTAAGGGTTCCCTTAATTATACGCATATTGTGCTTATAAATGTAATATAAAAATAAAAAAGAAATGAAAATGTGAACCTATTTAATTTAGCTCTGTATTCTACATTATCTGAAAAAGACATTATAGGCGACGAAGTAGAATGTAATTTCGGTAAATTTGCAGTTGACTGCATGAGGGTTTTAGATATTTTTTTTCAGCAACATGCTTAGAACCTTCCTCGGCCACAAGACAAATTTTCTGGCAAACAACCCCCAAGAAAATTAAGGGACTTTGAAAACATGCGTTTTTCACATTTTACAGCAATACCTCCTTTAAACCCTGTCTACCCCATATTCGCCCAGGTCCAGCAACCTTCTTGTGGGTTGCTCCCAAGAAATTTTTCTTGTGCTTTATGCTTTGAAGGTAGTTGTATGCATGCACAAGGGGAAGGAGAACCCCCCGAATTTTTGGGTGAGGAGCAGAAACCCTCTTCCTCCTGGGGGTTCTTCTCCTGCATGCATACAATCACCCTCAATGCATCAACCAAAGGATTTTTTTTTCAGCTTTCTAGTGTATTTTTCTAGAGTATATTTCCTGTTTATCAATTGCTTTGTTTGAGTTTTGTACCCAAATTACTCTATAAATATATGCCATAGATCATGTTTTTGCTTGTCCTTCTTTACCTTGTTTTACTGTTCCTAATTAAATAAATTAATTTTCATAACTTTTAATATAAGGCTAAATCTTATAGCTTATATAAATATATTATTTAATATTGTTATGAAAATTCACTATCATAACGCACTTGCTGCGTTCCGAACCTTTTTAGGTTACCTATTTATACAAAAGCTTAAGAAATTCATGAATAAGCATTACATTTCAATGATTGAATAATTTCAGTTTTATTTCTAACCAAACTAAAAATTCCTAAATACGTCCCTGACGTTTCTCCCACTTAAGTCACCGAACTCCGCCCAGTTAGGAAAAGTGTACAGGCTTCTTGCATTGCAAAACTGCACCTTTGTTACCTCTATCCCTTACAACCTCTTTTGTTTCTAGACATGAGTTTAGAGAAGAACTCTGTCAAAACAATTTGCAGGGTACGATTTAACCATGCCTTAATTCTCGCATATTTATTTAAGATAAATATTAGAGAAAATCCTTTTTGTGAATGTGGCGAGTTAGGGGACGCCGAGCACTTATTGTTGGGTTGTGGAAAGAATAAAAGTGTTATTAATAAGTATTTAAATGTGTTATATAATATACAAGTGCTTGTGCCTCCCTTCAATTTAAAGCATATTTTACAAAGAATAAAATAGTATACCAACTTCTTGTGACAATGCTCAAATAAATGAAGATTAAGGTGTAAGGATATTTGCACTGTTATTAATATAAGGTAGATATAGTGTGAGTACATTGTAAATAGATTGTAAATAGTAACATTAGATGGAAACTTAAATGTCTTTCCAAATGTGTGAAGACATCAAAAAAATACATAAACAAAAAAAGATGATAAAAAACACTACAAAAAAAATTAAAAAGAAAAAAAAAACAAACAAAAACAGAGAAAAGGAAAACAACTAATAACAAAAATTAAGGTAGAATAAGGTATAAAAGAATCTTAAAAAATGTAGGGTAAGATTTTGGCAAAAAAAATCATAATGTAAATTGATTTCTGATTTGGAGTTCCAGGTAAAAAATAATAATAATGGTGATGATAAATATAAAAATATGGTAACTTGAGCCAATGGCAGTTTGCCGCAGCCAAACCCATAGAATGAAAAAAGTCATAGATAGTGGATGCGTTTCGTAAAAAATATTTTGACTATATACACAAATTAATCATAATAAGATGTCCTTTCAAATGGGTACGTTTACTTAAATTTTAGATTAAAGAACAAAGCGAATTACAATTACTATCACCATACTCTTGAATTTTAACCAACTTTCAAAATTTTATCAAGTAGACAACTTTCACAAAAAATTGGCCTTACATTTTTCAGGTAGAAAGTTAATAAAATCACTAGCTTTTTCAACATCTTAGACCACTAAAGAAAAAATGTGGTATTACAAATTTTGTTTTATTTAATTTAATTATAAAATTTTCAAATAACAAACATGATTAGCGAACATGAGTTTTTAGTCAAATCAGTAGTCGATATAAACTCTCTTTTTCGAATGTGTAGCGCGTAGTGGCACTGAAGAAAAGTAGGTCTGATCCTTGTCTTGAGATTTAAAGCGCATTAGTTTTATACTGGGTCATTAAATTGGCTAAACAATTTTATGCTGGAGGCAAAAACCAATGCCTGACCCAAAATGACCTGTTATTACATTTAAAACCATCATAAGCTCACGAAGAAGTTACAATAAACGGTGTTGTGTCTCAAATCCACGAATCATCATCATGCATTCCACAACACTGTTTTTACCCCGTAGTACAGAATTACTTGCTGTACCCATATTGTAAATATTAATTTTTGAAGAAAAAATAAAAACAGTACGAGTTTCTAAATATTTTAGTATTATTCAACGTACACGCCTGCCTTTGGCTTTTATTACAGCTTCAACTCGTTTTGGCATCCTTGATTTTGTTATCTCTAAACCACACTTTAATGACAGGCTCAATCATCTTACTTTTTGTTGTACAATCCGTTTCTAGCAATCTGGCCTCGGATATAGACCACAAGTTCCCATTAGGATTAATGTCCGGTAAGTTTCCAGGCCAGTCTAGAAGGGTAATCTTTTTGTTCTTGAAATATTTCCCCATCTTCTTGGAAACATGACCCGGTATTGAATCTTGCTGGAAGATTGGTTCGCCAACTGGTTAAACTCTTCCAGTTCTCTGGACAAACACGTTTCTAACATCTCTATATTTTTCACTGTACATCATGCATTCGATAGGTATAAGTTTCCCTGTTCCCATATATGAAAAACAGCCCAAAACATCTTTTTGACTTGAAGTTTCACTGTCTGGACCAAGTGAGCTGCAGTTAACTTTTTGTCCACACCTTTTCGCACAAATTTTGATCGGTACCCATGCACCAAAAACTGTGTCCATCTGAGAACAAGGCACTTCTCCAGTGTTCTTCTGTCCAATGAGCATATTTTTTGCCCAAATCAGTCTTTTTCTCATCATAGCCTCCGTCAGAAGCTGTTTCTTTTCATGTCTCATAACTTTTCTTCCTCACTCCAAAAGGCATCTACGAATTGTAAGAGATGTAAATTTTCACTCCGGCGGCCATTTCTAAGTCTTGCTGAAGGTCATGGCTTGTCTTTCTGGGGTTTAGCTTGCTATTTCTCAAAAGAAACGATTAATCTCGGGAAGTTGTTTTCCTTTTTCTATTACATTTCCCCTTCCACTGAACTTCAACTGATCCAGTCTCCCATTTTTGTTTAATTATTTTAATTACAGCTAACAAGCTCACAAAAAACTCACTAGCAATGTCTCTTTGCGTTAAGGATGTTTGCTCACTAAGTGTAATTATACTTTCTCTTTTCCTTGTAGTAATGTGTAAGATGCTACAAATACGAAAAACTAACTTCCAAAACCAGACAAAACACATGTAACTTAGTCATAATATCCGGCAAAACGACTGACATAGACAATAACTTAAAACAGAATGACAGGTTATGGAATATGTCGAGAAACACCTGTCAGAATTGTCACAGCAGTGTTGCCATGTTGATATAATACAGAAATTCCCAATGTTCACATTAATTCGCACAATGTTGTATCTTATTAATTTTGTAAATTTCAGCGGATACAGAATGTAAGCTGGCAACACCGCTTCTTCCTTAACACGCAGCCGGTGGTGTTCCCTAAGGTTGCTGGTCCAGATGGCAGGAGGGGACAAGGGCAGCCCAACGGTATGAGATGGGCTAGAGAGGAGACACATTCCGATAACGATCAGTGCGTGACGCATGTACTTAATATACCTAACAATAAGCATTCCATTACGATGTCCAGTTTACTTCAGTAAACCTTTTAATTAGACTTTCCCATGTTTTCTTAGAAGAAGAACTTCTCTTAAGTAAAGATTGAAAACTGTGATGATCACTGATAAGCATACTTGGAGAACCCAAATCACCACAACACATTTAAAAAAACTTGAAGATCGTTTCACTAACCAAGTTAGCGTCATCATATGATGAATAATTCTGAATTATCCCCTGAATTATTCATCCTGTGATGACGCTCACTTGGTTAGTAAAACGATCGTCAGTTTTTTTAAAGTGTTTTGGTAATTTTGGTTCTCAAAGTGTGCTTAGAAGAACTTCTTTTGGGCATTGCCCCGTATTTTAATGACTCATCAAAGAAATAATGCACTCCCAAGTTATTTCATTATTCTTGTTATATCTTTGACATATATATATATATATATATATATATATATATATATATATATATATATATATATATATATATATATATATATATATATATATATATATATATATATATATCTATTGCCGATGAATGCACCTACTATATAATATGTAGTACTAACAAATCATCACCAAATATTGCATTTGTTTATATTGCACCGTTATTTTATTTAGATTGACACAACGGAAAAAGCAATATCATATATATATATATATATATATATATATATATATATATATATATATATATATATATATATATATATATATATATATGTTTTTACTCATTGAGGTTAAATACAAGGTCGAGGCTGCGATAGTGTATTTATGTGCTGTGAAAATCATTAAATGTTTTTGTTATATAATACCAGTTAGGTATAGAATATTGGCAGTGTGTTTTCATTACCTGCGAAGTAAAAATTTAGTTTCAGAAAATACACAAATTAGAAACGTTCTACATAATATACAGGATAACTAAAAAAAGTCACAGCGTTCTCTGAAATGCAAGTAGACGTACTTAAATTAAATTTAGCAACATCTAGGTAATTGAAACTAATGACTTTACATTTGGTACATTCCGACTTGGTAGATGTTTCTGCTGTATAAAAAAGCATATATACATCCGCAGTTGGAATACTGTTCTCATGCCTCGGGTACTGCCCAAACAAAACAAAAACAATATCCCCCCTAGATTCTATTCAGAAAGCTGTTCGCCTTGTAGGAGATTCGTCAATATTACTTATCTATACCCCATTAGAAAGGTTTGAGATTTTTGCCTCTTCTATCAATACTATAATCTACATTCCTTCTGAGAAATTGCTTGCTCAGTAGATCCGCTTGCGACCTTTGCCGACAAATCCGTTTTAGTCAAAAAGCGCATGCTTTAGTGTCAAATTATCCAACTATCAAACAGTTATTTCCAAGAGAGTCTAAGCTTTGGAATGCCCTTCCGGCAGACACATTCCCTAAGACATATAGATAATCTCAAACTATTCAAGAACCGAAAACACCTATTTGCGGGCACAGCAATAAAGTTCATGACATATGCTTTGAGTTTTATGAACTATTTCACAAAAATTATTTTCGAATGTATACATACATTTTTCGGAAGATACATTTTTTTCAGGAAAAACTGGTCCGATCAGCTGACCAAGGAACTCATCTAAGCAATTCGCAAAAAAGCATGGAGCTCGTCATTATTGATTTTTTTCGAAGTATATTTCCTAAAATTCATTTAAATTCAACCAAATGCGAAAGATCTTAAAACAGTAGTGCGAAAACTCATTGTTTTATTAACTAGCACACAATACAACAATGTTGATCAAGACAGCCTTTACTTGTATGCTATTTGAAAACATGGACTTGAAACTAAATATCAATTAGTCACTAAAACGGTTAACAAAATAAAATTACGAGTCATCAATTAGAACAACACTTTTTAAGAGTAACGTGAAAACCCATTTCAAAGAAAAACAGTGGCAACACACAAGAACAAAACTGAGAGAAATCAGGACGATCATCTAACCAAGGCCTTTCAAGGGGGACAGAAAAACACAGGAAATTATAGGGCAGCTTCGAATAGGATACACCAGGTATATTCATGACTATCTTATTAAAGCAAGTGAAAAACCACAGTGCGACATATGTGACTCAAGACTTTACAGGGAAACGTTTTTTTGTGAGTGCCCCTTGTATAGCCAACAAAGATTAGAAAATAATATTTCTGAGGATCTTAGTGTAACTTTATCTCTCAAGACTGTGATTTTAAACCTATAGTAACCTTTTTGAAAATGTCAAAATTGTATAGTAGCATTTAAGGTCTGATGTTATATTATGTGTTTATTATTGTGATACCATAAGCACTGATTGTATCAACGCCAATAACCTAATGGGTTGATGCGTTTTTTTAATAAAAAATAAATAAAATAAAGCGGCCAAATGAGAAAATTATTGAGGTCAATCAAATAAAAAAAATATATGTCACTCAGTTATTAATTGTTGCAAGAATCAAAATAGCATCCATTGGGGAAACTTTGTCGGCTTGGATTCGCAAATTTGCCAGGAATGATATCTGATATCGATATTTACGGAAATTTTAGACATTATTAGGAATTCAAGATTTTAAAGTGTTGATTTGCTTAACCATAAAATTTTAAGATACATTGATACTAAGTGACGCCGATTTCTACCGCATTCATTAAAAGAAGAAAATCTTTAGTCTTGATTTAAAATCAATCAAAACAATAATAAATAAAAATTAAACAGTAAACAGATTTAGTCCTTCTATTATACCAAATATTATACCAAATATGTAATTACATTTTATCCTTCATACATTTAATAAAATTGCTTTAATGTCTATGGTCTTTTACCTTAGACCTGTTATTGCAGTAATGCTCGGGCAACACTGGCTGCTATTCGAGGGATTTTATAACAGTAACATCACACAAAGAAATAAACTTAATTGATGGTAGGAGTCAGGTGCGACATATGTGACTTAAGACTTTACAGGGAAACGTTTTTTTGTGAGTGCCCCTTGTATAGCCAACAAAGATTAGAAAATAATATTTCTGAGGATCTTAGTGTAACTTTATCTCTCAAGACTGTGATTTTAAACCTATAGTAACCTTTTTGAAAATGTCAAAATTGTATAGTAGCATTTAAGGTCTGATGTTATATTATGTGTTTATTATTGTGATACCATAAGCACTGATTGTATCAACGCCAATAACCTAATGGGTTGATGCGTTTTTTTAATAAAAAATAAATAAAATAAAGCGGCCAAATGAGAAAATTATTGAGGTCAATCAAATAAAAAAAATATATGTCACTCAGTTATTAATTGTTGCAAGAATCAAAATAGCATCCATTGGGGAAACTTTGTCGGCTTGGATTCGCAAATTTGCCAGGAATGATATCTGATATCGATATTTACGGAAATTTTAGACATTATTAGGAATTCAAGATTTTAAAGTGTTGATTTGCTTAATCATAAAATTTTAAGATACATTGATACTAAGTGACGCCGATTTCTACCGCATTCATTAAAAGAAGAAAATCTTTAGTCTTGATTTAAAATCAATCAAAACAATAATAAATAAAAATTAAACAGTAAACAGATTTAGTCCTTCTATTATACCAAATATTATACCAAATATGTAATTACATTTTATCCTTCATACATTTAATAAAATTGCTTTAATGTCTATGGTTTTTTACCTTAGACCTGTGTTGCCCGAGCATTACTGCAATGCTCGGGCAACACTGGCTGCTATTCGAGGGATTTTATAACAGTAACATCACACAAAGAAATAAACTTAATTGATGGTAGGAGTCAGGTTCAATTTTACGGGTCAATAAATAACTTTTAACCATGAGTTTCTTGTTTGGGGCCAACAATTGCTAAACTAGCACTACAATCTGTAAAATCACCAACCTAGGCTTGCTACAAAACTCTTTACTTTATACAATTAAAACCGGAAATACTTTTTTTTATTAATACAGATTTTTTAGTGTAAAATTTGAAAGTGAAATAATGCATTTCATCGTGTATGTAACAGCTTATACAACTGGTCCAAAAGTAATGGTTCACAGACCAGTGGTAGATTCTTGTCATCGAAATATTGCGATTTTGTCAAGTCCAAAAGTTAAAAAGAGGTAGAGGGTGTTAAAATAAAAAATATAATTTCTATTTTCGTAGGTAGATGAGTTTTTCATAGCTAACAAAAATTCCCAATTTGGCTCCCGCGGATAGAAGGCGCTGCTTGCGTTACCCTTCACTACTACTACTCCTAAAAGACACTGTGCTGGAAACTGAAGCAAAAAGCAAAATCACCCAAAAAAAACTACAAAAATAATAGCGAAGAGTTTTGCGCTAGATTCGTTGTCGAAATACGTACCTAGCGCAAAACTCTTTCTTATTATTTTTGTGTTTTTTTTGGCCGATTCTGCTTTTTGTTTCACTACTACTTCTACTACCGGCAGTCGCGCCATTTCCATACAGTGGTAGACACACCACAAAGCCTATGCTATTTATTAACAATGTTTCTCCATGCACTTATATCCTTAGAGGCCATTTTCGTTTCTTCTATATTCATACATCTCCGCATTCACACTCTCCTATTACGTAAACCTCTTAATGCTTTCTTCTTTAATATATCGCACACAACATCCGACCGAACTTTCCTGGGTTTTTAAAGGGCTCTCCTGGCATTTACATGCTCTCTATAAATTCTGCTTGTCATTCTGTCATTATCCATTCGTTCTCTGAGTCCAAACCATCTAAGCCCGCTGCTCTCATACGTACTTTCAATAGATTTTTCCACATTACATTCGCTAAGAAGCCATTCATTGGTAACTCTGCCTTTTCTTGAGTTACCCGCCACTCGTCTCAGGTAGTCCGTTCCAACAGCATTCAATTTTCTTACACGATTTGCCTGACACATCCAACTTTCAGACCCATAGAGAAGATTTGGTATTAGTACGCTGTTATATACTGTTAGCTACAGTGGTCACAGGTCCCAGCACTTTTCTGCCTGCATTTACCCTACTTTGTATCTCATCATCCATTCTTCCGTCGTTTGGAAACAGTCTTCCTAAATATATAAATTCCTTTACTTTTTACTAGTTTTCCATTTGTCAAGAGACTGCAATTACTCGCTTCACCCTCTTTACCAAACACCATAACTTTAGTAGATTAATTTTATTTCGTACTGTAATCAGTATATGTAACACCTGATGCATTTATTCTTCAGATTCAGTAACTAGTACTGCATCATCAGCGTACAGTAACAGTTTTAGCTCAGAAGCATTAACTCCTAAGCGTTCTGTCTTCAAGCAAACTTCTCTTATACATTTGTCCACGAATATGTTGAATGACCAGGGAGACATCACACATCCTTGTTCAACACCCAATCATCCACAGCACATTCTTTCAAAATACTCCACAACTTCTGCATATCTACAGTATCATATGCTTTGTCCAAGTCTACAAACGTGCAATATACTTTCTATCCCAAAAGCAAACTACCCGCTGAAGTGAGAATAGTTGGTCAGTACAGCCTTTTTCCGCCATAAACCCATCCAGAACATCCCAAACCTTTTCGTCAATTGTCTCACTCATTCTATCAATATTCTCCCAAATAGGTTCCCCACAGCACTCAACAAACTTGTCACTCGATAAATTTTGCATTCACTCTTGCTTCCTTTACCTTTATACAAAGTCACCATGATAGCGTCCTTCCACTCCCTTGGCACATAACTTACTTTTATGCACATGTTAAACAGCTCACCTAGCCACAGTCAAATTCGACCATCTACCCTTTTACATTTCTCCATGGATTTTATCAACACCCGCTGCCTTTCCGTTCATTAGTTTCTTGATCAATGTTCAACCTCATGCACTTCAACAGTGTGACATTCTGTCTGCCTTGCAATCGGTAAAGCGTTTTGATTTCTGATGGTTCTTATTGCTTCCATATAGTTTCTCAAAATACTCTTTCCAGCATTCTCTCACACCTTCCTCGTCCCATACTATGTCCCCATTATGTGTTTTCACCCCAATCATAATGTTTCTTCCAGTTTATCTTGCCCTTTTTATCCACTTCCAAAACAATTTATTGTTCCCTTCAAAGTCGTTCTGCATTTTCTCAGCCTCTTTGATTTCCAGTTCGGGCTTACTGTCACTGACGATTCGATTCGCTTGCACTCACTTCTCCGTTTTCTGTACTCAACCAGGCGCTTCTCTTTCTCTCGCACATTTACCATACATTTCATGTGCTTCCTTTTTGTCATCCAGAACTTTATTTACTTTTTCATTCCACCACTAACATCCAATTCTCGGTTCACCACATGCTTCTTTTGCACATCCAATTATAATATCTTGCAGGGTCGACCACGCACTTGCGACATTGCATCCTTTGATGTATTCGTTCCATAATATATGCAACGCTGTCCTTTTTTTTTCCAATAGATAGGCATACAGTTCCCTTTTCTCAGGTGTTAAAAGTACCTCAACTTTGATTCTCACTTGTTTTACTTGTTTCCTCACTTGCTTTATCCATCCTTGTCCCAGTTTTAACTGAGACGTCACAAGAAAATGGTCGGACTGACATTCAGTGCCTCGCATAACTCTAGTAGCTTTCACTAATGTGCGCAGTATCTCGTCATATACAATGTACCTAGTCTATTATTATTTCTACATCACCCATTTGCCATGTATACTCGTAGATATTTTTGTGTTTAAACCACGTATCCGATATGAACAGGCCTTTATCAAGACACGTAGTAATTAAACAGTCTCCATTCTCATTAACTCTTGCATCTCCTTGCGGTGCCACTAACTTGTCGGTTTCGTGTATCTTTACTCCCACCCTTAAAGTTTTATAAATTGTTAGTGTCGCTAAGAAACTTTCAATTAGAATATTCTCTTGAATTTTCCTAACGAAAAGATATACTTGTTGAATCAACCTGTAAAATCAACCGATTCCAAAAAAATTGCTATTTTAAAGGTTGCTGCATTGTTGTAATACTAGCAACGTTTAAGTGTTTTACACTGGCTGAAAAAAAGACAGAGACTACGGACACAAAACACATTTTCAAACTTGATGGGTGAGAACAACATCAACTCTTAATGATAAGACATTTACGATACTCATTTAATTTTTATATTTTTGAATTGTAAAGAATAATAGAAAAATATTATATAACTTATGACTATCAAACGTGCTATCAACTATTATTATTATGTGGGACCAATTATTTTCTATCCCTTCCATCTCACACTGTTCGTTCATTGATCCAGCTAATTGAATTAACAAAGCAGTTCTCCAATAAATACCAGGCCAATATCAGGATTAAAAAAATAGTCGCTAGACATTTAGAGAAACACAAACCGGAACTGGTTATAATACCCGAAGATTCATAAATGTTAGTGCTGCAAGACTATTTTCATGAACTATCACTAAATTGGTCGAATATTAAGTAAAAAGAGAAATTGATAATTGAACCTATATTAAACAACAAAATGTGGCTTTTACAATTAACCTACGGTCAATGATCGCCAATAACGCAGTCATTTGGTATACTTACTACAACATTAACGATTATTACTACAAATTACGATTATTATGAAATTTCCAATTGCAAAAAAGTATCATTGTGTTAAGGCAGTTATAATTTATGGACTGCCGACCATTTGCTCCTGCTGCAGTTTTGTAGTAGCGAAATTTTCATATAACCCAGTTTTTAAGAGATCTACATGTCCAATATGACTGTTTTTCATTCGAGAGGGTGTTTATTCAGATCAATTAATTGAAAATGCTTTCAGGTCTATCGTTTATCGATATATTTATAACTACTTTAACAACTGCAAAAGTGACAAAGTACAAAAGATCCAATTAACAACATGTGACGAGCATCTAGAAACCAAAACAATATAATTTATTGTATTAAAAACTCACCTTGTCCTAGAAAGTATCTCCTATAATACGAAGCACCTTGGTCAACACATTCTATGGGCCGAGGTAGTCGCTGGTAAGGACACGTAGAGTGTCTCCAATGTGTTTCTCCGAGTGGAAATTCTAAAATGGCAACACCGTATGCCAGAGGTGGTCGGTGAATTATGCGTTTGCTACTGGACTGTCGTTGGCCATTTTGAAGCCTCGTCAAACTCACAACACGTTCCTCTTCTCCACCAATCTCGTTCCTGAAAAAAGGGCAATTCTCCACCAAATCGTTAGACTCGCCATCTCCGTTATCCTCTTCTTCGTTCTCTCCATCTGGTGTTGATGAACGAGCAAGCAAAGAAGCAGCGGAAGCACCTGTCGTAGTATTCCTTCTTCTTTGCAAAAACTTACACCTGAGCCTTCTAGTAACATTAAGAGTTGTCGTTAACGATTGACAATCATAATGTGTAAAAGCACGCCGTCTCGCAATCTCCTCTGCCTCAGCAGAAAACACTACACTACTATTGCTGGAAGACGTATTAACCACACTGTCATCCATTGCTTGTCTTTGTTGCTTAATAGAAGAACCCTGAACACTGTTATTACCCCAAAACCTTAACTTGTTACGTAACTTTGGACTTTGCGGCGTCAAAAGACTTGTGGAACCAACACAAGATTCATCAACGACGTTTGAACCATTACCTGAGTTATCGGGACACGTGTCGGCATCAATCTTTCCTCTGAGATATTCGGAAGGACCAGGAGACCTTTGATCATTACTAAGCACAGCAGGCCTGTAGTCCTGGAGCATCGCAAAGAAGGATTCACCTGTGCTGGGAATGTGTCCAGGCCTGTCTATCACGTCTATAGAGCCGTGGCTGCCATACTCTCGTTTTAATGTGGGTGAAGATCCATTCGAAGGTCGGCCGTTGTGGTCTAAGAGCTCTAGACTGGAGTTACTACGATAGAGGTGTTCTGGGGCTAGGTGTTGAGGCCTTCTAGGACAGGAAATGTGATGATGGCGGTCGTTGAAAGAGGATCTTGCATTGGATAAGCCGGCGTTAAACCAGGCTTTACGGACATGGGTATTGTAGTACTCGACAGACTGAGCCGCTCGAACTCTGCTAGCTGACACCGGCGCTCTTGGGGGCGCTGGCCCGCATTCTTGCAAGCCGATCATCCCATTACGCTGTAACAAAAATTTCTTATTGTTATTCTGAATGTTGACATATAAATTATATATTTAGTTACACATTTAAGAAATTTATAACACTAAACTTCACTTATAAAGGTTCATAAATTATTTGTTTCTAGAACAGGTCTTGCATGAATTATTTGTAAAAAAAATATTACAAAAAATCCTTGGACATTTCGATTGTTATTTAAAACAGCATATCTTTTTTATGAAATAACCAAAGAGACACGGAACTTATGTGTCTAGCCGAGACATCATGAAGTTGATTGTTGTCATACAAAATGACCTATAGGATTATATGTCTCCGAAAATATGTGCGCCTGAATGACATTAAAAAGTTTAGATGCTCTAGAAAAGAACGAGGATTAGTAGCGAACTGTTCAGTAGATATGTAATCTGACAGTAAAGGCATGCGTTTTTAAGCTAGAATCAGTTTGCCGATTAGAGGTCGCGAGTAGACTAAAAAACAAAGCCATTTCTAAGGAGCAATATCGATGATACTATCGTTTGCAGATGCAGAAGTCACCGACTCTTTCTTCTGTTGTAGTGATCAAGCGAAGTAAAGCGAAAATGTAGTTTTTGGGTGGAATTTAAAATGGACGAAATGGTATTTCTGGCAGTAACGCAGACTGTCCCTTATACAGAGTAAAAAGCTGCCTTGGAGGAAATGAACTTTTAACCCGAAACTGAAACCCAAATTTCTTCACTGCAGCCTTCGTAATATTGAAAGCAGATAGATGCCGGCAAAGATCATCTGCCACAAGTATACAAAATATAGAAGGTGAATAGTTTAGAAGCTTACAGTTACCTTATTTATGAACCTTTTTTTTAGGAATACTTGTACCTGGGTTCATATGGTACAATTAAAATAGGTAACATTGCATCAGGAAATTTATCAATTCTTTCCCACCGAAAAGACACACGGAAAAGGAAAAATGCGTATATCCGAAAAACTATTTTACAGTCATTACCAACCAATCAGGAATTTGGCCACTTCGCAAAAGTAGTGTGCACAAATGCTAATAAAATGTTTCAAATGCCAGTCGGTTATCGCTCCGATTGTTTAACAACCAATCCTTATCAACTCTTATAGGGACTTTTCCACCAGAACCTCATATTTTTTCCGCCGTTACCAGATGGTGCTGTACATTCAACTACAGTGACTTTATATAAGGCTGCTGTACATTTACAGCAGTACTACTACAGTGACCGATAATTTGTTCTAGCATAAATTAAAGATGGTTTACATGTACATTTGAATCTGATCTTTTTCATAAATACAAATAAAATGAAATATGAATATGTGTCCCAATAATAATATTAATTCATAAGCCACATACGCAAAAATCCTGAGAATAAAAAAAATGTATTGGTTATCTAACCATTTAAATGTTGACAAGCTGTTAGTTGAATAGTGTTGCTTCTTTTTTATTAGTGTCGTTGAAAATTCATACAAATATTGAGTGATTTTTAATTATCATGGTCAAGGTGTGTTATGTCCGCGAGCTGACGGCATAACTGTGTAACAGCTCAACCAGGCGATGATTGACGTATCTTTGATCTGCAGTTATTTGAAGAAAATTACAATCGTTTGAATTCGAGCATAATAACTAAATATCACTCGTTGTAACAGTATCGGTTACATCAGTTTTTCTAACTATATTTAAAACTGTATATATCCACATTTATACCACTTTAAATAACACATGTATTGTTAGTTTCTTTGTGGTACTTGTGAAAAATTCAACTCTACAATACTGATGATAGAAAAACAAAATTGCAAGTAGGTAACAGAATTTTATACAATTAATTGATGATTGGACCCCCTTCTCTCAACAAATACCCCAAAAACTTATAGTGCCGTTTGGTTACCTAATATAAATACACGGAATTGAAATGGAATTTCACCGGTTAGTACATATTGTGTTGATTTTTGGTTGTGGTTAGACCTTTATAAACCTTCCTAAAGACCCGGATAGACGGCCCGTGGATTACTATTCCACGAGCCTATAGCTTCTTTGGTTATCAACCGTGATTACACGAGTCGCGGGTCCTACACGGCGTGTCTATCATCTGGATTTTTCTACTCCTCAAACTAGTGGTTTCAGTATTAAATGTACGTTTATCTCAAAAGACTCACTACACTACAGACTTGCTAGCAATACGCCAAGTTTTTTTAGCCCCTTTGAGGATGTACAACGTTACCGACAGACTGGTGGATCCTAGGCTCGTGATATCTCGGTCAGCGAGTTACCGGCTGTACGGCCTGTGTAACTGGCTACATGGTCCTTAGAACGCCGGTCGACTAGCCAGGATATCTGCGTCCTTAAGGGTGTTCATGTATTATGCAGAGATAATATCTATTATTACAAAATATATAATTCATATAAAAAAAATCTTGAACAAATGCCAAATGGTAAAATTGAAGTTTTGTTTAATTAGATAAGCAGAAATAAATATTGCATATTTTCAAGGTTTCAGCCAAATCGTTTGAAATGTCATTAGTTAGTTCTATTATTTTTAAACGTGAACACGTCTGGGTTTGACATGATTAAAGGAATTTCGAATTAAAAAGGCTTTTTCTACCAGACAATACATTTAATTGATAACCCTCCGCGTTTCGGCTCTTATTGAGCCATCTTCATGGGGTTAAAGACCTAGGATGTAAAAAGGTGGATGTCAGGAACTATGTTTCTTACATGCGAGCATTACACCGCAACTACAGAAAGCACAAGGTCTAATAAATGCTAATGTTAAACATCAAAAAACAAGCCCCAACGCCCTTACAAAGCTAAACTGACAGAGAGTAAGCAGTTAAGCAGCATTTTTTACAAATATATTAAAACGGGACTGAGTCCCACAACTATAACACTCTGAGAGAGTTAAATACAAGTTAAAAGGTTAAAGTAATCAACTAGTTAAAATCACAGGGACAAGGACAACATAATAGACAAACAGGCTGCACAGTAGGGTCGGCTGAATTATTTTTTTTCGAAATCTTGATCAGAGTAGTGTGCAAAAGTTGTGCAGGATAGTTTTTCCTTCTTACAAAAAAAAATGGACCAGAGTGACAATATTTTAGCCGAGCATCAGGGGCCTCAAAGTGAAAAAAAATGGAGAAATATTTATCTAAGCAGTCAAATTATCGTATATTACCATACATTTATGGTATGGAAAACAATGGTTAATCAAAATCAACTCCAGTTTTTTGTCAAGCCCCCGTAAGGCCTTAAAATACATTAAAAAACCATGATTAGTGTCTTTAAAATCAGCTAAACGAACTACAGCGCCAATAAAGTAAAATAAGACAACTACGTCACTGACTTCCTAGACGCCTGTCTGCTGTCTAGACTTGAGTAGTACTGTCACGTGATATGCAAACTGGATACCGATTACAGGCGAGAGTGTCTTGCCGGTTTGGTGACTGTCAGGTAAAGCTAGTGTTGCTCTGCATTTGGAAGTGTTATTACCAAGAGGTTTATGCGAATTTCATATCACTGCGGTTCTAAGCCATTGTTGTCTAACAATTTGCATTTTATTTCTTTAGTTTACTGGCGAAGTTTTCGTAAAGTACGCTTGGCGATTACCGTTTTATTAGTGCGTTCGCGTTTTGTCTTCATTATAATGTCAAAAAACTCGTACCATTTCCAGTGTCATTTTGTTTGTGTCTGAAAAAGACATTTATCCAGAAAGTGCTAGTGTTCTTCCAACATAGGAAGATATTTTACGATGCTTTGCAAGTGTACGTTTGGAGTTAAAAGGCAATGGAAGCAAGCAACCTCCATCTATCGCTGTTACAGCGATTGTTGCTCAGAAAATTGAGAAAATATGTCAGCGAACCTCTTTGGCAATATTATCTCATCCACGCATAAAATACATGATTTTAAACTATAACAACAAATACCAAAGGTTATCAAACCCATTAAAACCAGAGATACACCGTTATTACGAATGAAACTGGACAAATTCAAGAGTGATGCACAAATATCATTTGACGTCTGTTCATGTAAGTGTGTTGATCGGCGTGCGTGCAAATGTATTAAATCAAAGAAGATTCCTGATATTCAGTGGCAGTTTATAACCGACCAAAAGAGCGAAAGAACAATGATGATTGAAAGCATCGATAAACCAGTCCCAAAAAAAATCAGAAGACACAACAGGCAAACTGAAAATATGAGTTATTTCGATGATCCCGGACCAAGTACTAGCTGACTACATGCTCTAGCTCATAGTCATGACGTACTACCTGCAGTAGAAACTGAGGTCAGCGATGCTTCAAACCCCGCAAGGATGACGGAGATTTTACGTGGAGCTATTCCCTAGATAGCCGTCAAAACAAGCAACCAAGGAGAGAAGCTTGTCAAATGAGAGTGGTCCTTTGTTGCATCGAAAATGCAGTAGATCTGACTGCAATTTCAAGTAAAGCAGCTGCCAAAATTGCATCTGCTGTGTTGGACGATATGAGCTTGATTACAAAAAGTGACAACGCTAAAGTCATAGACAAAAACAAAATCCGGAGAAATCAGTAAAAATCGGAACATACTTAGAAACTTAACGCGATCGGCTCGACAGAAGATATTGAAGGATTATATTGCGATGGCAGGAAAGATCAACAATAATCCAGAAGAACAGTCGTCGCATGACAGTACTAGAAGAGCACATCGATCTTATACAAGAACCGCAAGGTACTTACTTTGGCCATCTAGCTCTTACTCCACGGGCGAAAGCGACATATATGTCCGATTGGATAATTTTGTTTCTGGGGGAAAGGCAAATTAATCAGCGCTCAAAGCAATTGTTTGTGATGGTACAAATATTAATGCAGGCTGGAAAAGAGGTGTAATCCGCCTAATTGAGGAACGTATAGGAAAACCTCTTCAGTGGGCTATATGCCTCTTACATGCAAATGAATTGTCGTTACGGCATCTAGAAGAAAAATTAGATGGGCATACAAAGGGGCCATATAGCTATAGAGGTCCGATTGGTTCATTGCTAAGGGCTTGTGAAAAGGCCCCTGTTGTTGATTTTAAACCATTCGAAACCGAATTGCCAAATGTTGACGTGAAAGACCTCAGTACAGATCAACAATATTTGTATCTCATTTACCAAGCTATCAAATGTGGCAAATGCTCCAGAAGTTTGTCTGAAAGAAATCAGGGCAAAATGGCTCGCTCTAGATGGGTAAACACAGCAAGCAGAGTGCTACGCTTATACATTGCCACAGCAGAGCCATCCGATAATTTTAAAATATTAGCATGATTTGTTATTAAGTTATACGCTCCAATGTGGTTTGAGATTAAAGCCAAACCACATCTTGAAGACGGTGCTCACTATTTGTTTCAAACAGTTTAAATTTTAAGAAAATTTCCCGACTCTGTGAGAGACATTGTTGAAAAAGTTATAGAAGGCAACGCATATTTTGCCTATCCAGAGAATTTGCTAATCACAATGCTGAAGGATTCACGAAGCACATTAGAGAACTTGCTGTTAGAAGAATAATGAAAGCAAGGGAAAATCAACGGCCAAATATTAGTGTATTTAAGGTTCCGAAAATTAACTTCAAAGCTGATGATTATATGGATCTTATCACATAGTCGGAGTATTGTGTGACTGAACCCCCCATTACTGTGAATATATCAGAAGACTTAGCGCATATGAGAGAAAATTATGTCCATCATATTGGGCCATTTCCCTGTCATACCCAAGCAGTAGAAAAGTGTCTGAAAGTGAGTACAGACGCTTCTTCAAAAGTATGCGGAGAGTTAGCAAGAGACGGCTATATTCGTGCAAAAAATGGAAGCACGAAAAAAATTGCCACCTCCACCTGGTGAGTTCTGGGTTGCTTTGATGTTTACATTTTCTTTACTTTACATTCTAAGAAAAAAGCAAGTAATATTTTGAAATACCAAGTCAAGCGAAGAGCTGCACATCAGTGGCGGCTCGTCAGATGACGCAGGTCTTTTTCGGTGAAGCTAAGCTTTTTTATTCAAAATCCACCATAAACTTAATTTTTTCCATTCTCTCAAATTCATTTGGTACAACCACATAAAAATGTCTTGTTACGTCGCGCCGCAGTTGATAATGTATTTTTATAGTAATTTATGGTACGATATAATTTGCAAGCCCGTCCCTAATCACCGAATTGAATGTATACATGCCGCATGGCGCAGCGCTTACGTATTGCGGACCACAGACTACTGTAAAGGCGTCAAGCAGCTTCGGACCGACTGAGCCAGATTTTTTCGTATACGAAGGCTGAGTCTGCTTCGGGTCGCGTGCATGAGACGGTTGCCATCACAACGGCACGCGCAGTGGTAGGTTGGACCACAAACGTGATGCAGCCTTCTGAGCCTGCTTCAAATCTTAGTTTCCGTCGTTTGTTTAGATTGAGTCGGATCGTCAGAGGCGTATTTTTATTTTAACTATTGATTCATAACCGTAACGGGTCTAGTCGACGGTCTGAAGAGCAACTATTTCACAAGTTGATTGGACTCGCAACTCATACTCATAACCGATTTGAAATATGAAACATGTATCGAATTAATTATAATCGGTGGGCAATAGACATTGGTAGATCAAATATAACATCCAACAGCTCAGTGGTAAGCTGATGGGAATTAATTTGGCGTAAAAAACAAAAACAAAAAACGAAAGTTTATGTTACTTATGTTTCAACGTTCGTTTAATTAATGTTTAGTTTTAAGAATTTAAAAAAAGTCTGGACGCAGCATGTGCGTTATATTAGTGAATTTTCATTAAAAAAAATATAGCAAATATGTCTTTTTTTAATGAAGGCAGCCATCAAATTTGGTTACCAGTATAACCTATATAGCAAAAAAAATGTACCACATTTCATCAAAATAACTTTATTGCTTGAAAAGGTCAAAAAATTTCCGAAAATAAACTTAAGATGTTCCCCAAAAAACTGGTCCGATTTTTCTGGCCAACGAACCTGTTCAAGCTATTTACCCACTTAGCAAGATATAATTATTCACAAAAAGCTTTCTGACGGAACTCGCTAAAAAAAATTACATGAAGATTTGCAAACAGTTTGTTCATATATCCGAACATAATTTTTTACAATAACTTATTAAACATTTGTTACCAAAATGTCACAAAAAATCTTACAAACAATGATTTCTACGGAAACACAAAAAAAATCCACAAAAATTTAGTATTTTTTTTACAAAAAATTTGCCTAAAGAATACATAAGATTCAAATTATGTAACTAATCTGTAACTAAGTTTAAAAAAATAGGAAAATGCAAAAATAAGTCTCCAAAACTAGAGTCTGAAGGTATGGGAGATGTTCAATTTGAAAAAATTGAGTTACGACAGTTCGAATTTTTCCAAATTCAGTCACTATTTAAGAGCGTCTGTATACGGCATCTCAATTTTTTCGACAAATAATATTAAACGAAAATCTCTCTGAATGCACCACCATCATGAGACTCTCCTACTTATTGGTAAATATAATTGAAAAGCTCCCTAAATGCCTCATTTTCATGGGACTCCGATTTCTATTGATAAAAACGCCGTAGCACAATTTTTGATATGTTCCAAAATGTAAAAAGTTGAAAAACAATTGAAATAATTCGAAAACGACGGGCGATATATATGTTTTTTCCTTGCAAGCATGCATTAAAATTGGATGGAAAATACAGTAATGCTACAATAAATGGAATGTAGCACCAACGACTTATGGGCCAGCCTGTGATTGTCAACATAATTTTATAAGATGCAGCTCAAAACACCCTATAAATAATTTTGATAATATTTTCCTGTATCTTGTATAATAACCGATATATTGAGCTTTACAGTAAAAAGGCACCACCCTGTATATATCTAAACATGTAAAAACTGAAATTGACTCCGGAGGTGCCTAGTTCGCATTCCTTTGATGAAATATTTTTTTCTACGAAAATTCGCGAAAAAGTATTGACTATTAAACCACAAACTCTATAACTGAAACTACTGCCAAATCATCAGAGAAGGAGTCTATTTTAAATGAATGTTCTGCAAAAATTGTAGTAAAATGAAGGACAATGATGGTTGAAGCTGTAACTTAAGGCTTTCTAAAACACATTTATTATGTCATTTGCTGAAACCTGAAACAAATACATAGCCCGTATTTGTTTCAGGTTCTCCGTCTAAAAATTGAAATTTTTGACGTTCAAATTGCGACATTTTAAGAAGAAAAACTATAAAATGTTCAAGGTCATTTTTCTGTCATTTCTTGACCTTGTTGCGTTAAGAAAACCTAATCTTTGTCTGTAATATACAATAGATCTTGTTATCCACACAAAATATTTTGGTTTTGTGCATTTCTCTGGTCATCACTGGCATCCATTTTTTTTAATATCTATCTTTTTTTTCCTTTCGACTTAGAGATCTGAATTTTGGCATGTAGGGCAGCTTTCATAGTGTAAACGTTAGTACAAAATTTGGTTGCCATAGCTTTGTTTTTTTGGGAGATACAAAAAATTTCCGAAAGGGAACCCAAAATATTCCAGGAAAATCTGGTCCGATTTTCCTGGATAACGAACTTATCCAAGCCACTTGCAAAAGGAAGGCACTTACCAAATTTTATCAAAGTCGGTCCACTGATAACCCAAAAAACAATACTCCTCACTGCGCCCCACAAGAACAGAGAAACCAAAGAAGAAAGAAACCAAGTTTGCTTAGCTCCATGGTTGGAATCGATCATCAATGGACAGGAACACTATTTTGGAAAATGATTCAGTTTTCCGTGGGTGTCTTTAACCCCTGAAGATGGCTCAATAGGGGCCGAAATGCGTAGGGTTATCAATTAAATGTATCGTCTGGTGAAAAGCCTTTTTAATTCTAAATTCCTTTAATTAGTTAGTTCTACTCCGCCACTGTCAGATGGTGCTATTTATCATGATATTTACACGGAAGTTCTGGATGTAAAAGAGGACATCTTATCTTTTTTTTTTTAATTTCAACAACGCACCACGAGGGCTTACAGCCTAAATACTATCGTACCGTGGGTGTTGACAGGGAGGAAAGAGGCCACTTGTTAATTCTGGACTTGACGGTTTGGAGGCTCGGCGGAGAAGGCAACACATGTGCCGGCAAGGAATTCCACAACTTGGAAGTCCTCGGGACAAAAGAGCGGGCATAACAAGAAGTTCTATGTTTGGTGACCTGAACAGTAAAAGGGTGCATTCGCTCTGTTCCCCTGGTAGATCTGTTGGGGGCAGCAGGTGGGGGAACTATGGAGGAGAGCTCCGCTGAGCAGTGCCCGTGCAGATATCTATAAAATAGAGAGAGTTCACCAACGGCACGTCGGTGGGCAAGGGATGGCAGCCTTTGGGTGAGGGTAGAGTCACCGATGAGACGTATAGCTCTCTTTTGAATGGAGTCCAGGATAGCGAGTGTAGAAGCGGCAGCTGCACCTCAGATGTGGGAGCAGTATTCGAGGTTTGGCCTTATTTGTGAAGTATATAAGGTATAGAGATTAGCTGGTGAAAAGTATTTGCGAGCCCGGAAGAGGAAACCTAATTTCTTAGCAGCCGCTTCTGCAATTGATGTGACATGTTGGTGCCAATTAAGATTTCGATCCACAGAAATGCCAACAAGAGAAAAGGACTCATTACTTTGAATAACTTGGTTGTTCATTGTGATGGGTCTAGGGCTGGTGTATCTCTTATGAGAAAGAAAGCAAGACTGAGATTTGGTGGGGTTGAATTGTACAAGATTTCTACTTCCCCAGTCTAATATTTTTTGGAGATCCACGGAGACAGAACTCTCCATGAGTCTGCGATCCTCATCTAATTGGGCTAAAGAGACAGGCGTAGAATATTGTATATTTGAGTGGAGGGTGCTCTCGTCCGCGTAACTGTGAAGTGGGTTGGATGTGCTAGAGAGGAGGTCATTGATGTGGAGAAGAAACAAAGTAGGGGTTAAAGCTGAACCTTGAGGAACTCCTGCATTAATTGGATACAGTTTAGAGGAATGGCCATCCACAACAACAGAAATGCTCCTGTTGGAGAGAAAATTTGCTGTCCAGGTACAAAGTTTTGGTGGTAGGTCATAGGCCGGAGGTTTATTAAGCAGCGCTGCGTGCCAGACCTGGTCGAATGCTTTGGATATGTCTAGGGCGACAATCTGGGATTCACTGTGTAGTTCCATAGACTTGTTCCAAGAATGGGTGACAAAAGAAAGGTGGTCGGCAGTCGATCTGCGCTGACGGAATCCATACTGCCTGTCGTGGATTAGACTGTGTTTTTTCCAGAAATTTTAGTAGTTCGGTGTTTATATACTTTTCCATCACTTTAGGGACGACTGAAAGGAGAGAAATAGGCCTGTAGTTGCTATGAAGCGCTTTTGATCCTTTCTTGGGGATGGGTTGTACTAGAGCAGTTTTCCAGTTACTAGGGAATATGCCTTTATTGTAAGATATTTGAAATAGACGAGTCAGGATAGGAGCAAGTTCTGGTGCGCATTTTTTGAGAACAATTGCTGGGATCTTGTCAAGGCCAGAGGCTTTCCTGGTATTAAGAGAAGAGAGCATATTTCGTACCTTTTTAGTTTTTAAAATAATATCCGTCATTTTATGCGCGACATTGGGGACTGTTGGTGGTTGAACATTTGGAGGTGGGTTGAGAGTGGAATTGCTGGCGAACAACGAAGCAAAAAGTTTAGCCTTGCCCAGGGCGGTAGAAACAATTTGATCCCCTGAGACAAGAGGTGGGAACGTGCTTTTGCAGAAATAGATTTAGCAAGAGTCCAGAAGGGTTTGCCGTCGTTGGAGCTTAATAGGACTTTGTTTTTGATGTGGTTATTAAACGAGTTTTTTGCCTCAGAAAGAATGCGGACATAGTGGTTTCTTGCGTCGTTAAATGCTTGACGGTTTTCTTGACTGGGATTGTGTAGAAGCGTTTTGTGAGCTTTGACCTTTTCAAGTCTGGCCTTGTCACAGGATTTAGAGAACCAGGGCTTTTGAGTAGCTGAAGAGGTTTTCTGTGTACGTGGAATAAATAGCTCCATGCCAGCTTGGATAATTTCGGTGACGTTTTGTGAGATATCAGAGAGGCCAGGATGAGAGAAGCAGACAGACGCCCATGGAAATGAGGAAAAGTAATCCCACATTTCGTCCCAGTTTGCGGAGTTGTAGTGCCAAACGATACGTGGGTGTGATGACTGTGTGACCTCGGGTTGCATTGCGCAGGAAGCAGTGACCATGCCGTGGTCTGAGCGGCCAATGGGGGGCGGTGACTGATATCTTATAGCATTCAGGTTTTGTAGTAAGATATCCAAGGGATTTGAGCTGTGTGTTGGGATACGAGGAAAGTAAGTAGGTTGCTGAACCATATTGGCTAAAGAATTGCTGACTGCAAAGGCCTCTCCCTTGTGGATCGGTTTTTGAAGATCCTAGCCATTCCTTATCATGGACATTGAAGTCACCAAGAATAGTGACCTCGGAGGAAGGATATTAAGAAATCAGATAGTCGGTTTTTTTCAGAAAGGTAGTCAAAGAGCTGTACAAAGTTGTTGTCAGAAGGTGATCGGTAAATGCAACAAATGAATTTAGTTGCAGCCCTGAGAGAGAGTTTTATCCATAGTATGTCTTTTCTTCCAGCTTCTAAATTGGGGAGTCGGGTGCAGGGTAGATTGCTACGGACGTATGCGCACACGCCTCCATGCAATCTAAAGGAAGTAATGAGCTCATACCCCGGGAAATTAAGGTGATTAGTGGCTGTTTTGGCACTGATTTGGGTTTTGGTAAGGAAGAGGAGTTGGGGCCTATTAGCCTGGAGGAAATGGTGGAAGGAGTTCAGGTTAGAATTTAGGCCACATATATTTGAAAAGGATGTGTTAAATCTTGATGTTGGCGCCCCCTGTACACCCCTCTCCCGGAGATCCAAATGGAGGGGTATTTTGCCTCCGGAATCTTTTGTACAAGGAGCCATCATCATTTTTGCTTATAAGGGAAACCGACTCATACACCAGAACCGGAAACGTCCGTTGGGACTTCACCGGCCCCTTGATGTATGGGGTGGTAGCTCCTCGGACGTGAAAAAATCCTTTACTATTACGTAAAGGAAAATTCCACTACCACCTGCTATGGATTGGATTGGATCAATGTCTACCCCTTTAAAAATAAGATTAATAAAGGGACTATCAATTGTCCAATAGTTATGCTTTTCGACATAGTAGGAGGATACAAAACATTATCATTTTGCATCCATGCCTATTGTCGGCATGGTGAACAACTATTTAAAAAGCGAAGCAAATTTATTATATGCGCGTGATAAATGTTATAACCGTCTGTCAGTAATTGTCAGGAAAATGTTTCAAATGTGGTTCAAAAGTTAGACAATTGTATCAAATGGCAAATGAGTACACCAATTTTTCTTAACTCCTCATTACGAATATGTACCCAAGATAATAATAACGTCATCTTTCCGCACTGACTACTTGGTCATTAATTCACTTGTATTATAATTCAAAGAAAAATTTACATATTAATGTTAACGCGTCAATATGAGTCATATAATAGTTAAAGCACATATGAGGATATTCAAATAGCAGATATTAATTAAAACATGCTTTATTCTGGTTACACAAGATTGTTTGTCGTAAACAAACAACAATATTAACGTATTCCATTCACTTCATTAAAAGGTCCTTGTAAGCAAATTTTAAAGTATGTATGCATATACTGGCAATTCCACTGTTAAATTATTTTGGTAATTAAGACAAACTAGCGAAAATACATTAACACATTACTTAAGTTTAAAACTAATCTAAGATGTGGTTAAAGGAAACTTAAAACTGACAGCTTAAACTTAATAAAGCTAATTTTAATAACTACACCGACTAATAAAAACGTATGTACAAGCAAACAACTCTTGAAGGCATTTTCGTAGAAAAATTCGCTAATGACGAGATTGCTACTGCTACTGCTACTTCCAAAAAATGTTCCCTAGTACTCCAACTCAATAGCAGTATCTTTAATAAAGGCTATAGGATACACTAAAACTTAGATATATTAAACGCTTAACATTAACCTATCTACAATGTACTGCACCATATTGTTCCAATGACATTTCTTACTAATTTTGCACTTAAACTAACTTCTAAAATGTACATGTCGAAAAACGGCATTGTTTTACCTGTGAATTTTCCTGTGACTTCCTTGTACTATCAAAAAAACCACAAAAGATACAATTTAGGCAGTGTATCATTTGCCTCAGACACAAACAGTATATTCTCCTTAAAATTAAAAACAAAAGAAACAAAGTCACTAAAAACAGGTCAACAGCGAAAAACAAAGTCACTAAGAACAGGACAATAGCGAAAT